>VMDO01001234.1:0-221466 GCA_007922755.1 Pedetes capensis
CCTTGCCAATCTGTATCCCTTTGATTTCTTTCTCTTGTCTGATTGCCCTGGCCAGAACTTCAATTACTATGTTGAATAGAATAGGAGAGAGAGGACATCCTTGTCTTGTTCCAGATCTAAGAGGAAATGGTTTTAGTTTTTCTCCATTTAATATAATGTTAGCTGTAGGTTTGTCATAAATGGCTTTTATGAAATTAAGATATTTGCCTGTTATACCTATTTTCTCCAGTGTTTTTATCACCTCATAGGGTTTTCGATGGCTAATTATTTCAGGATTGTTTTCAGGAGTGGACTGCCACATCCTTCTCCCATTTTTGTGGTGCTGGGGATCAAACTGAGGTCCTCAGAGAGTACAGAGCAAGCACTCTACCAACTGAGCTAAACTCCAGCCCTAAACTTACTCCAGTAAGAATGGCTATTATCAAAAAGGCAAAAGAAAACTGGGCGTTAGCTCAGTGGTACATGTGCGTAGCATGTGTAAGGTCCTGGGTTTGATTGTGAGCACCTCCAACCACTCCCCTCCCACCCACACATCAAGTGCTGATGAGGAGAAAAGAATTCTTGCACACTGTTGGTAGGAATGCAAATTAGTAGAGCCATTATAGAAAACAGAATGGAAGTTTTTTAAAAAATTAAAAATAGAACTACCATATGATCCAGCAATCCCATTGCTGGGCATATAGATAAAGAAAATGAAATCAGTGTGTAGAAGAGACATCTGCACTACCATGTTTATTGCAGCACTATTAATAATAGCCAAGAAATAGGAACAACCTAAGTGTCCATCACCTGATAGATGGATAAAGAAAATGTGGTACCTGTACATAATGGAATACTATTCAGCCATAAAAAGAATGAAATCCCATCATCTTCAATAACATGGATAGAATTAGCGATCATTATGTTAAGTGAAATAAGCCAAGTACAGAAAGACAAGTACTACATAATCTTCTCCATGTGGAATATAAAAAGTTGATTTCATAGAAGTTGGGAGTAGAATGACAGTTATCAGTAGGTGGGAAGAGTAGAGGGGAAGGGGAGGGGAGAAACTGATCAGTGAGTATTAAGCTACAATGGACAGAGGTAAGTTCTGCTGTGCTATTGCATAGTATTGTGACTGTAAAAATAATTACCATATCATGTTGTTGTTAGGTGCCATCGCGTTGGTATGTGACTCATAGTGACCCAGTGTACAACAGGTGAAACACTATTGTCAGTGCCTCTCTGCTGTTCATACAGTTTTCAATGGCTGATTGATTTTTGGGAGTGGGTTGCCGGGTCTTTCTCCTAAGCCTACAGCACCTGGTGTTCCCAGGTGGTCTCCCATCCAAGTATTAACCAGGCCTGACCCTGCTTAGCTTCTGAGATCTGACAGGATTGGATGCCACAGGGCTATGGTTGCAGGTTACCATACCATGTTGTTTGATGCCATAGAGTTGTGTCTGACTCATAGTGACCCTTATAGGGTTTTCAATGGTGGATTGTTTCTGGATTGCCTTGGGAGTGGATTGCTATGTCCTTCTCCCATTTTTGCAGTGCTGGGAATTGAACTCAGGACTTCAGAGACTGCAGAGCAGTACTCTACCAACTGAGCTAAATCCCAGCCCTAGGTACCACATAACTCAAAAAGCTGGAATGAAGGATTTTGAATGTTTTCAGCATAAAGAAATAACAAATGTGTCAAAGGATAGATACATTTAACCTAATTTAATTATTATATAGTGTATTCAAAACATCACATGGTACTACATTAGTACATATAATTTTCTGTTTTTATGTATCAATTTTTAAAAACCTTGCAAAATCCCGGGACCAAGCCTTTACTTCTGATATAACAAAGTTCAGTCTTTTTTCTATCTTTTCCATCTTAGCAATTATTAGTTAGAAGAATACCATTGTTATTTCTCATTCTGTGGGTGACCAAGATGCTACATTCAAGCTTGTGGTTATAGCTATAAGATGTGACACTCTACCAGAATTTACTGACTCTTTTTTTCACTTTTTTATTAGTAATTTTTTAGTGTACAACCTAATGAGTTTCGTCATGACCTGTCCATATATACATATCATTGTATATTGCTCATATTCATCTCCCCTATTACTCAGTCATGACCCCCCACTACTCAGTCATGACCTCTTAGTCACCTTCTTCCCCAACAATGGTCCCCTTTCTGTTTGCGTATCGTGTGTGTGTGTGTGTGTGTGTGTATCCATATTTTGCTTTTGAGAGCAAAACGTGATATTTTTTGTTTGCCACATTACCCTTTCATACTAACCTCTCTTTAGTCCCTTTTCTCCCCTTTGTTATTATTGTTGTTATGTGCTGAACATCAAGTTGGGTCCAACTCATAGCGACCCTATGTACAACAGAATGAAACACTCCCCAACACTGTGCCATGCCCGGCGCTATGTCAGTACTTCTCTGTAATTCATAGTGTTTTCAATAGCAAATTGTTTCAGGAGTGGGTTGCTGGGTCCTTCTTCCATTTTTGCAGTGCTGGGGGTGGAACCCAGGGCCTCAGAGAGTGCAAAGAAGCACTCTACCAATTGAGCTAAACCCCAACCAACTTTCTCCCCCTAAAATATTGAATACATATGGAAATCTAACATGCGCATATGAAAGAAAATATGTGATGTTTGTCTGTCTAGGTCTGGTTTAACTTAAAATGATGATTGCTAGTTCTTTATATTTTCCAGGAAATGCCATAATTTCACCCTTTTTTAGGGATTAATAAAACTTCATGACATATATATATATCACATTTTCTATATCCGTTAATCTGTTGGTGGACACTTAGATTGACTCCGTATCTTGGCTACTATGAATAGCAATGCAATAAACATGGACAAGCTGGTATCTCTATGGTAGGTTGACTTATATTCCTTTGGCTGTGTCCCCAAGAGTATACCCAAGGGCCATATGGTAGTTCTATTTTTAGTTTTTTGAGGAACTTCCATTCTGATTTCCATAGTGGCTGCACCAACCTGCATTCCCACCAGCAGTATATAAGGGTTCTTTTCTCCCCTCATCCTCATCAGCATTTTTTAATTTTTTGTTGATAGTAGCCATTCTGACTGGAGTAAGATGGAATCTCAATATAGTTGATTTTCATTTCCCTGATAGCTAAGGTTGTTGGACATTCTTTCATATGATTGTTTGCCATTTGTATTTCTTCTTTTGAGAACTTTCTGTTCAATTCATTTGTCGACTTTTGGAATCACTAAGTGGGTTTGTGGTATTTAATTTTTAGTGCTTTATATATTTTAGATATTAATCCTCCAATGTGTATCTGGAAAAGATTTTCTCTTGTTCTGTTGGCTATATCTTCACTCTGTTGTCAATTTTGCTGTGTAAGAGCTTTTTAATTTCATTTAGTTCCATTTGTTAATTCTTGCTGCCTCTAATTCACCACCTTGCAAAGTGTACTAATTCTTATTATGTCCATGGAGACCAGGCTTCATGGAATTAATCTTAAACACATTAACCCTTAGTTCTCATAAAACACTATGATAAAACTGGACTTATTCCAAAAATGGAAGACTCATTTTACATCTGAAAGTCTGTTGATTCCCACATGAATGGTTTACTGTAATTGTGTAAGTAACTGCTCCTGCTTGCAGGACTAGGTCTTATTGTCCTAATGGCAGGGATTACAATAGAAATAGAACCATTATTTATGTAATTGTTTAGTAACTGTCTCACCACATATACAACATAATATTTTCTCCATGAAGGCAGGAATTGTATTCATATTATGAGTTGTTGTAATCCCAGTGTTTAGAAGCACATTTAGCTTATAGCTAGTAACTACTAATTGTTGGATAAATGGATGAATGGGTGGGAAGTTGAACCAAATGATTTAGCTCCCTCCTTGGCCAAAGACTCTTATATCTTACTGAAGGACATTTGTTTTTTGTCCTGTAATGATTGCTTCTAACTATTAATTTTGCTAAGCTTAGTGACTTGTAGTAATAGTTCCAGCTGACTATAGGAGAGAGATTTTACAAAAACCATCTGGCATATTATTTATGTATCTTGTCAACAGATGGGTATATGCAGTCTTGTTTTCTTGTGGGAATACAAGGGAGTATCTGACTCTTGCAGAGCTAATTCTGTACTCTCCCAGGTTTTTAAAAATGCATAGCTTTTGTGCTTGTCAGTCTTCCTTCCTATACTCATTCCTTCTTCTTTTCCTCTAACCCCATCTTATGTCAGAGAACTTCCCTCAGTGTGTGCTGGAAATCTCTGATCAAGAGGTGTTGGAATGGTACACTGCCAAAGACTTCATTGTTGGGAAACCACTCACTATCCTTGGTAGAACATTTTTCATTTATGATTGTGATCCATTTACGCGACAGTTCTACAAAGACAAGTTTGGAATTACCGATTTACCACACATTGATGTGAGCAAGAAGGAGCCACCTCCTATAAAACAGGTAAAGGAATAGTAGTTCTGAGTGTGATAAGAAAAAGTTTCTCTTATGTAGAAATTGAAGGGAAAGAAAAAGAGATCTCTTGTGTGAATACTCAATAAAGTAAGAACAAAGTATATGTAATAGAGAAATTCACACACACAAAAATACAGGTAACCCATCAACATATAAAAAGACTCTCAATCTGATTGGTAATCAAAGAGCTAGATTGAAAATAAGATTTTTTAATCTGTTTAATTTTAAAAGATTCATAATATCTGGTGTTTTCCCTGTGTGAAGAAATGGGAATTTTCATACAATGTTAATAGGAGAGCCAATTAGAATAACCTTTCTAAAGGGCAATTTGTCATTATTTTCATTTGTTAAGTAAAGTCTTACATATCTTTGGCCTATAAAGTGTGTTTTGAGGATAGTAAGGAAATATATGTTTTATAATGAAACAGAGTATAAAGCGATTGAAAGATGTGTATTTATCCATACAAGTAGAAGACTACAAGGCCTATAAAAGAGGGAAAAAGTCTATGCATATTAACACGAAAAAAGTCCATAACACATTTTTCAGTGAATAAGTATCCATAATGTTGTCCTATTTTTATAAATTTCTCTGCATAATATCTGCATATGTAATCTGAGGAAAAGACTTAGAGAGATGTCTACCATATTAACGATAGTTTCTATATGTGGGAATGGGGAGGTAGTGAGGGAGGGAGATGACCAGAGACCTTCTTTTTTATATTCTTCTGTGTGCCTTTAATTTTAATTTTTATAGTGAAGCTTTTATTACTATTTTAAATACTGATTTCTATTTTATTTTATAATTTTTCCACTTTTTAATTGTGATCAAATATACCCAGCATACCATCTTGACCATTTCAAAGTATATGTTTAGTGGTATTAAATAATTCTTTAAAATACCTATGTCTGTGAATTATGCTTTTTTCTTCAGTGCTAAGGATGGAACCTGGAGCCTTGTACATACAAGGCAAGTGCTCTACCATCCATCTATATCCCCAAGCCTCTTAAATTACAAAGAAAAGAGCAGGTGGTGTTCTAAACTAAAGTTACAATAATTGTTGCTGTTGTTAGGTGCCATCGAGTTGGTATCTGACTCATAGTGACCCTCATAGGGTTTTCAATGGCTATTTCGGGATTGCCTTGGGAGTGGATTGTCAGGCCCTTCTCCCATTTTTGTGGTGCTGGGAATTGAACTCGAGACCTCAGAGACTGCAGCGCAGTGCTCTACCCACTGAGCTAAATCCCAGCCCATCGTTACAATAATACTAGCTTTTAAATTAGTTTTTAATGTACTTGTTTCTTATTTAGTCTCTATGTATTCACTTTTATTGAGATCTTTATTTTTTCATGTCTTCAAATTACTGTCTAGTGTTCTTTTCCTTCATTTAACTCTGCAGGACTCCCTGGAGCCTTTCTTGCAGGTCAAGTGTAGTGATACCATACTCCCTTAGCTTTTGTTTATTTAGGGATGTCTTGATTTTTACCCCTGCTCCATGTAGAATTGTTTGTTGACAGGTTTTATTTCTCTTAATACTTTGAATATATTGGCCCACTGCCTTCTTGCTTTCAAAGTTTCTTATGAGATCTGCTAGTAATCTTACTGAGGATCCCTTGTGTGTGACAAAATAGTTCTTTCTTGCCACTTTCAAGATTCTCTTTTTCTTGAAAGTTTTATTATAATGTGTCTTATCGTGTAAGTCATTTTGAATTTATCTTGTTCATTAAGCTGTTTGGATGTTTTTATTTACTGAAGAACTTTCAGCAAATTTGGGAAATTTTCAGCCATTAGTTCTTCAAATATTCTCTCTTCTTCTTTCTCTTTCTCTTCTCCTGAGACACTTAACAATGCATGTGTTGGTGCCTTGATGATAGTCCATGTTGTTGTTGTTAGGTGCTGTCGAGTCAGGTCCAACTCATAGCAACCCTCATAAGGGTTTTCAGTGACTGTTTTGTGATTGTGTGGGGCATAGACTGCCACATCTTTCTCCTGTTTTTGCAATGCTGGGGATCAAATAAACCCATTTCACTTTTCCTTAATCTTTTTTCTTTATGTTCCTCAGAACTGATAATTTCCATTATTCTAACTTCAAGTTCACTAGGTATTTCTTCTACTTGCTCAAATCTGCCTTTGAATCCCTTTAGTGAATTTTTCACTTTAGTTATTTTTAATTTTCAGCAGCAGAATTTCATTTAAAAATTTTTTTAGGTTCTCCCCCTTCCTGTGTGTGTGCATGCACATACATGTGCACGCACCTGCTGGGGATCAAACCCAGGGCATTACACATGCTTTACATGCACTCAACCACTGAGTTACATCTCCAACCCTAGGATTTCTATCTCCCGATTATTTCCACTTTTTTTCCTGTATCATTTTCTTGGCTTTTCTCACAACTTCCTTTATTTAGTTCTTTGAGCATTTTTTGGACAGTTATTTTAAAGGCATTGTCTAGTATATCTGCCATCAGATCTTTTTTAGGGATAGTCTCTGTTGATTTTTTTCCCCCTTGAATTGGCCATACTTTCCTAGTTTTTTGTATACTTTGTGATTTGTTGTTGAAAACTGGATGTTTAAAATTAATGATGTGGTAACTCTGGAAATCAGATTTTTCACTTCATCAGGGTTTTCTGGTGTTTGTTGTTGTAGTTGTTCTTTTTGTCACTTTTGCTTTCTTATTTCTGCTCTTTTGATTGTTGTACATACCTCTGGGCCGAGTATTAGTGTAGGATGTAACTTAAGTTTTTCTCAGGTCTTTTCTGTGCCTGCACCTTTCCCTGGGCATGCATAGTCACTTTCTAATTTTCCCTCAGATATGCAGTTGTTTTGCAATGTCCTATACTTTGATGTCTAGCTTCCCGAAGAGGAAAAAGAGAATCATGAAATGGAGGAAAATGGGGTGCCAGCCTTTTAGATCCACTGGAAGTCAATGGGGGAGGCAAGACAACAATGGTCATCTTCCTCTTTGTCTATACCCTTGTGATCAAAAGTAGCAATCACTGATCAGATCACAGACTCCCCAGTATTTGAAACACAGGGTACTTTATTGCTCACCTTTACCCCTGCTAACTGTATTTAGGTTGTGTGAGCTGCCTACCACAGGGCTGGGGGTGCATAGGATGGGTAGCTGCATGTTTTCTAGAAGTTTGAGTTTATGGAAATTAACTACCATTTACTCCATAAGCTTTCCCCTGGAAGTTTGAAGCCTTCAATAAACTCTAGAGTTTAAAAATAATTCCTTCCGGTAGATTCTGCCAGTCCAGTTGTTGTCTAGGTAGGGAGACAGATTCTTGGTGCTTCCTATTCCGCCTCTACCTCAGTTTTCTTTTGTATTATTTCTTATCACACTTTTGTTCTTTTTGATCTTTTCAAGAAGAGACATCTTTTAATATTCCTGACCCAAGGCATTTTATTATTTTTTTATCTATTGATCAAATCTTCTCACTTAAAAAATGGTTAGGAGCAAAACTAAGACTAAGTAATTAAAGCTGTTGGAAGATGACTTTCTTTTATGGCACCATCTCTTTCCTTAGACCCACACTGAGCCATACAATTCAGTCTGTGCAGCACAGACACTCATGCTAATCTGAGAATAAGTTCATGTCACTTTTAATACACCAAAATAGTAATCTGATAAACTTGAGCTTTCAGAATATTAGCCAAAACACATATTGTAAAAAGTTTCAAATGAAAATTGCATGTTCTAAGAAAATACATGGGCTGGGATTTAGCTCAGTTGGTAGAGCACTGTGCTGCAGTCTCTGAGGTCTCGAGTGCGATTCCCAGCACCACAAAAATTGGAGAAGGACCTGGCAATCCACTCCCAAGGCAATCCCGAAATAGTCAGCCATTGAAAACCCTTTAAGTGTCGCTATGAGTCGGATACCGACTCGACGGCACCTAACAACAACAACAACAAGAAAATACATATTATACAGAAAATTCAGGAAATATCTACAATGTTAAGGTGGTACAGTATCATGGAGTAAAAGCACTGATAGTTGTTATGGCTAATCAGGCTGGAGAAACTCGTATAAGCTTCTTTATTTCTTTTACTCATGTGCCTCATATTTGTAGCTACTGTGTGCTTCAGATCATACCATTGGGTTATTTCTTTAAAAAAAAAAAAGCATGGTTAAAAGAACAGTATTACTGTACTCCTCCAGCCCAGTCCCTTGCTTTGAGTCCTGTTTGCTCCCCTTCTTGCTTACACTTAGCGCCATTCATACTGTAGTACATGTGGTTCTGGCAGCAGAGCCTCCTACTTTAATTCCCCTAGACTTTTGCTCATTCTCTTCCAACTGCTTGAACCACTTTTCCATCATTCCTTCACATGGCTCTTCTTTATACTTCAGGGTTCAGTGTAGGCCTTCTTTCCTCCAAGAAGTCTTCTCCAAAGCTGCAGGCAAGGCTAAAAGCCTTTTGTCTCTGTCCTTGGAGTATTGTGTGACTCTCTGCACTAGCAAGTATCCATTATATTAAAATATTTGTGAATCTTTTTCACTCAATTGTAATTTCCTTGGAACCAGGGAATATGTCGTATTCATCTTTCTGCTCCTAACACCCTATATTATTGTTGTTTTTAGGTGCTGTGGAGTTATGTCTGACTTGGGGCTTTTAATGGCTGATTGTTTTCAGAAGGGCTTTGGGAGTGGATTGCTGAGTCCTGAGCACCCTATGTAGTACCTAGCAAATAGGAGGCCTATAAGATGTGCTTGAACTGGGCTGAAGAAGATTGCCTATAAAGCATGTATTGTGTTCCTGAGAAAGGCAGTGTTGCCATAACAAGCCTTTTAGAAAGAATGCCTCATTAAAACAGTTACAATGAGGGATTTGGATTTTGGTATGCTGTGAGTTCTCAGGGGTAATTACATTTCCTCAAGGAAGTGAGCTGCCTCTTGCTGTCAGTTTTTTCTCTGATATACCTCTTTATCAATGAAAGTGTTCATTGAATTAGAATAATTCAGTGAATTATTAGAATAATTAGAATTAGAATAATTCAGTGAACTACAAAGTGTTCATAAGAATTTGAATAAACCCTTTGCTCCTCAATTTGTTTCATGACACTTTTTTATGATGCAGGGAAGATATCACAGAAACAGATCTAGATTTTGATCAAGCAAACCATTCCACCACTTTAGTTTGTAGACTAGGATAGGATAGGATAGTGGTTAAAGGGACTTTCCCAGGGTCATACTGTAAGGTACACAGGCTTTTCTATTAAACGTCAAAAATTCCTACAGGAAGGAGGTAGGGCTGGGCGTGGTTGGTTATGCCCCCTTGTATTCACAGCATTTGGCACGCTGAGGCAGGATTACTGAGTTTGACCACAGGCTGGGATATGTAAGGAGACCTTGTCTCAAAGAGGGGACAAAGGGGAATTACAACATATTGATGCCCTTTCCTGAGTGAAAAGGTTTTGATCCGTCTTTTCATTCTCGTGAATGCTTTTGAGTCTTAGAATACCTCTGGCCCTCATCCTCGTTACTATGATCTTTATTCTCATAACCTGTCTTCAAAAGAAAGAAAAGGAAGGGCAAGCTTAGATAAAGAGCAGAGATAACTGAAGAACTATTGTAGACTTTTGGTTGTTTATTTGTTTTTCCCTATTCCAGACCTTCAGTTTAATAAAAACTAACTCTATATAATTAAACATCCAAACATATGGCACAGTAGCCATAGTTTGATCACTTTGTTTCTAGTACAAATTCTGTAATGTATAATTCTAATATATAGAAATTCTCTCAACTTGTCCTCTCAACTTGAAAATCTTTGTCAGAAATGAGTGAAAGAGCTTTGCTTTCTGAAAAGCAAATATCTTTCAGTCACCACATGAATGATCCTTAGTCTTTTTTTCTGTTTTGAGACAGGATCTCACTGTGGAGCACTGGCCATCCTGGAACTCACTTTGTAGCCCAGGCTGGCCTTGAACTCACAGTGATCCTCCTGCCTCAGCCTTCCAAGTGCTGGGATCACAGGCATGCATGACCACACCCAGCATCATCAGTCATTTTAAACCAAAACAGCATACCAATATATTCTCAAATCTAATCTGCGCCTGAATCTAATCTGCACCATTGTATTGTATTGTTTTTACAACATATACAGCAGTTCTATAATTTCTCCAAAACCAGCTCTCCACCATCAATCTAATCCACATGTGATTCTAATCTGCATCTGATTTTTTTTTAGCCTTCAAACTGTTGAAAGTGTGCAGATTACATTTCAGAATATATGGTAAATGGCAGCCTGGGATGGAGAAGCTGTTGCAGAACGGAAAGAGATAAAGCTATAGCTAAGCCAACGGTCAGGGACAAAAGTGGATATAAAGTGGGTACATTCAATTCAAGAATCATGGCGCTCATATTCAAGCTGATCTGCTGGGTTAGAAATAAGTGAAAATGGATCCAGTGGCCAGATGTGTTTTATCTTAGGCTGGTTCCATCTGGAGAAAGAAGTAGCAGCCAGGACTAAGAGAGTTGGTCTGTGGTGTGGGTGATCCCTCAGCATTTGAAGGATTAAGAGACTTCTGAGGCTATAAATATACTAGCTTGGTCAAGAAGGCTGATGCCAAAACTTTGGTGGGGTCATAATTGCAAGAGTACGGGAGTAATGATGTCTATGGTCAGCGGCTCATCTAGTTTAGAACAGGACCAAGGCAGTAGACTGAAGTGTGAGAAGCAGGCTGCCAGACCCCAGGCATGTGGACTGATACTTAAGGAAAGTCTTTATTTGAGGCAGGAAAGATGAAGTATGATTCAGGGAAAACAAAGGAATTCAAGGAGAAGGCTCAGAGGCTTTAAACTGCCTGTCTATTTGAAAATCTTTCAATCCTCAGCCCTTCCCCTAGCCAAGGTAGTCTCGTTGTATGTTGGATAAATACAAAGCAAGTTCAGGCTCCATTACTTTGCTATTTCTGCCTAGCTTCTTGAGAAACTCAGATGTTTAGTATGTCATATCTCAGTCTAAGTTCCCTCTGTCCATGAAAACTGTATATTCATTGAGCAGTGGTTTTGCATTTGAAGCAAATGAGGTCATTGTCCATGTGCTGAATCCTCCTGTCATATTCTGGCCATGATTACAGATTAATCTCCCTAGCAAGTGGGAGAGGGGCCAGTGTTCATTCCAACTAGTACACTTCGGATGAGTGTAGTAGAGTTGTTCGTTATTGAGGGAACATCTTGTTATAGATGGTGCTAGATACCATATGGGCCAGTTTTATTCAGTGACTGATAATAATATATAAAAAGATTTGGAGCCAGGCTTGGTGACATATGCCTGTAATCCCAGTACTTGGGAGGCTAAGGCAGGAGGATTGCAAATTCAAGGCCAACGTGACTATGGAGTGACTTCAGGGCCAGCCTGGGCTACATAGTGAGAGACGGTCTCAAAATACCAAAAAAATAAAAAATAGATAAAAAATTTAAAAATGGTTTTTGGATAGTATCTACAAGTGAAACAGTGTGAGGCCGAGTTTCCTGAAAGGAGTCCAGGAAAAAGAACCCTTCTGATCTTTGCATGACTTGATGAGGAAGAGGAAACTTAGTCTCTAACCTAAAGGTTTGAGGTAAATGAATCTTAGCTTTCTACAGTAATATTTTAAGTGCATTATGGAGCCTGAATGGAAACATAGAAACTCAGTCTATACCTTCATGCTAACTCATAAGTATCTTTCATATCTGATTTTCTTTCCTAAGTGAGGAGAGTGCTGTGTGGGAAAAGGGTCTGAGTTCTCAAAAAAGTATAGTGTGATTTGATTCTATGAGGGAAAAATTCAAGAAATAAAAGTACTAGAAAAAGTAAATAGGAGAAAAAAATAACATGAATCAAGTCCTAATCACCCCTCCTCTGTGTCCAGCATTAACACACATACACGCGCACACGCGCGCGCGCGCGCACACACACACACACACACACACACACACACACACACACACAGATACTTTGGGTGATCTAACCAGTTTCCAGATCTGCCAGGCTGAGGCCCCAGAGCAAAGAGATCACCTGTGGCTCCATCAACCTCACTATTCTAGGATGACCATAAAGTCATCTGTGATTGGGATAGAAGGTGGAATTGGGTTATGCTTTGGTAAGGGGTCAGTGAATATTCCTAATGGTTTCTTTGGATCTTAGAAATTACTTTATAACATAATTAGTTACTTCTGTGATCACTGCATGATTTAAAATTATAAAGAGGAAGGGAATAAATGGTATATTATTTTTTCTAATTACATTTGTATACTACAGATTTTTTTTTTTTTTCAGTACTAGGGTGCTGAACCCAGGGCCTTGAGCATACTTTTCAAGTGTTCTACCACTGGGCTGTACTCCCAGCCCTTTTTAAATTTTTTATCTTGAGACAAGGTCTCAAGTTATACAGGCTGCCTCTGGCCTTGAACTTGGGATCATCCTGTCACTGCCTCCCCAGTTGCTGGGATAACAGCATGCACCACTGTGCCCAGCTAGAAATTGTTTTTGAATAACTGTTTTCCAGAGTTTGTTTGTTGGGTTTTTTTTTTTTTTGAGAAATTTATAGTTATCTTTAGTGCAATTTTAACACAAATGGCATCTTCTTTACTTCTTGCTTCCTGTATATCTCCAGGAATTACCTCCATATAATGGTTATGGACTAGTTGAAGATTCTGCTCAGAATTGCTTTGCTCTCATTCCAAAAGCTCCAAAAAAAGATGTTATTAAAATGCTGATAAATGATAACAAGGTGCTACGTTATCTGGCTACGCTGGTAAGGCCAATTTTTTTATACCAACACTCTGTTTTGTCTCCCTGTTGTGTGCAGTTGTCCCATTTTTTCTGTAATCTATAGAATAACAACTGTCAGTTATGTGCTTACTCAAGCAAGCATTGGATCTACTATCTAGGTTTCAAGAAAGTTGGATAGAATTCAGTATAGTGCCTTTAAATGGGCACACGCCTGTAATCCCAGCAGCTCAGGAGGCAGAGTCAGGAGGATTGCAAGTTCGAGACCAGAGGCAGTTTGCGTCACTTAGCGAGACCCTGTCTCAAAAAGTAAAAAAAATGGACTGAGGGTACAGCTTAGTGGTCCAGTACTTGCAGAGCATGCAAGCACGAGGCCCTGGGTTCAACCCCCAGTACTGTGGGAAAAAAAAAAAATCTAGACCTAGCTCAAGTCTTGTATCCCCATTGAATCTTAGATTGTTAATCTTTCCCTTCTGTATATCAAATTTTGACAGACCTTTTTTTGGCTCTTTACTAAGCAGTTATGAAATTCTATCTCATACTCAAATCATTTGTGGGTCTGTTTGCCTTTCTGGGGTGCTATGATTTCCTTAAAAGTAGAGAGAGACCATATTTACTAAATTTTAGCATTACCTCTGATGTCTAGCTTGGTACATTTGATATTCATTAAATGTAATAAATTGTATTGGTAATTTAATGGACACGGCTTTTGGGAGGATAAATGACTAGTAGTTAAGAGCATGGAATTTGGAAATAGACAGAAGTTCAAAGTCAAAGTCAAACTTTAAAAAACATTTACTAAAGAGATAATAAGATTGAGAATTTCAGCAGAGAATGACAAACCAAAAAGTCTACTTCAGTTTTGAAAAACTATCACATTGGTGGAATAAAAGAGAAAATATAGGCTCCTAAAAGCATTTGATAAAATTAATCTATTACAATTTTAAAACTTAATCTCTTTTTTGTGAAATTTTTTTGTGGCAAAATACACATAAAACTTAACCACTTTAAAGTATATATACAATTTAGTCACATTAAATATATTCACAAGTTGTACAATAGTTACACTAAGTCTAGAACTTTTTCATCACCTCCAAAAGAATGTGAGAGTTTCCATAATAAAAATATTGTTAGTTAAATCAATGCCTACTAAGAGGATAGGAAGGGGCTGGGATTCACACACAAGCAAAATTTTACTAAAGATCATTCAAAAGCAACTGCAGCAGTATATAGATAGGGAATTGCCAGAAAATCAAGCCAGTTTCAAAAGAGGACAAGGAACTAGGCACATCATTTCTGATGTCAGGTGGATATTAACCAAAAGCAGAGGATATCAGAAAGATGTCTATGTGTATTTTATTGACTATGCAAAGGCATTTGACTATATGGATCATAACAAATTATGGGTAACACTTCGAAAAATGGGAATACCAGAACACCTAATTGTACTCATGAGGAATCTGTACATGGACCAGGAGCCAATTGTTCAAATAGAACAAGGAAACACTGCCTGGTTTAAAATTGAGAAAGGTGTGCGTCAGGGCTGTATACTTTCACCATATCTCTTCAATTTATATGCTCAGCAAATAATCTGAGAAGGTAGACTTTATGAGGAAGAACATGGCATCAGGATTGGAGGAAGACTCATTAACAACCTGCGTTATGCAGATGACCCAACTCTGCTTGCTGAAAGTGAAGAGGATTTAAAACATTTACTGATGAAGATCAAAGATCACAGCCTTCAGTATGGGTTTCAACTAAACATCAACAAAACAAAAATCCTTACCACTGAGTCAGTATGCAGTTTCACAATAAATGGAGACAAGATTGAGGTTGTCCAAGATTTTGCTTTGCTTGGCTGTATAATCAACACCTGTGGAAGCAGTAGTCAAGAAATCAAAAGACCCATTGCACTAGGAAAAGCTGTGGCAAAAGACCTGTTTAGAGTATTGAAAAGTAAAGATGTCACATTGAAGATGAAGGTGCACCTGACTCGTGCCATGATATTTTCAGTCACATCATATGGTTGTGAAAGCTGGACACTAAACAAGGGAGACAGGAAAAGAATTGATGCTTTTGAATTATGGTGCTGGAGACATCTATTGAATATACCATGGACTGCCAAAAGAACCAACAGATCTGTCCTAGAAGAAGTGCAACCAGAGTACTCCTTGGAAGCAAGGATGGCCAGACTGCATCTTACATATTTTGGACATGTACTTAGGAGAGACCGATCCCTCTCCTGGGGAAAGACATCATGTTTGGGAGAGTGGCAGGTCAACACAAAAGATGAAAACCCTCCACCAGGTGGATTGACACAGTTTCTGCAACAATGGGCTTAAATATAAATAAGATTGTGTGCCTGGCACAGAATTGGGAAGTGTTTCAATCTGCTGTACATAGGGTCGCTATGAGTTGGACTCGACTTGATGGCACCTAACAACAACAGCAACAACAATAACAACAACGCCTCTGTTTATCTTCTGTCTTATTTATTATGAGTGTGCTTATTTCGTAGCCTCTCATATTTTAATATATGCTTTGTAATGCACAAAATATATAGAAGAATGTATATTTATTACTTTATTCATTTAACAAATATTAAAGGGCTTCTCTGGGCTAGACATAGTTCTAGATGTTAATTGTACAGGGGAAAACAAGATAGACACATTTCTGCCTTCGTGGATGTTACATTCTATTTGACATTTGAGTCAATAAAAATACATCATAAAAGGACAGATAGTAACATGTTCTGTAAAAAAACAAAAAGTAGAAAGCACATGGCAGGGAGGGGATCATTTATACTGGGAGATTAAGGAAAAGCCTCTCTGAGGTGTCACAGCTGTGCACACTCGATGAGTAACTGAGGAAATTGGTGAGAGGGGATCTGAGAGAACTGCATTTAAGGCAGATGCAGTGTACAGTGTACATTGAGTGGGGGGTAGAAAGGAAGAAATGGCATGGGTCAAGGGTCAGCTCAAGAGTTTGTAACCACTGGGATAACAAGGCTGGAGGGCTGGAGCAGTGGAAGCAGGCCAGACAACAAGGGATGCAGGTAATAGTCCTGCAGAGAATTTAAAAGTAAAGTTAACTAAAAGTTGGTCTGCTTTTTATTATCATCATGTGCCTGCAATTCTATACAACATTAGTAAATACTTATCTCCAAAGAGATAGCTCCTCCATACAGTAGAATTTCAATTGATAAATGTAAGGGAAAAGAGAGAAGTAGAAAAATTACTATTAGAGCTGGACACCGTGGTGCATGCCTGTAAATCCCAACAACTTGGGAGGCTGAGATAGGAGGATTACAAGTTTGAGGTCAGAGGCAGCCTGCACAACTTAGCAAGGGGCCAAGAGTGCAGCTAAGTGGTAGAGCACTTGCCTGGCATGCTTGAGGCCCTGCATTGAACTCCCAGAACTGAAAAAAAAAAAAGAATTTACGATTAGGCACATACCACAGCAATATCAGTGCAGGTAAGATCCATCAGTGAATGGATGTTATTTTTCAGGAAAACCTTTGGGATGAAACAAGATCATCATGTTTCAAAGTGTCTCCCATAGGTAGCAATCCTATTTACTACAGAATGAAACACTACCCAACACTGTTCCATGTACATGATCTTTTTATATTTGAACCCATTGTTGCAGCCACTGTTTCTTCTCATTTTGAATCGTGCTACATCAGCAAAAGGGAGTTCCAGGGACTTTACTGTATTCCCATCACTAAGATCAACTCTACTTTGAGGAGACAACTCTTCCCCAGTCATCTTTTGAATGCCTTTAAGCCTAGGGGGCTTATTTTCTAGCACTATAGTTGACAGTGTTCTCTGCTATTCATAGGATTTTCAATGGCTAATTGTTTTGGGAGTGGGCTGCTGGGTCCTTCTCCCTAGTCTGCCTAAGTCTGGAAGCTCAACTGAAACCTGTCCACCATGTGTGGCCCTGCTGATATCTAAAACACCAGTAGCATAGCTTTCAGCATCACAGCAACACACCAGCCCCCCGCCAGGACAAGCTGACAGACGTGAGAGAACTGATCAATAGTCTTCAAAATTGTCAAGGTCATAAAAGACAGAGCAGACTAAGGAACTATTACAGATTGGAGACCAAAGAGAACCACAGCCAGATGCAATGTGAGATGCTAGATAGAATCTTAAAACAGAAAAAGAATAGTTCTGAAAAATAGGCAAAATTTGATAAAGACAGTAGTTGATTTAATAGTATTATACCATTGTCATTTGCCTGGGTTTTTGTTTTTTGTATGGAGTGTGTGTGTGTGTGTGTGTGTGTGTGTGTGTGTGTGTGTGTCTTGTTTTGTTGAGATTAGGTCTCACTATGTTGCTCAGGCTGGTCTCGAATTCCTAACACAGCTTCCCAAGTGCACTTTCCTAGTTTTGATCATTCTACTATGGTTACATAAGAGGTTAACATTAGGGGAAGCTTGGCAAAGGGTATGTGATACTTCTTCGTATTACATATGCAACTTTCCTGTAATTGAAAACTTAATTCAAAATAAAAACTTGAAGAAGTTTTGTTTTTGTTTTTGTTTGTTTGGGTTATTTTAGTTTTAAAATACTTCTTCCTACCTTGCCACTGTCCCATCAACCCTATGGTAGGTCCCTGCTTAGAACTTCGTATTTTATTCTAAGTGTGATGGGAATCCTTTGAAGGTTTGAGAGCAGAGGAGGGATATGATCTGATTTTTACTAATTAGATTGTGTTTGTTTAAAATTTTTTTTATTCTATGGGTATCCAATCAACAAGTAGATTAGGGAATGGTATAAGAAAAAAAATTTTTTTTTCTTTTCTTTTTTTTTTTTCTGCAGTACTCAGGGTTTAGCCCAGGGCCTCATGCTTGCGTGCTTTGCAAGTGTTGGACCGCTAAGCTGCACCTCCAGCTGATTTTTTTTTACCTTTTTTCAGACAAGGTCTCACTAAATTGTGCAGACTACCTCTGGTCTCAAACTTGCGATCCTCCTGTCTCCAACTCCTAAGCAGCTGGGATTACAGGCATGTGCCACCACTCCCAGCAGAAAATTGTTTCACTAAAAGGAAACCTAATGACTTTCTTCAATGAATGAGAAATTATTACACACATAATTTTGTGGTCTGCATGAGGAGATATGTGCTGAAGATGCACTAGGATAGGATTTGGGTCAGGAATAAGCACACCTGTGTTAAGTCTTGTTTGAGCTGCAGTTTATTTAAGGGCTGTGTGATCACTCTCAGTGATTTGATTTAGTAAAAGTCTTGTGTACAAGATAGTTTTTCTCAATCACTTTCAGTTTTGTATTTTATATTACTAATTCCTCCCTTCTTAAATTTTAAGTTTATGCATATAAATGGATATGGTTTTTTATAAAAACTAAATCTTGTATAATCATCTTAGTGTCCCCAAAGTTGAATGTCATATCAGCTGAAAGGTCTGAAACTGGCAGCCTGTGGGCAGAATGTAGCTCATATACGTGCTTTGTTT
The DNA here is from genome assembly GCA_007922755.1 of Pedetes capensis. Classification (NCBI taxonomy): domain Eukaryota; kingdom Metazoa; phylum Chordata; class Mammalia; order Rodentia; family Pedetidae; genus Pedetes; species Pedetes capensis. The sequence continues at coordinate 18,639 of VMDO01001234.1, forward strand.
GGGCTGCATGTTACTTTAAAAGAGCTGGAATCAGCTGAGTGTGGCAGTGCGTGCCTGTCATCCAGCACTCAGGAGACTGAACGAGGAGGATCCTGAGTTTGCGGCCAGCCTGGGATATACACTGAGACCCTGTCACCAAAAAAATAAGTTGGAATCAACATTTTAAAAGTCAGAGGTTTTAAATAGTAAACCAGATTTCTGCCTTCTCTTGAAAAACTGGAGAATCTAGCAACATTGGGTCTACATTCCCACAAGGTAACAATGAATTGGAGTTAAGATTTGAGTTGGGGTAGCCTCCCATAGATGAAGTAGGTCCTTTCCAGGCCACCAGAGTCTCCCCTACATGGTGTGTTTATATTATATGAACCAAACTTGGCTTTATTTGTGTCATATACTTGGTCCCTGTAGGCATATACTTGGGAGGCCTTTGGATTGATCATGATATCCTCTTTTCTTCACCTTTCTAGGAATCCCCCATCCCAGAAGACAAAGACCGCCGGTTTATCTTCTCGTATTTTCTAGCTACTGATATGATCAGTATCTTTGAACCTCCTGTTCGAAATTCTGGTATCATTGGGGGCAAATATCTTGGCAGGACTAAAGTTGTCAAACCATCCTCTACAGTGGACAACCCCATCTACTATGGCCCTGGTGATTTCTACATTGGTGCTGTGATTGAAGGTATGTCTAAACACAGTTTAGAATTTCCTAGTGACTAGACAGATGGGTTCTTCTTAGTTGTAATTTAACTCATTTAATCCTTGTAAGAGGCAATCAGGCTATATCTCAGCTAAAATAAAGCTAATATTCTTGTATAAATGATATAATGTTGTAATCTCCTTCCTTATCAATTAAACTCTAAATTGGGTACATTTGTTGACACTAATTTGGGTGCATTTGTTAGATGTTAACATTGAGCTTCCTAAACAGTGAGAAGTCTGCAGTTGTATCACTGTAGCATCTTATCCCGTTACATCTTGGAAGCTAAGCAGGGTCAGACCTGGTTAGACCTTGGATGGGAGACTGCCTGAGAATACCAGGTGCTGTAGGCTTGGGAGAAGGACCCAGCAACCCGTTCCCAAAAACCAATCAGCCAATGAAAACCCTATGAATAGTAAAGAAGCACTGATAGTGTTTACCTGTTGTACACAGGATTGCTATGAGTCAGACACCAACTTGAAGGCACCTAACAACAACAACAAACTAAGGAAACTACTGTACATGAAAGTTCACTAATCTGGATCATAAGTGCATATCTGGGGATTGATCATTGAGAGGTTAATATTATTTTACTTCTGATTGCATAAGAGAAACATAATCAAACTAAGTGTAATGCTACACTCTCCACAGTGTTTGGCCACCGGTTTGTCATCCTGGACACAGATGAGTATGTCTTAAAGTACATGGAGAGCAATCCTGGCCAGTATTCACCAGAAGCACTCTCATCCATTCAAAACCATGTCCGAAAGCAAGAAGCGCCTACACCAGAATTGGAAAAGTATGTTTGCCTGCCTAGTGTCTGTTTTGTCTTTGACATTTGCAAGATATTTAGGAAGTAATTCTTGTCAAAATGAATGGGTAATCGCGTTTCAGATTTTCCTATTTTCCCCACCAGATGGGAGTTATTTAATATACACAGAAGTTCCCTGGGTCTGATATTATAACTGTTGTTGTTGTTGTTGTTGTTAGGTGCTGTTGAGATAATAACTAGTGACTTAAAACTTTTTCAGACTTTTAACAAATATCTTTTGCATGCTTACATTTTCAGATACTATTACTAGGTCATTGGGCTTTACCAATAAACAAAATAGACAAAAAGTTGCTGCCTCGATGGAGTTGACCTCAGCGGCAAGAGAAACAATAACACAAATAAGTAAATTATGCAGTATATTAAATGATAACAGCTATGGAAAATGGAGCAAAAAAAGTGGATGATAAGAGTTCCTGAAGGGGGGAAGTAGGTTGCAATTGTACAGCACATGTGGAGGCACCTTGAGAAAGTGACATTGAGCAAATATTTGTAGGCAAGGGAGTTAGCTGGGTGTATGTCTATGACAAGGGCATGTTTCAGGAGGAGGAAATGGTGAGTGCCAAGGTCCTGAGTTGGCAGCATGCCCCACCTCGATTGCTTACATACCACTGGCAAGAAGGAGGCTGGTGAGACTGTCTGAAACAGTGAGTGAGTGGTGAAATTATAAAACTAAGACGGGGCCAACTTGTGGAGGACCTGTGAGACCTTTGGAAAGATGTTGGGTTTTCTCTGAATGAAATGGAGACCCTCTGGGAATTTCTGAGTAGGGGCATGGGAGGAGACAATGAGGCATGGACCAGGATGTGTCTGTGGAGGTGGGGGCAGGTCTGAGCTCATTTGGGTGTATTTTGAAGGTGGAGCCAATGTGACTGCAGCTGGCTTATAAAGGGGATGTGAGAGGCAGAATAGTTAAGGATGATTCCGAGATTTTTGACTTGAGCAACAGGAAGAAGGGTCTTGTTATCAACTGAAACGGGGATGATATGGACTGTAGGTGCAGGACTTGTTTAGGGGAGTCGGGTGGGGACCTTAGCTTTGGATATACTAGGTTTAAGAAATATGCTACTTAAGTAGAAAGATCACAGGCTGTTAGATATATAAACTTGGAGTTGAGGTGAGAAGTCTGGGCTGGAGAGGTGAGTGTGGGAACTGCTGGCATGCAGAGGGTATTTTAGGTCCCTGACCAGATGACATCTCTAAGGGATTAGTGTTGATGAAGAAGAGAATAGCTCCCAGGACTACGCTCTGGGCTTCTCTGATGCAAGATTGAAAAGAATGAAAAGGCACCAGTGAGGCAGGAAGTGAGCCAAGTGAGGGTGGCATCCTGAAATCCAGACGAAGACAGTGTAGGCCATCTCCCTGTCATACCATAGTGTGAGAGTATAAAAATGGCCACATAAAACTATCTTAATAATTAGTGAGAAAAACTTACTATTATTTGGGGCGCTTTATATTTTTTGTGGGACAACATTGAAAACTCTGATGATTATAAATCGGTTGTTGTTGGGTGCCATCAAGTTGGTGTCCGAAGCATAGCGACCCTCCATACAACAGGTGAAACATTTTATCAGTGCTTCTCTGCTATTCATAGGGTTTTCAATGGTGGATTGATTTTTGGAAGTGGGTTGCCAGGTCCTTCTCCCAAATAAATGGGCTGTTGTTGTTAGGTGCCATCGAGTCATGTCCAACTCATAACAACCCTCATAGGGTTTTCAATGGCTGATTGTTTTCGGGATTGCCTCAGGAGTGGATTGCCACATCCTTCTCCCACTTTTGCAGCGCTGGGAATTGAACTCGGGACCTCAGAGACTGCAGAGCGACACTCTACCAACTGAACTAAATCCCAGCCCTAAATAAATGCGTAGGGAAATGAAAAAAATAGGAAAACTAATTTTACTTAGCATGCTGTAATTTGAAACATGGAGAACACTGAAAATGAAAGTATGTTATTTCTTTGTAAAGACTGTATCAAGTGAACTGAGGGCAGTGGCTCACGCCTGTAATCCCAGCAATTTGGGAGACTGAGGCAGGGGGATTGAAAATTTGAGGCCAGAGGCAGCCTGTGTAGCTTAGCGAGATCCTGTCTCAAGATAAAAAATTTAAAAGGGGGAGCTGAGGGTGCAGCTCAATGGTAGAGCACTTGCAAAGTATCTGCAAGGCCCTGGGTTTAGTCCCCCAATACTGTAAAACAAAAAGTATCTATATGCATGTATATATAAATATATAGATAGAGATCTCAAGTGGTTTGAAGAGTACTTGCCAAGTTCTCTTATAACTTATGATACAGAGTGAACATTTTTTCTATGCCTTGGCAAATTATCAAGTTTGGATCAACTTCAAACATTTTATTATTTTTACTTTCAATGTGATGAAATATCTCCTCGAGTTCTTTTAATGACAGTAAAGTGTCTCTGAGAGTTCTCTGTGAAGTTTCTGTGGGCCTCTGGGTTATCCTCATGCTTTTCATTACAATGCCTTAATTCCCTCAATTCAGTACTGTCACCTTCTCTGAGCTCCTTGGGTCCCATATCTACAGTCTCTTGAAAGGCGGCACAGTCGGCTATTTCTTCTATAAGTGCATTTATGTTTGACTGGTATTTCCCTTGTGGCATTATCACTTTTTGCTTGTTTGCTGCATTTTCAGCATTATTGGGCAATTCCCCTTTTGATGATCCATGTTTGTAGAGTATTGTATGAGCAGATCACAAAGAGACAGAGAGGCAACATAGCTACACACTTGCTGTCTATGTGTGATTTAGAAAACCGATGCACAATAAGCAATAACCAGCAGATGTTGAAAGAAGTAACATAATTGTCACTGATTGATATGTGCATGTGTCACTTAGGTCATGATTAGCACACTGGACTAAAGCCCTGACAGATGGCATTTTATGCAATTTCTCATAGTTAATAAACTGTGCTATCTGGAACTTGAACCATGTTGTTGGGAGACTCAGTTATTTTACTAATGTCAATAGCCAAAATTCATGCATTTCAGAACTGTGCAAATCCAGAACTGCCTCTGTGTCAAAGGAAACAATGATTTGTTGTGTCAAATAGAGATTTAGCAATATGCATGGAATTGGAGACCTTAATTAGGAGTTTCAGTGGAACGGGAGGGGTTAAAAAATTTGGGCAACTGTGTAGCCAAGGCTGGCCTTGAACTTGGCAACCCTCCTGCCTCAGCTTCCTGAGTGCTGGGATTATAGGTGTGTACCAGCATGCCTGGCTTCACATTGTTTGCTTCTTAAGAAATACATAAAGAGTAATAGAGGGGGTGAGTGTGAGATGTGGACAAAAGAAATATGGTGAATGTTTACATTTTAAAAATGTTTATTTTTTTAAATGTGTTACAATAAAAGACACATTGCCATTAATCCCCCTCAAAATACTCCCTGGCTTCAAACACACTTATCTCATTGTTCTTTCCACTTTGAAAGCAGTTCTGGAAGTCCCCTTTCCTGTCTTTTAGTTTCATTCTTCATCATGACAATACTCATGTCACACATCGCTTCTGATACAGCAATTTTGTCAAATAAAAACATTACGGTGTGTCCTTATCCACCTTATTCACGGAATCTGGCACTGTGGGACTTCTAGTCTTTCCCCAAAGTCAAAATGACCATGAATGGTACATGTTTTGAATCAGTTTAGGACATTGAAGCATCCATGACAGCGTAACTAAAGACATGAAAGAGGACTTTCAGAGCTGCTTCACAAAGTGGCAAGAACAGTGGGATAAGTGTGATTGAAGCCAGGGGAAGTGTTTTGAGGAGGATTAATGGCAATGAATCTTTTATTGTAACACATTTTAAAAAAATTAACATTCACCATATTTTTTGATCATACCTACTATGCTCAAAGAACATCATATATATATATATACACACACACACTATATATATGTATACATATGTATATAGTGTGTGTGTGTGTGTGTGTGTGTGTGTGTATGCAGTGAAACTCTTCACTTCGTACGATAAATATTTGCTAATTTTAAAAAGGAAATAAAACACATTACCTCTACCTAGTTCTTGCTATGTGGGGGACTTTGCCAGGGTGATTATAGCAGAATATTCTAAGAGCAGACTGAAAAGCTGTGACATCGTTTTTACCTATAGAGTCACTCTATAAAACTTACCTTCACATTTATGGAAAATAAAACTGAGGCATTGGAGGGCTTGGCATAGTCTTCATGGAACATAACGGAACTTCCACCTCCCTCTCAGCTGTCCCTGTTGAGCAGTACCAGTGGGTCCCTATGCACCCTGTTGACCCATGAGAACAAAACTTTACACTGAGATCTGCAGCTCTATAATAGAATAGGCCTATCATGGGCCCTGGCCATTTAGTGGAGGATATAACTTGAATTAGTTTTTTTTTTTTTTTCCCCCTCCCTTAATGGTAAATGTTGGTGAGGTACAGAGTAATATAGCATTGGGTTTTTCCATTATGCAATGGAAATCACTTTTACATCACTTTTACATCACTTTTAGTTATACTTTTATCTTTTTTCCCCTTTATTAGTAAATAATGATGGGGTACAGAGTAAGACAGTAATGGATTTTTCCATTATGTATCCTTTATATCACTTCTAACAACACTTTCATCGACTGAAGTTTATGGAGCCTTATGGCCAGTTTGTAGTTAGAATCTATTTGGGTTATCTTCCCCTGTTTTTCCAACATACTCACGAAGTTGTGCTGTTTTCATTGAGGTTGACCTCTCCCCCGTCATCCCTCCTCATTCACCCTCCTCCCCATCCCATCTTCTCCAATCTTCTCTTCCTTCTGCTAGATACCTTCTTCCTTCTTTCCACTCCTTAAATTGTCCCTTCTACACCATGTTTAATTGTGCATTTTTAATATTTCAGTTTATGTATAGGATTTTTTCCTTCCTTTAAGTTTGATTCAGCACCCACATATGAGAACATATGGTATTTCTCTTTTTGAGCTTGTGTTTGTTCACCTAAGATGGTGTTCTCTAATTCTACCCATTTTGCTACAAATGACATTATTCCATTTTTTAAAATTGCTGAGCAGTATTCCATTGTGTATATGTACCATAATTTTTTTAATCCATTCTTGTGTTGATGGACACCTTGGTTGATTCCATATCCTTGCTATTGTGAAAAGTGCTGCATTCAATATGGAGATGCAGGTATCTCTGTGGTATGAGTACTTGTCTCCCTTTGGGTATATTCCCAGTAGTGGTATAACTGGGTCGTATGGCAGTTCTATTTTTAGTTTTCTGAGGTATCTCCATATTGATTTCCAAAGTGGTTGAACCAATTTACAGCCCCACCAATAGTGTAAGAGGGTTCCCTTTTCTCCACAACCTTGCCAGCATTTGTTGTTATTTGTTTCATTGATCTTGGCCATTTTTACTTGAGTAAGGTAGAATCTCAGAGTTGTTTTGATGTGCATTTCCTTAATGGCTAGGGATATTGAGCATTTTTTCATGTGTTTGAACTTATGAACTTATGAACTTTTTCATTTGAGAACTGTCTATTCAGTTCCATTGCCCACATGTGTATTGGATTATTTGTTGTCTTGGGAGTTGCTTTCTTGAATTCTTTGTAAGTTCTTTGTAAATTCTAGAAATTAGTCCTCTGTCAGATGTATAGGATGGGAAGATTTTCTCCCATTCAGTGGGGTCTTCCTTAACTCTGTTGATTGTTTCCTTTGCTTTTTAATTTCATATAATCCCATTTATCCTTGTTGCAATTTCCTGAGCAATTGGAGTCTTATTTAAGGAAATGCTTTTCTGATGCCTATATGTTGGAACCTATTGCCTAGTTATACTTTCATCAACTTACAAGGTTTGTGGAACCTTTTGACTAATATATAATAAAACTCATATGCATATTTGGGTTATGTTCCCCTATTTTTCCCATGTACTCATGAAATTGCATCATTTATATTGAGATCATCCTCTCCCATTTTATCACTCTACAATGATTCTTCTCCCCATCCTACCTTCTGCAATCTTCGCTTCCCTTTGCTAGTTTCCTGCTTCCTTCTTTCTATTCTTTTTATATCTCCTTTCTTTGTGAAGTAACCTTAACTGGTTCTGTTTTGAGGGGTACCACCTTTTTCCATCTGTCTGTGAATTTATTCCATCTTGCTCAAGGGCAACTGATGACATAGGTATTTTTCCTACCATGTGAAGGGAAATGGGTATCTGAATTCTTCAGGGAAGGGAAAGTTTTTTCTTTTTCCTAAAATGATTAGATGCTCACATTTTACCATGGCTCTGAGAACATGTGGAAAATTGAGATTTGACTGTTTTCTGCCACTAAAATAGCTCCCTACCAGCCATTTACAATTTAGTATATATGACTAAAGTTATACACATCAGATAAACATATGTTTCCTTCTATAATAAATGATGCCAAAGAGCATTTCAATACTAGGAATTTTCATAACAATTTTTATTGCTTTGGTCTTCCTATAAAAGTAACACATGCCCCAAATTTTTAAAATAAGGAAATAAAATTTAGTTAATACAAATAGAAATAAAGATTTTTAAAAATTGTATGACTCAAAGATGACGACTTCTAATATTTGGTTTTAATATGCATAAAAAAGTGATAATTTATGGATCCTGTTTACTGGCTTTTTTCACTTGATAGTCTGTCATGAAGATTTCTGATATCATAAACATTTTTATGGATCATTGATACTTTAATGTTCTGAGTAGACATTGCATTCACATTTTCCATCTACTTACTTTTTTTGTTGTTGTTGTTCTCAGTACTTAGGGGTTGAACGCAGGGCCTCGGACATATTTCACAAGTGTTTTACCACTGCTTGCACCCCTAGCCTATTTTTTATGTTTTTATCTTGAGACAGGGTCTTGCTAAGTTACACAGGCTGCCTCTGGCCTGAAACCTGTGATTTGCCTGCCTCATCCTCCTGAGTTGCTGGGAGTACAGGTGTGAGCCACCACATCTGACTCCTATCTCCCTACTTCTTACCCTTTGCTCTCCAGAAGTAGTGATATTGATGGCTTCATTGCTTTTCAAAAAATATCTTCCTAGACTTTCTTTACATAACATAAGCAAATTTAAATATATATACATATATATTCTTCCATGTGTTTTACACAAAATCTGGCACTCTATACATACTTAAGTGTCTCAATTTTCTCACTAATAATATATCTTCTCTTTCAGTGGCATTGTGTAAATTATTTAACTATTATTGTTGTTGTTGTTGTTGTCAGGTGCCATCGAGTCGGTATCCAACTCATAGCGACCCTCTGTACAACAGGGGAAACACGATTGTCAGTGCTTCTCTGCTGTTCATAGGGTTTTCAATGGCAAGATTGATTTTTGGGAGGGGGTTGCCAGGTCCTTCTCCCAAGCCTACAGCTTCTGGTTTTCCCAGGCGGTCTGCCATCCAGGTACTAACCAGGCCCGACCCTGCTTAGCTTCCGAGATCTGCCAGGATCAGATGCCACAGGGCTATGGCTGCAGGCCTTTAACTATTATAGTATATTTAAATATTATAGTGTAAATTATTTAACTATTTCTCTATTTGGGGGTATTTAGGCTGCCTCAAAACAGGCTAATGACTTATCTTTGCAAACAATCCATGATTATCCTTAAGAGAAATTATTTGAAATTCTTGGCTAGGCTTCTTTTGCTCCTTACCCTCAAATGGCTCCTGAAAGCTTATACCACTTTATACCTCTGCCAGCAACCCAGCAATGGCCACCAGCAGATAAAACAAAGAAATAAGCTAAAAGAGGCTATTTGCAACAGTGGGCTTTTTAAATATTATATATGGGAAAAAGTCAGAACAGAAAAGCTATGGTGGGTTGATAGTTTTGAAGTCATGGAAAGAGAGAGATTTAGTAAAAAGTAGTTAAGCATACTTGAAAGAGCATGTTGGAAGAGGAAGAAGATGCAAGTTCTGGCCTTGGCTCTGACATCAGATAGGCGATAAATCACTAGGTCTTTTTTAAATTAGTGAATATTCATGGTACAAAGTGAGCTTCATTATGACATTTTCATACACATATGTATTTACCCCCATCATTACCATCTCTTATCCTTCCTCCTTCTGGTCTTTTTCTTCTTCACAAATAGTCTTTTTTCATATTGCATATATACTTTTATGTGATATATATGATATATATATATGTGTGTGTATATATATATATATATATACTCTAGATTTTGCATATGAGAGAAAACATGCTATTTGTCTCTCTAGGTCTCATTTATGTCACTTAACATAATGATCTCCAGTTCCATCCATTTTCCTGCAAACCACATAATTTCACTCTTCTTTATGACTGCATAAAACTCCATTGTATACATATATACCACATTTTCTTTATCCATCCATCTGTTGATGGACACCTGAGCTGATTCTATAACTTGATTCCTGTGAATAATGCTGCCGTAGCATGAGTGTGCAGGTGTCTCTATAGTAAGCTGACGTAGGTTCCTTTGAGTATATACCTAGGAATAGAATAGCTGGAACAGTTCTATTTTTAGTTTTTTGAGGAACTTCCATGATGTTCTCCATAGAAGTCATTGGATCTTCAAGTCTGTTTTCTTATCTTTGCAAAAAGGAAGAATAAGACTGGGGATGCAGCTCAGTTATTAGAGCACTTGTCTAGCATGGGAAAGGCCCTGGGTTCAATCTCCTGGACCACAAGGTGTTATAGCTCAGGCCTGTAATCCCAGCACCTGGGTGGTGGAGGCAGGAGGATTTTGAGTTCGAGGCTAGCCCAGGCTACATAGCAAGTTCCAGGCAAAAACCAAAACAACAACAAAAACACTCCTCCCTGAAAAAACAGAGTACTGCCTCCGGGGTTTAAGGCCCATTTTGTTCTCAAAGGATTTATGTATAGTAAGTCTTGGCCAGCTCTAAAATTCTTTAATTTTACAATGGTAGCCTTATGTTCAAGGAAATAAAAATTGCTCTTCTACTTATGATGGTTATGTTTTAAAGGGATAAACCTCTCTCTTCCTACCGCTTCGTGTGACTAATCTCTCTTCATTTCAGTAAATGCTAAGCCTAAACTTCTCACTACCACAAACAGCAATCTCTTAACTTCCATATAGGGCCTTTCACAAAACTCAGTGAGAACTGAAGATAGAGTATTAAACCTATAAGAGATTCCTGGACACATAGTTCCATACATATTTTTAAACACTCAGGCATTTACTTTTAGATGAGATCATGTTAATCTACAATAGTAACAAGAGATAAGCATGTGAGTTACACCAAAACCAAATTCGGGATGATGGTGTATTAGATTTGGCTCCTTGTGGTTCAATGATTTAACAGTTGGCAAGAAGAGTGGTATTTCAAAAAGCTGCCCCTAATTAGTCCTTTGTGAGGTTGGGGTCAGTTATCAGCCAGCTTCTGTGGGCAAGCGTTCAGTTACTGGTCAGCTAAGTGCCAAAGCTGTTTGTCATTAGAAATTTCCCAGATTTCACTAAGTGAGAACTTTGGTCACTGAGATAAGATTGGTCAAGACTAAACACCATGTCCAGTCATTTCCTTCCTTTTTCTACAGCAGCAAGAAAGCACAAGAGGATCCAGGCATGCAAGAGCTGGAAGCACTGATAGAAATGATCCAGAAGCAACTGAAAGATCATTCATGCAAAGACAACATTCGTGAAGCATTTCAAATTTACGACAAGGAAGCTTCAGGATATGTGGACAGAGAAACATTCTTTAAAATCTGTGAATCTCTTAATGTCCCAATTGATGACTCACTGGTTAAAGAGGTTGGTATGAATTGCTTTGTTGACTTGATTGCTGAGGCTGAGCACTGATCATTCTTTTCTAAAGGTGACTGTGTGTGTATTTAGATTTAACTAGGGAAGATTTAGGATGTTCAAATCAGATCTCCTATTCTGTCCTGTTATGGAATTTTCCCAATTCTAGCATTGGCATTCTTTCCTAATTGTTGCAGGGCATCTCTTTAAAGTGGGTGTGGTACTAGAAAGCATAGAATGATTGATAGATCAACATGTCAGGGCTGAAGGAGGGCAGCAGAAGTGATCTTGGAAGGGCAGCTGCCAAGAGGAGACCCAAAAATAATTTGTTTGAACAGAGTGGTTGGCAGCCTTTGATGCCTTTCCCAGCTGACACCTACTTTCGTCCATCAGTAGAGCTAGTATGGAAGTGGCTGTGACTCCTGCCCAAGGGCAGTGGTATCTTTAGGGATAGTGTGGGCCGCTGCAAATGGAGAGAAGGCATGGAAGTTTTCCTCCTAGAATTTTCATGAGTGAGTTAAAGACAGCGTGCCATGCTGTTCCTTCATTATAAATCTCTTCAAACAGGATTCCCTTGGAAGTCAGAACAAAATCTCCCCCACATATAATCAGGGACTCTGGCTTACCATCAAGATGTTCTCACTGGTTAAGAACATGGAGATCCTTGAAGATCTTCAAGCAAAAATGACTGTTCAGAAATTAAGATTCACCCAGGAAAGGATTTTGTTTATGGCTAAAGTGACTAGGTTGGAGATGAGGATTTTTTATAGACAGGAACATTAGCAAGAAGTTGTTAGGTGCTGTCTAGTTGGTATCCAACTCATAGTGAGCCTATATACAACAGGCAAAACACTATTGTCAGTGCTTCTTCGCTATTCATAGGGTTTTCAATGGCAGATTGCTTTTTGGGAGTGGGTTGCCAGGTCCTTCTCCCAAGTCTACAGTATCTGGTGTTCCCAGGTGGTCTCCTATCTAAGTACTAACCAGGCCCAACCCTACTTAGCTTCTGAGATCTGACTGAATCGGATGCCACAGGGCTATAGCTGCAGGCAAGCAAGAAGTAGGAGAGGACAAATAGAAGGGCATTTGCTCACCTGGGACAAACACCAACTCAACTCCCTCAAACTTAGATTAGCAGCATGCCTAGTTTTCAATTCTCAGGTCATTTATACCATATGCCCTAGGAACTGACATCACAGAGCAGAATGGCAGCTACTGGGAAGTGGGGCAGGGAAGGTGGGTGTAGTGTATTTGTACTTGTCTTAGAAAGATAACCACAGCAAATCATTGTTACCAGTCATTGTTGAGTTTCAAGTTCCAGGCTGTGGTAACAGGAGCCGGCTACGTCAGGGGCTTCCTTCTTGGTGGATGAAGGCTTGCATTTGAGTAGGAAGTCAATTAATAGTGCTTTGAAGCGGGTCCTGGTGACACATGTCTATCATCTCAGTACTTGGGATGCTGAGGCAGGAAGACTGTGAGTTCAAGGCTGGCCTGGTATACATATGCTTTGAAAGTGCTTTGAAAGTGATAATGCTCTTATAAATATGGATGTTAGTCCTGAAATCTTGGACAAGCCATTTACTCCATCCAGCTTTGGTTTCATTAAGTGTAAGATAGGAATAATGTCCAGCCTGCCTACCAGCTTCATGGGATCATTTCAAAATCAACTGATGATATGAAAACTGGTCTTTGTATTGACAGAGGCTGGGATCATCCTCCATACATGTGCTGTGCAGTTAGGTAGGTGGAAGCCCCACGTGCCTGTCTCACCTGTTCTCTTCATTCCTTTTCACAGTTAATCAGGATATGCTCACACGGAGAAGGCAAGATTAACTACTACAATTTTGTCCGTGCTTTCTCAAACTGACCTGACTGATGAGAGAATGCCATGTATATTTGTGATGTTGGGTCTACACTTGGAAACACACATTGTACTCTTCATAGAGACATTTACAGAGCTCCTGAAGTTACGTTGCTTTTCTGGGTCTATATTTCACTATTCCTAAAGTCTAAATTAAATTTGTTTTTATGGGATCAAAGATGGGTGCCTTATTTGTGGTAGTAGGTGTCAACTCGATGGAGTTACAGGGTGTCCAGATGCTTCATCATACATTATGCTAAGTGTGTCTGTGAAGAGTGATTGGGGGCTGAGATTAACATGTAGATTGGTAGAGAAGGAAAGCAGATTGGTCTGAAAGTGGGTGGATTTTATCCCCTCCCCTGAGTAACAGAGAATTCCTCCTGCCTGACTGCCTTCAAACTGCCACATGGCCTTTGCCTGCCTGATTAATACTTGGATGGGAGACTGCCTGGGAGCACCAGGTGCTGTAGGCTTGGGAGAAGGACCTGGCAACCCACTACCAAAAAACAATCAGCCATTGAAAATCCTATGAATAGCAGAGAAGCACTGATAATAGTGTTTTGCCTATTGTATGTAGGGTCATTATGAGTCAGACACCAACTCAATGGCACCTAACAATAACAAGAAGCCCAAGACGGTAAAAGATTTTGAAGGACATTACTAGCTGTTCCAGGCCACATGCAGCTCATGGGCTGTGTTTTGGACATGGCTGAAGACTGAAACAGACTCGTTTTCCCTTTCCTAATGAGCGAAGCTGCCGACCAGCTGATTTAAAGGGTTGTGAACATACTGTTGGCTCCTTTGCTGCTCCAGGTTATTGTCTCAGGAAGAACTCATGTTTTGTTTCCTCCAGTCATTCAAAACTATTTCAAAAATTTCATTTTAAAGTATTTAACATGTCTATTGCAGGCTGGGTATGGTGACTTACTACTGTGTTCCCAGTGACTTGGGAGGTAGAGGCAGGAATATCACAAGTTTAAAGCCACAGGCAGCCTGCATAATTTAGCAAGCCCCTGTCTCAAGGTAAAAAAATTTTCAAAAGGGGCTGGGGGTGCAACTCAGTGACAGATGTGGAAGGTCCTGGGCTCAACCCACTAGTACTGAAAAAAAAAAAATCAGTTGTAGTCTAACACAGGGTAGGTTGTATCTGGCCCTCCCCAGCTCAGTCTAGCTCCACACCTGGAGGCCTTCAGTGAAGACTGTGGGAGTACATGGGGCAGCTGCATCCTTCCTCTGGCTTCTGCTCCTTTGCTCACATTCAGCCATGCTGCTATTTCTGGCCCTTATACAGTCTAGGAAGGGAAAGGGTAGAACCAGATGTAGGGAAGGACAAGGGCTGGGCTGAGTCATACCTTGCCCATGTATGAGCCTTTCAGGTTTAGCACACTAAGCCTACTTGTCTGTGACTTGATACATACCTAGTCATACAGGCCCATGTGATGGGATGGTCACCATTGCCAACCTTGTTTGTCCGCACATACTCTACTGCCTGTTTCCTCTTTTCCCGGGCTTTGCCTAGGACATGCCCCAGACTTGCCTGAGGCATGCCCAAGCTTTATTGGGCAGTCTTATTCAACAAGCACACTGATTGGCGCTCACTACATAGCATGATTCTGAGGCAATACCTTCTTACTTTTGCTTTACAAAGATTGCTATATAAGCTGAGCCTCTCCTTAAAATAAACGGATTTGACTCTCTGAAGCTGTCCGTGGAGTGTGTCCTTGAGAGCCTACATGCCGCACCCTCTTTGGCTGTTCAAGGCCCCCACACCTCTCTGATGGAGGCCTGACAACCAGAGAAAAGGGCAACATCTTATTTCTTTGGCTGGTGATGCCGTGAGTTAGGGTGAGGCTCCTGAAGTGGCAGGTGCTTGAGGCTGGGGCTGTCTTCCACAGGGCACCTTAGCAAGCATTCTTACATCACTTTCCCACAGGCCTCTCCTAGGGCACCGTTCTCAGATGCACCTGGTCCTGCGTCTAGCCAGCTGACCACTGTCTCTTACAGTGTCCTCCATGCTCTTCCTTGGCCCCTCAGAAGGACTTCCTAGAGGATCCCTTTCAGGCTGATGCGCCCTTCCAGGGTGTCAGCTCTTGCCCAGGGTTCTTAGCTCAATCCCTTTCCTTGAGACTTGTTTTACATGAGAATCAAGCACCCCACATCTTGTGCCCTCCAACTCCAGGGGACACATCAAGTAGAATCTGTTAAGGGACCCTCCTCATTTAGCTTGCTGACCCACAGCATGCTAACAGCCCTCTAAGAAATCCACATTCTCCAGTATTTTCTCCATCATCCCTGTCTCCTTTGTTGTTCTTGTCAGGTGCCATCGAGTTGAGTCCAACTCATAGCGACCCTATGTACAGCAGAATGAAACACTTTCTGATTCTGTGCCAGGCACACGATCTTATTTATGCTTAAGCCCATTGTTGCAGACACTGTGTCAATCCATCTGGTGGAGGGTTTTCCTCTTTTGCGTTGACCTGCCACTCTCCCAAACATGATGTCTTTCTCTAGGGATTGATCTCTTCTGACTACATGCCTGAAATATGTAAGATGGAGTCTGGCCATTCTTGCTTCCAAGGAGCACTCTGGTTGCACTTCATCTAGGACAGATTTGTTGGTTCTTTTGGCAGTCCATGGTATATTCAATGGATGTCTCCAGCAACATAATTCAAAAGCATCAATTCTTTTCCTGTCTCCTTTGTTCAATGGCCAGCTTTCACAACCATATGATGCAACTGAAAATACCATGGCATAAGTCAGATGCACGTTCGTCTTCAACGTGTCATCTTTACTTTTCAATACTCTAAAGAGGTCTTTTGCCACAGCTTTTCCTAGAGCAATGCGTCTTGATTTCTTGACTGCTGCTTCCACGGGTGTTGATTATACAGCCAAGCAAAGCAAAATTTGGACAACCTCAATCTTGTCTCCATTTATTGTGAAGTTGCGTACTGACCCAGTGGTAAGGATTTTTGTTTTGTTGATGTTTAGTCGCAACCCATATTGAAGGCTATGATCTTTGATCTTCATCAGTAAATGTTTTAAATTCTCTTCACTTTCAGCAAGCAGAGTTGGGTCATCTGCATAACGCAGGTTGTTAATGAGTCTTCCCTCAATCCTGATGCCACGTTCTTCCTCATAAAGTCCAGCTTCTCGGATTATTTGCTGAATCTATAAATTGAAGATATGATGAAAATATACATCCCTGACGCACACCTTTCTCAACTTTAAACCAGGCAGTGTTTCCTTGTTCTATTCGAACTGCCTCCTGGTTTACATACAGATTCCTCATGAGCACAATTAGGTGCTCTGGTATTCCCATTTTCTGAAGTGTTATCCATAATTTGTTATGATCCACACAGTCAAATGCTTTTGCATAGTCAATAAAACATAGATAGACATCTTTCTGATATTCTCTGCTTTCTGCTAATATCCACCTGACATCAGCAATGATGTCCCTGGTTCCCCGCCATCTTCTGAATCCTGCTTGACTTTCCGGTAATTCACTGTCTATATATTGCTGCAGTTGCTTCTGAATGATCTTTAGTAAAATTTTGCTTGTGTGTGATATTAATGGTATTGTTTGATAGTTTCCACATTCAGTTGGATCCCATTTTTTGGGAATAGGTACAAATATGGATCTCTTCCAGTCAGCTGGCCAAGTAGCTATTTTCCAAATCTGTTGGCATAAACATGTTAACACCTCCAGTGCTGCATCTGTTTGTTGAAACATCTCTATTGGTATCCCATCAATTCCTGGAGCCTTGTGTTTTGCCAGTTCTTTCAAGGCAGCTTCCACTTCATCCTTCAGTACCATTGGTTCCTCTTCATATGCAACCTCTTGAAATGGTCGGTCATCTACCAATTCTTTTTTATATAATAACTCTGTGTATTCCTTCCATCTTCTTTTGATGTTTCCTGCATTGTTTAATATTTTCCCTATAGAATCTTTCATTATTGCCACTCGAGGCTTGAATTTTTTCTTTACTTCCCTAAGCTTGAGTAACACAGAGTGTGTTCTTCCCTTTTGGTTTTCTGCTTCCAGCTTTTGCACATGTCATTATAATATTTGTTTTTGTCTTCTCGGGCTGCCTTTTGAAATCTTCTGTTTAGATCCTTAACTTCATTATGTCTTCCTTTTACTTTAGCTGCTCTACGTTCAAGGGCAAGGTCCAGCATCTCTTTTGACATGTAATTTGGTCTTTTCTTTTTCTCTTGTCTTTTTAATAACTTTTTGCTTTCTTCTTCAATGATATCCTTTATGTCATGCCAGAACTGGTCTGGTCTCCTATCACTTGTATCTAATGCATGAAACCTATTCTTGAGGTGAGTTCTCTGAACTCAGGTAGGATATGCTCAGGGTCATACCTTGGCTCTCAAAAACTTGTTCTAATTTTCTTCAGCTTCAGTCTGAACTTGCATATGAGAACTTGATGGTCTGATCCACAATCAGCACCTGGTCTTGTTTTGACATTTCATATAGAGGTTTTCCATCGTCTCTTTCCACATATGCCTGCAGCCGTAGTCCTGTGGCATCCAATCCCGTCAGATCTTGGAAGCTAAGCAGGGTCAGGCCTGGTTAGTGCCTGGATGGGAGACCGCCTGGGAACACCAGAAGCTGTAGGCTTGGGAGAAGGACCTGGCAACCCCCTCCCAAAAATCAGTCTGCCATTGAAAACCCTATGAACAGCAGAGAAGCACTGACAATAGTGTTTCCCCTGTTGTACAGAGGGTCGCTATGAGTTGGATACCGACTCGACGGCACCTAACAACAACAACAACTTTCCACATATATAGTCAATTTGATTCCTGTATTTCCATCTGGTGATGTCCATGTGTATAATTGCCATTTATGTTGTTGAAAAAATGTATTTGCAATGAAAAAAGGTCATTGGTCTGACAAAATTCTATCATGCGATCTCCCGCATCATTTCTGTCACCAAGACATATTTTCCAATTACTGAACCTTCTTTGTTTCCAACCTTTGCGTTCCAGTCACCAGTAATTATCAGTACATCCTGAGTGCATGTTTGATCTATTTCAGATTGTAGAAGCTGGTAGAAATCTTCCCTTTCTTCATTTGTGGCCTTAGTGGTGGGTGTATAAATTTGAATAATAGTCATATTAACTGGCCTTCCTTGTAGGCGTATGGATATTATTCTATCACTGACAACATTGTATTTCAGGACAGATCTTGAGATGTCTTTTTTGATGATGAACACAACCCCATTTCTCTTTAGTTTGTCATTCCCAGCATAGTAGACCATATCATCTGACTCAACGTGGCCCATGCTGGTCCATTTTAGCTCACTGATGCCTAGGATATCAATGTTTATGTGCTTCATTTCTCCTTTAATGATTTCTAATTTTCCTAGATTTATACTACGTACATTCCATGTTCCAATTATTAATGGATGTTTACAGTTGTATCTGCTCATTTTGAGTTGTGCCACATCAGCAAGTGGAGGTCCCTGGGGCTTTACTCCTTTTCTGTCATCATGGTAGACTCTGCTTTGAGGAGACAACTCTTCTCCAGTAGTCTTTTGAGTCCCTTCCAACCTAGGAAGCTCATTTTCTGGCACTATATCTGACATTGTTTCTTTGCTATCCATGGGGTTTTCAATGGCTAGTTGTTTTGGGAGCGGTTTGCCAGTGCCTACTCCCTAGTCTGTCTTAGTCTGGAAGCTCAGCTGAAACCTGTCCACCATGGGTGACTCTGCTGGTATCTGAGATACCAGTGGCATAGCTTTCAGCCTCATTGCAACACACAAGCCCCCACAGTGCAGCAAACTGACAGATGTGTGGGGGCTGTCTCCTTTAGAAGAGGAAAATTCACAAACACTTTGGGCCCTTCCTCCACATATCTTCCAAGTATTGGCATAATCAGCAGCATATGGAAATCCTTCCAGCGTTTGTCCTCGGCTTTGGGCCTTAGTTGAAATGGAGAGGTAGCAAAGTCTCTCTCCCCTACCCTTTGATACCCAAGCCTGCTTAGCCCTTCTACTCTTAGTTCTGCCTACTCATCTTTTTATATTTTCTTTCTTTTCCACTAGACACAATATAGATACCTTTCTATTGAATGTAATGAGGACCAGTATTAAAATGTCAGCCCCACTGTAATTGTCAGAAGTGTCTTAGAGCTGAATGCATAAGGCTGGCCCCACACACATACTCTGTAAGCTTCCTTTCCACTCCTGTCCTTGCATCTCATCCCAAGTTTACCCAAGATTGAGAAGCTAATATCTGACAGTACCATCACAAGGTGTGAGAGCTCTTCTTTGAAAGACTACAGTCAGCAAGTTACTTCTGTGGTGTCCATGCACTCACTGCTGACCTGTTTATACACGGCAGCAAGTACAGAATCACTAGTCAGAGGAAGTCACTTTCCTACTGAAATTAGATGTCATGACTTACCATAAGTTACTGTCACAGCTGGCATGCATCTGTAGTCTGGGGGAGGTGACAGAAGACAGAGATTAGCATATGCCAGCAGGAAGCAATGGCCATCACTTTAAACCAGCCACCAGGGAATTGGACCAGAAAGAGAGAATTCACATTGTTGTTGTTAGGTGTCACGGAGTCGGTGTGACTCATAGTGACCCTCAATGTTTTCAATGGCTGATTGTTTCGAGATTGCTTTGAGAGTGGATTGCCAGGTCCTTCCTTCTCCCATTTTTTGCAGTGCTAGGGATTGAACCACGGGCCTCAGAGACTGCAGAGCAGTGCTCTACCAACTGAGCTAAACCCCAGCCCCAGAACTGGTGTTACCAATTAGCATTTGCAGTGGAGGCACAGTGGGAACTGCAGCTATCAGATTTAACTAAGAATGTGCCCAAGACTGATAAGGGGGGCGTATGGCTTCAGGGCTAACGTGATCTGCCTCAGGGGAGAGACTAGCTGTAAGTTAGTGACTACTCAGTCTTGGACCTGTGCCTGTAACACACCACTAGGGGGCCTTTTCAATACCATCCGGTAATTAAGGTGTATCAATCCCATGTCTGGGGACTGGGGTTTAGCTCAATTGGTAGAGTGCTGCTCTGCATGTTCCGAGGCCCTGGGTTCAATACCCAGCACTGCAAAAATGGGAGGAGGACCTAATAGCCCATTTCCCAAACAATCAGCCATTGAAAACTCTATGAGTAGCAGAGAAGCACTGACAAAGCACTAGGCATGGCACGGTGTTGGGAAGTGTGTCATTCTGTTGCACGTAGGGTCGCTATGAGTCGGACAACAGCAACAATCCCATATCTACGTTTGGGATCAACAGAGAAGAGTTTTCTAAATTTGGGATCAACAGAGAAGACTTCTCTAAATGTTTCCGGATTATCAAGGGTCATGGGGCAAATGACTCCTGAGCTTCCTGTTGGCACACAAACACAAGCATCTTCTTTAACGAGAAAATTAATTTATCAGCTGTTTCCCTTGTACCATGAACTTAGCATTCACTATCACCACTCACCATCTCCTGAGAAGCGCATGAACAAAGACGCTGAGAAAGGTTAACGTCTGGAAGTCACCTAGGCCACACAGAACAGAACTCAAACTCAAATCTGCACAAAAGCTTGCCCTCCATTCGGACCACTCACTTCTGCACCTCAATTCTGGGTAATTCTTACACCCTGTGGGTGTCCCTGGCTGACTGCCTCCTGTAACTGCATTCATCTCCTGAGCTCTCTCCAAAGATGTTCCAGAAAACACAGCATACAGCTGTAGCAACAGAGAGCCATCTAAGTGACACCTGCAATCCCCACCATTATTACTAACACCAGGACTTTTGGTCTACAGCAACATATTTGGTGACTTTTACACACAAACTAAACCTCATCTCCAAGCTAAGTGACTCATAGGTTAGCAGGCATCAGGCAAGGAGGGCTTCCTTCTTGGAGCTTCCTGCTCACATATCCCATGTTAAGAAAATCTCTTTTCCCACTTTACCCATCAAATAATAATGATGATCTTACTATCCAACACCCAATATAACTGACTCACCATTTTCAATTCCAATTTCCAGATTCACAAATACAAGAAGTGACTATGTAGTGAAAAATTTTAGGGCCAAGGACTACAATGGATGCAAATTCATTTTTCAAGTAAAAGTGAATATATGTATCCAAATTAAAAAGCATTAGCATATCTAAGCATGTCAAGGAATTATACCAAAGACAATTAAGACTGATAATTCTATGCCTTTTATTCAGGTATTTCGGAAAATATTTGATCATTTGTTTCAAAATGTACATTTTAAAAAATCCATACAAAACTGTAATTTGTTTTAAAACCAGAAACAGTGGAAAAAGGATTTTGAAAAAAGTTCATCAAAAGTAAAAAGACACCCCTCCCCCCAAACCCTTTTACATGATAGCTTAAATACGGCAGGTACAAATTTTCCTTGAGTTCTTTTGTTGAAATTTGGTCCAGGACATGAACAGGCTAAAGTAGAAAAACAAAGAAGACAATTTGTCCACATTTGCATTATGAGTTGCGTGGGGCACCACCAGCCTCAGCTCATCCTTCCGATGTTTATTAACCAAAGGACCTGGAAAGTGAGGTTTATGGTCTCACATGTGTGTCTATACCTGATGGAACAGTGGTCCTACCAAAGCTGTCTCCTACCAGGGGAACGGAGCTCTCTGCCGGCTGATTCTTGGGGGAAAAAAGCTCTATCCTCTCCACACTAACAGGAACTCTGGAATGCTTTTAGGCAGAGATGGTGACACTGAGCATCACAATAGATGTCATTCCCAGACACTGGCTTATGTCCCATCCTGAGGATGGTGTTTTTCCTTTTCAACAGATTAAAGAACATATATATCAGGACTTCTAAGATGATACTGCAAGTTCTGTAAGAGTGCCACATAAACCCACCCAGGACCACAAGAACCATAGCAACAAAGGGAAATGGGCTGACATTTCTTGTCAGGGATGCTGATTATACCTCCCATGAATCCCCTCTCTTCCCCCATGGCAGGGTGTCGTAAGGGACAGCAAGGCCCATGGAAAAGACCACTGGCTGGGAGGGTTATTGCACAACCCGGAAGAGCAGGAGCAGGCAGGCAGACGTACCAGGGACAGGGACAGGGTTGCTAACACAAAGTAGCCCTCAATCAGGAGTTCCAGCAGTTCCGCATCTGCCGAACCAGACCCGAGGGCCGACAGGCTACCTGGAACAGGGGAGTCCAAGGAAACACCCTTCCCCATAGAAACTTCCGACTGAATGGGCAGAGAGAGATGGGATGAGGATACCGAGAGGCTGCCTCTGGTTCTAATCCAGGCTTTGGGGCCAGGGGTGGGGCTGGAAGAGCAGGGCTTGCTGCGCAGGGCCACAGGCACGGGGTGGGGGGGGTTGGATCCTGAAACCCTTACTAGGTAGGAGGCACAGGTGCTTGTGGTTGAGCCACCTTTTAGGCTTCTACAGCCACCCAGTCAGGAAAGCAGGACACACGGGGGAAACCAGAAACAAAGAGGACACACCAGACCTACCATGGCGTATGTGCAGCAGGGGTCAAAAATGAGGCGAAACTGTCAACCTGCGTCCCTTTTACATGTGACTGTACTGAGGTATGGTGTACTCGGCTGCACAAGCCAGACAGCCCTGGAGCCCTGGCACCTGGGGGCTGGCCACGTAAGGCACTTTCTACACAAAAAGGGTAAGGATCTGCTTAGTGCAAGCATGAGAACGCCACAGGTGTCGCTGACCAAAAAGCCTGCGTGTCTGCCCACTCTCCTTCCTGGCCCCACAGGCCCAGGACCTGCCTCAGAAAAGGTGTCGGTAGCAGTGCTACTCACACAGGTAGGGTGAAGGGCAACAAGGTAGTAACAGCGCCCTCACCCTCCCTACTGTAGGCTGGAGAGGGACCTACTGAAGCTTAGGTTTTCAAGAGACCTGGCGACCACCTAATTCTCCAGTCACCCCCAAAGCCCTCCCCCAAGGAAAAAGGCTATACGCACAAGAGGCAGTGGGAGGAGGAAAGAGCACCCAGCTGCCCTGTGTCACAGGCCTCCAGTGGCCTCATCAGTGAAGAGCAGAGGCCCCAGGAAATCAAGAACAGAAGTGTGTCCACTTGAGATGCTGAGCCTCTTAGGCAGGGAAGTTAGTTATGTCCAGACTCCAGACTCCTCTGCCTTCTCCCTCCAAACCCCCAGACCTAGGCAAAACCAACTGGGAAGACTGAACACATACAAGAAATCCAACCAAGGCCCTCTCTAGCCGCAAGGGGGTCAGCAAGCCTCTTCTACCTAAAGCGGAATCTCTGGAAGGCACACACTTGCTCTGCTCCCACCTCTTTCTTATTTACCATTTTGACAAAAGACCCAGGAGTACCGAGAAAGGACGTCCCAAAAGAAACTCTAAAAGCATATATGTACCTCTGGCTTCCGGGGCTTTCAGACTACCAGAGATTCCAGTCAAGAAAAGCCTTGCAATGGTAGCCAGAGCACAGGTGTTAATTTTGGTGTCTTAAGAGTGGCTAAGTTCACCTGTAGCCCTGTGGTGTCCGATTCCATCAGATCTCGGAAGCTAAGCAGGGTCGCCCCTGGTTAGTACTTGGATAGGAGACTGCCTGGGAACACCAGGTGCTGTAGGCTTGGGAGAAGGACCTGGCAACCTCCTCCCAAAAATCAATCAGCCATTGGAAACCCTATGAATGGCAGAGAAGCACTAACAATACCGTTTTGCCTGTTATATATAGGGTTGCTATGAGTCAGATACCCACTCAATGGCACCTAACAACAACAAGTTCTGCCTTGGGACAGGAACAAAGAAGGTTCCAGGAATCATTTCCATGTGGTGGCCCAGGTGGGAAAGCACAGCTCCCTTCCCGGCTCAGCCTGCTTCTCTTCCCCAGAGCCATCCCCTACCAGGAGGAACACATGGGACTTATTAATAGAGCAGCTATAGGAGCCTGGGTGGTAAAAATAACTTCCCATCACTGACCAGCTGGGGAGAACAGGCAGCAGGTGATTCACCGTCCACTCACACCGCCGTCCCCTTCTCCCACCAGTGCCATCTGCTGGCATCCCCCACAGGTGTGCCACTCAGGGAGGAAGAGAGGCAGCAGTTGCTGAGGTAGATTAGCATCCTCTGCTCTTGGCAGCTGGCTCTGAGCCGGCCTCTCCATGGTGAGATGTCAGCCTCACTGTGAGCCTCAGGGCTTTTTAATACAGAAAAAGATTTTACTAAGTTTTGTCACCGAACAAACTCTTGTCCTTTAGGAAACAGAGCCTGTCAGCCCCAGCCCCTGGGCTCCTGGAGGCACAATAGAGCGACAGCACAGGGAGCATGCAGGCAACTTAAGGAACACAAAGCCATGTCGTCTCTGCTACCCAAGTGTCCTGGGACACAGCGACAGAAACCTACGTAAGAACGGAGCTGCTGAATCCAGGATTCCAGCTGCTCTGCCTACCAGCACCTCCCAGCGCTCAGCTTGTCATCAACACGCCAGTCTGCTGAACATGCGACTCAGCAGCCAGCCTGAGCGAGGGGCCTCCTGCAGAGAGCTGGCAAGGCCCTGCCAGGGGAAGGGCCTCTGGACTAACGGTGGGCGGGAGGACGGGCTCAGAAGGCCACTGGCTGACCTACACAAGCAGCGGCAGGTGGAGCAGGGAGCTTGAAGGCCATGCAGCCTATGTCAGGGCTGTTGGGCTGAAATGGCTGAGTAGTCTCAGATCAGCTCTGCTGGGCCAGGGAAGGAGAGGGAGGGAAAGAGATGGAGGGAAGGAAGGGAAGTGCACACTTCCAAAATCACTGTCTTGCTTCCCTGGGGCAACCCAATAAGCCAAATTCCCAATTCCACATGCTTATCCTGGACAGAGAGAGGAAAGTCTGCAATGGTGTTGTGAAACAAATCCCTCAGCTCCTGGTGAGTTGCACTTTACTTATGATGCAAATGACTTGGACAGGGGAAGTTGTCCTGGTGGAAAGACCCATCCCCCACTTTCTAGGTTAAAATCCAAGGTCTGGTCTCTACAATGTCAGCAAGAGGACCAGGATACCAGGTGACATTAGCATTCCTGTGCCACCCCCAACTGCTCTCCTTCCCCTCAGCAGAGGTCAGGGGTTCGTAACTAGGACCCTTTAAGGCCCACCTTGCCTTCTGGAAGTCCTCCCAAAGTACCCCAAGGATCTGGTGGCCTTGGCTTCAGATGGCAGGGAGAGGAAAGAATACTAGAAGGAGAGGGACATCTGTGGACACAGCTATGTCTGCTCATCCAAGCAGAAGAGTCATCCTGGTCTCAGGCTATAGCTGTGCTCAACAAACACCACCAAATGACAATAGTAACTCCAAAGTACATGCCGCAATTGAGGCCAGAGAGAAGATGGCCAGCTGACCCTCCCCGGGACGCTAGGGGACCAGCATCGGGCTGGAGCCCTTGAGGCTGAGTGTTTCTGCAGCTAGAGAGATGAAGTCAAGGTAGCAAGTTCGGCCCCCGATGGGGCTGGCTGGTTCTGGACTTTTGGCCAGCGTATCTCAGGCAGGTGTGCGAATCACTGTCTGGTTTGGTTTGGTTTTGAATGCTGGTGAAAGGCTGAAGCAGCAATAGCAGCAGCTGGAGCTGCTGGAGACGACGGATCAGCTCTGTCACATCGCCCTTCAGGATGAGCCCGCTGCTCCACACGCTCAGCTCTTGCTCTAGAAGAGGGAAGCCCAGCCTCCATTTAGCACTTCCTCCCAGAGTGAGGGCAGGCTGGTTTCTAAGCCAAGTCCAACCCTGGTAAGATCTCTGGGGTCACGGAGGACCCAACAGAGATAACACTGTCCTTCTGGATTGAGTTGCCAGGTGTCAGAGCCAACAGCCCCGGCAATCACAACAGGCAGCGGCTGCTGTGCTCAGGATGGTGTGTGCAGAACTGGAATCACACATCTCGTCCGTTAGTCAGCACCAAGACGACGATGATCCACAAGGACCGGCCTCTCCTCTTCTTGCCCATCCCCGTGAACACCGCCCAGGGGCCTGCTTCTGGCCCCAGGTGAAGCTCCTTGGCATGAGGCTTCCAGACTGACAGGTCCTGGGACTGACGAACAGGACTGCAATCTTAGCTCCCTCCCGTTGTAAAAATCAGATGCGGAAAAATTGCACATTAAGGCAAAATGAAGAAGGAAAGAGAAAGCAGCAGCCACAAAGGAAGAGGAAGAAGAGGTAAGCAGAAAGATCACCGTGCTGTGAGAATTCAGGCTCTAGAAAACCCAACGCGGGACAGAGGGGAAGCCCGGAGGTGGCTCGAGGAAGTGGAAGAGGAAGATTTTTGGCTTTATTGAGAGGGGTTTATGGAAGAATAAGAAGAGAAAGCCGAGAAGTCAGAAAAAGAAAAACCCCCTTAGCAGACAGGCTGCTGCTGTTGGAGACGGAGCCTGGTGCGGAGGCAGGGGCGGCAGTGCTGGGGGCCTGGTCCTCGCCTCCATGCTGAGCCTCCACCCAGAGGATTCCTGTTCTCAGCACTTTGGCCTTAGGGAGACTTGAGTTTCTTAGTCCGTGGGGAGGTTCCGTTCTCGGCTTTTACCACTCCATTTTCATGATAACCTGGGGAGTGGAGAGAGACAGATACATGTGGGGTTTCTGCTGGATGGAAGCCGGAGAACAGAGCCCGCAGCTGTGGCCCTGCTGTGG
This sequence comes from Pedetes capensis, assembly GCA_007922755.1. NCBI lineage: Eukaryota > Metazoa > Chordata > Mammalia > Rodentia > Pedetidae > Pedetes > Pedetes capensis. Next base: position 45,378 of record VMDO01001234.1, read on the forward strand.
ACGAGCCAAAGGGGGTACTGGGGCTGCGGCTTCCCACAGCAAATGGAGGCCAGCAGACAGCTCCGCAGGTCCCTGCTTTCCCCAGGGGATTGGACAAGTGGTCCCATTTGGGGTGCATGGTCTCTAACTGTCCTTTAGCAGGGGTTTCTGGAGAGTCCAAGGACCAGGCAGGGCATACCTGCCCAGGCCTGTGGCTTGGGTGAGATTCTCACTGGAGTCCCTCAGAGGCTGGCAGTACCCTTAGCTCCTCTCAGGGCCCTGCAGGGTGCCAGCCCGTGCCAGCAACACCCAGGACTGGAAAGCACACGACAGGCAGCAGGGACACAGGCAAGGACAAGGCCTGAAACTCCTCTGGCAGAAGAACTGGGCTGTCTTTTGTCATTAGGAAAATGCTTCCATGTGCTCCATCTACTGCTACCTTGCCCCCCTTCCCACCCCAGGCTGGCTTTCGTCACACCCAGCTGGGCACGTGGCTGGTTCAAACCCACACAGGCCCTTGCCAAGGAGAAAGGAAGGTGAATCATAAAACAGATCCTGGCACAGATGGGCCCCCAGGCTGGCTGAGAACTGCAGGCCTGGGTCACCCAGGGGGCTGGGGGTGGCAATCAGTGGAGTTTGTGCAGGCACCAGAAAAGAAGTGGGTGTCCCACCCCTGCTGCCCACCGAGCACTGCATCATGTGAGTCCTTTCTGAAGACAGAGTCCCTAGCTTTGGAGGCAGGGGAGGCAGAGATGTGGAGCCCAAGGGCAGGTGAGGACACTGGCGCTGTGTAACACAGGGCATGGGCGGAGGCAGCAGCAGAACTTGGCTGGGCACCAGAAGCCACTTGGAGGACATGCTTCCCGCCAGAGGTCCACACCCAGCGCTGCCCAGCCCAGTCATGGCCGGCTGCCCAGCCTGGTTCAGGCCGGCCCCGCCCAGCCACGTGCCAGTCAGGGAGCCCTAGGCCAAGGCTTGCAGTCAGGAAGGAGGAGTAGGCAGGCAGGACCCATCTGCAGCTGGCCTACGGAGGTCCTGCTCCTCCCTACCCAGCCCAGACAGACCTCACCCTCTCCCACTGCCGCAGGCCCTGGCACTCACCGGATTCCCTCTTGATGATCCTGGCTGGGAGCCTGGGGGCGGTGGGGACTCTCCTCTTGGCGCTCTGCTCCGTCCAGTACTCCCGCCAGTGCCGCAGCTGGGAGTGGATGAAGCGCCACATGAGCCAGGCCTGGGCGGCGCACACTAGCAGCAGCACGCAGAGCCTGCAGAAGCAGGGAGAGGCGGCTCGAGGGCAGGGCTTGGGTCCCCAGCCTGGGAAGCCCAGGCCAGCATCGCACAGCTCCCGGCCGGTTCCCCTCAGGCTGCCACTGCCACCAGGCCAGGTGTGTGCTTCTGTCACTCTGCTCCTGCCCGCTGTGGCAGTGTTAGGCCACAGAGCCAGGGAGATGGCAGGAGGCGGTGGCAGGTGCACCTTCAGCTCCACAATGGTGCCACTCCCAGGCCTTGGGGGCCACCGCACACAGTGTGGCTAACATGAGCTCCACAAAGACAGGAGAGGGAGGAGGGACGAGGAGGAGCGAGGAATGAGAGACAGGTGGACCTCGAAGTAAACAGCCCAACTTTAATAGTTTGGGAAATAATTATAATACCAACAATAGCAAAGGATGATAATGATGCACATGGGCTAGATTATTCATGCAATACTGCTGACAATGTAAAAAGACAGATCAGTACAGAAAAAAGTGTGGACTTAAATCGTAATTGGGATGCAAAGGTATACAGAAAAATATTCCCACAAAAAGACATGCAAGTAGAAGAGAGGTCATTAGTAGTGGGGTGGGAGAGGGGCGAGGAGGGGCACAAGACGGTAAGAGGGAACTTATCTGTGCAATGTACAATGAAATGCATATATGGAAATACCACAATGAAATGCATGCCAGAATGAAACACATTAAGTTGTACATTAAAAATTTCCAGTAAAAACATATTGGCAGAATTCAAATGACCTGAATTATCAGAGTGGCTTTTCATCTAGCATGTCACTTAAAAGCAGAGAACCGTGCACACATCACAAACCTCCAGGGTCTAGGGGCTCACAGAAACACATGGCTTCCTTGCTGCCTTCCTTGCTGTTAGGGAAGGCCACTGGCCAGGCCAGGGAGGACAAGGTTTTACTGGCCACATGTGGTTGTGGTAATCAGCTCAGAGACAGGACAGGAAGCTTCCTGTGCACACAGCAGTGGGGGCTGGGTCTGCAGAGAGCCTGGCTGCAATCTGAGCAAACCAGGGCCAGAGACATGAATAAGGTTCTAAAGGAAGCAGAAGGCTGGCATCACCTCTCCCCTCAGGCCTGACATCCAGAAATTTCCAGCTGAGCATCCAAGCATGGGAGACTGAAGGGCCAGCCACCTCCTGACCTCGTGTGGAAGTTGTACCAAGTTCAGGCGGCACGTGGGCCCCCTGATTCATTGCCCAACTCACCTGCAAAACAAAGTGTTGAAGTTTCCTCTCTCAGGGTCAAATGCCTGGTTCTCCATGCGAGCCAGTCCAAAGCCAATGGCCAGCACAGCGAGGGTGAGGATGCAGAGGCGGGTGACCCCAAATACAGCAGCCCACGCATTAAACCTGCTCTCAGGGACAAAAAAGGGACGTCAGCTTGTAGGGCCTTGAAGGAACTTTCACCCACTTTTCCACAAGCAACCCTTAGTGGGAAGAGCCCGAAGGGGGTCTAGGAAGAGGCTTGAGAGATATCTAGAATAAGTCCAGAAACAGAATAACCTTAGAGTGCTGCCTGCAGACAAGTGGGCAGCTTAGCCCCAGGGCAAGAGCACCATTCAGTCCTCAGGAGGCCCAAGCCCCACCCCCGAGGCCTGAAACAGGACAGCCTCCAGTGGCCCCACTTACAGCTTCTCGTTGTTTTCATCGGCGAAGTAGAAGAGCCGAGCCATGTGGAAGAGGAACTCAGTCAAGTACTGCAGCAGGAGCAAGATCAGGCCCAGGCGGCTGAGGCTGCAGGGAAAAGACGAGCCTTACCCTCCCTCCCAAAGAGCAGAAGCTGCGGCTCCATGGGGGCCCAGCTGTGCCCCTGTACCTGGGCTCTGCTTTCCCAGTCCACGTTCCTAGCTGGCCCTATCTCATCACTTAGGACTCAATTTAGCTGTTGTACCTACAGGACGTTTTTCTGGATGGACCCTCAGCCTTTTATCTGCCCTGGCTGGGTCAGGTATCCTTACCTGCTCTCAGGCTAAACCTGACTCACCATCTTCCAAAATCTTCCACTCATCACTCTACCACATAAAGGGTGTCAAGAATAGGTTTCTCTGCTATCCATAGGGTTCTCCTTGGCTAATTGTTTTGGAAGTGGGCTGCTGGGTCCTTCTCCCTAGTCTATCTTAGTGTTGAAGCTCCGCTGAAACCTGTCCACCGTGGGTGGCCCTGCCGGTATCTGAAATACTGGTGGCATAGCTTTCAGCATCACGGCAACACACAAGACCCCACAGTACGGCAAATTGACAGACAGCAATACCAACAGAACAAGTTTGCTGAGCTCTGACTTTAGAAATATGAAGGGCTCCTGCCATCTGACTTATCATCAGAATCCTCCCAACTGAGAGGGACATGGGGAAACAGAGGTGCTCTCCCTACATGTCTACAGCACAGAATGCCAGGGAGATGGTGTGCACTGGCTTCCTTAGACCCCCTCTGTGCATGAGCTTGGAGCCTCCAAGATGTAAACAGACTAATGCACACACCCCACATCCCTCCAAGACCCAGCCAGGAATTGCCATGATTCTAGAGTAGAGTTTGAGAGCTGTTGCACTTATGGACTCTACTAACTCTAGTTAGTCATTCTCACGGGCTGCCTGCTGTGCCAACCTCAGACACAGGGCTCCTGTGACCTCATGGCACTTTAGCACAGCTGTCAAATGCCAGCCTGGAAACACTATGGGTATTCGCCTACCCTGAATGGATAAAGCCCAAGCAAAGTCCAGATTATCAATGGACCAGCCACTCATATTCGTTAATATGATGATTTTCATAAAAGAGAACCTCAAGGTAAAATACTATCTGTGGCAACTTTTTCCACTTCTGGAACAATCATGAAATGACCTCCTCTCCATTTCATTATAAGCCAAAGAGAAGGGAACCCAGGGCTATGAGCCCCAGCAGCAAATGGACACTTTGAAGCAGGACCCCAGCTTCTGGCTGCCTTCAACCCACAAAGCCATGATTCTAAGGCCAACATCCATTGGAAGTCTTCGCTGGCTTTGTCTCAAGGTGACGGTATCACCCCTCTGGCTTCCCATGGCTGATGATACGTACCTTATCAAAGGGCTTATCACAGTAAATTGTCCTTACCTACAAATGTCTTTCCCACCAGGTGAAGAATGAACCACTGAAGGATAAAGAAATTTCTATTATCTTGCTTGGGATTTCCAAGTCTTAGCATGCTACTCAGCACACAGACGGCATTGAAGAAATGCCTGCTGTGTGAGTGTGTGAGGAGATGCAGGGGCTGGCTCAGGGTCACACTCACTTTAAGAGGTATGCTCCAGCGATGTGGACCAGGTACAGGCAAATATACTGGAGCTGGCGGGGAATTTCCTCCTAGAAACAAGAGAAGCAGGTAGTGACTTTGCTTGTTCCCTGTCTGAAGATGCAGGGGATAAAGCCGGGTGTGGTGGCGCATGCCTGTAATACCAGCAACTCGAGAGGCAGAGACAGGAGGATCACAAGCTTGAGACCAGAGGCAGTCTGAGTAACTTAGCGAGACCCTGTCTCAAAAAAAAAAAAAAAAAAAATTGGGCTGAGGGTGCCCCTTAGTAGTCCAGCACTTGCAAAGCATGCAAGCGTGAGGCCCTGGGTTCAACCTCTAGTACCACAAAAAAAGAAGAAGAAAAAAAGAAAAATATGCAGGGGACAGAGGGGAACTGCAGAGACACAAGGAAAGGCCAGGTCTCCCTACCCCTCTAGGGCTGGGCGGCTTTAACACAGTCCCGAGTCACACCACAGTCCCATGCTCTGGGCTGCTAGAAAGTCCAAGGAGGAGGCAGCTACTTCAGGGTCAGTGTGAGAGGTCAAGGTTTACGCTGAGAAAGAAGTGACAGGGACTGGGGAAGAGGGCTTTGGGAGATAATTCAGAAGGAAACTGTGAAGAAAAAGAAAAAAGAGAAAGAAAAAAAGGAGAAAAAGAAAAAAGAGGACAAAAAAATAAAAAGCGTGGGAATGGCAAAACCCTCTCCATCGGGTCTCTAGAAGTTAGATTTTGCCCAAAGCCACACATCTGGCGGTGAAGACAGGCAAGAAGCCTCATTCAGCAGCTGGAGCTGGTGGCCTACTCTCATGGGGCCGCCTAGCTCTTCTCTAGGGGCTGACTCAGCATTTCACTCAAGTCCCAGCACAAACCCATCAGCAGCTCCAGAGGAAGGGAAGAGGGGTGGTGCTGGAGACGGTAGGAGGGGCCCCCAAGAGCGGGCCAGAGATGTGAGTACTCACCTTCCGTACCTTCTGGAAGTAAAGCTCAGGAAGTGCATGCAGCCAGTAGGCCAGCTGGCACAGGTAGAAAAACTTCACCTGGAAGCTGGAGACAAGGGAGGCAGTCACGAGGGCAGGACAGAGTAACATGCCCCACCTCCCCCCAGGTGCCTGCCAAGCACACAAAGGAAGGGCCTGGGCCAAGCCTGTGTGTGAGGAGCCCAGCCAGGAATGAGGGATGGAGGCCAGTACCCACCATACCCACAGTGACCTTGCCTTACACAAGACCCCTCAGAGGGACATGGCAAATCCATGGGAAGAAGCCATAGTGATGAAACGTGAGCAGAGGGGAGGGGGTTCTTCAGCCTAGAGAAGGGAAAGCTGGCCAGGGAGCTGCTCACAGAGCCCTGTTGGCTGGGCATGGTGACCAGCAAGTTCACTGAACAATGAATGGCTCGAGCTGCAAAGGAAGATCTAGAGCAGCTCCACATCCTTTGCCACCATTGCTCTGACAAATGGCAGGGCAGGCACACAGTGGCTTCCCAAGGGAGACATGCACCAGAGAGGCACTGGACGCTGCCTCTGACTGAGAATCAGACATGAAATGACGGAAGGGAAGATGTGCCATGAAGCTGAGCAGGTCACCGAGAAGTCCCCATGTTAGTGCTCTCTGGGTCGAGTTCTGCTCTGCACTTGTAGCAGGGTGACTAGGGAACCTATGGGAGCAGGGGTGCGGTGCCATAGGCAGCTCCCACTCAGGCTCTGTCCCCAGCCCCATGCCCTAGCAGGCTCAGGGCATGATTTGTCCTCATGCCAGCTGGCCCCATAGAGTTCTGGCCCCATTCTGGGATGAGAAGCCAGTGGATCAGCGCCATCACCCTGGAGACGGGGTCACACGAATACTCACGAGAGGTACACGTGTGGGTAGTCTTCCCAGAGGCTTCTTGGATTTGTTAGGTATCCTTCCTGGGGTGGGGAGGAAGAGAGCATTTAGAGATGTGGGTTTCCCACTGGGGACAGGGATGTTTCCAGCGCCCACTGCTGAAAAGAGGAAGGAAAAGGAAACACGAGAACAAAGGACCTCGGTGTGTAGGACCCACTGGCACTTGTGAAAGCTTCATGATACCAAGAGAGGTGCTATGCCGTGGGGTCTGAAGACCAGCATCTGAACACGGGCCTGGTATTGACTAGCTCCATCCATTGAACAAGTTTATTAGTCTTTCTGAACTTCTCTTGGCTCATCTGTAAAAGGATAACAGTACTACTTTTACAGAGTTATTGCTGGAAATAGATGTGATCATTTATGTGACAGTGTCTAGTACTGTGCCGGGCTTGTGTACACTCAGGAAATGCTTACAGAATGAATGAGCAAATGTACTAGAATCGCCACCCACTGGAAAACTGAAAAGCCTAGTTTGGCTTTTCACAAGACCATAAATTTAAAAAATGGCAGGAGGCTGGGCAGGAGGTAGTGCACACCTAAAATCCTGGTGACTCAGGAGGCTGAGGTGGGAGACTCCAGAGTTCAAGGCCAGAGGCAGCCTGTGGAATTTAGTGAGACCTTGTCACAAAATAAGAAATAGAAAAAGGGGATGAGGTGCAGCTCAGTGGTAGAGCACTTGCCTCGAATGAACAAGACCCTCAGTTCAACCTTTGCTGCTTTCGTTGTTAGGTGCCGTCGAATGGTATCTGACTCATAGCAACCCTCATAGGGTCTTCAATGGCTGATTGTTTCGAGATTGCCTTGGGAGTGGATTGCCAGGTCCTTCTCCCATTTTGCAGTGCACAATGACCTATCAGGGCGAATTAGACACACGTACCAGTGTAGTCCTGGTAACTTAGAATGGAAGGGAAGGGTCTCTCCCCAAACCCCTATGACCTCAATTACAATCTCTTCTCCCTACTGCAGCCCTCCTGCCTCGATCACCCAGGCAGAGGTGGAGGCGCAGAGGCAGGAGGCTCTGGGCACTGGGGTAGTGGCCATGAGCTCTTTACAGAGCCACGATGCCACTGCCTGTTCCACCTCCCCTCTCTGCCATTCACACATCTTCCTTCGCCAGATCTCTATGCCCAGGCAGGGGGACTTCCACACTCTTGCCTCATTCCAGGGCAGTGAGGGGGTGAGCACACTCCTTCCTAGAGGAAGCAGCAACCTATTAAACAGGAAAGATGGCACCTGTGGGGCTCAGGTGGGAAAGGCATTTCTCCCAAGAGAGGCAGCACTATGAGAACTCCACAGCACAGAAGCTCTTGAGATTTCAAACAGGAACCTTTCAGCTTGGCCTCTTTAATTAGGAGATGAAAATGTCAGAGCTTTGAAGCCAATGAGTCACGAAAACGCTGCAGAAATAGGCTGCCTGCTTGTGGAGGTCCAGTCTACAGGGACAGGAGAAAGAAGGGGGAGGGAGGAGAGCCAGGGAGCCAGAGGAAAAATGGCTCATTGCTCTGAGAATCGCCTTTCCCAGCCTTCTGTCCAGGCAGCTGGCTGAGGGAGGGCTGGGCCAGGCACACCAAGGCACCTGACGTCCAGGGCTGAGGGCGGCACAGCAAGCACCTGTGACCCCATCCAACCCCATCCAACACAGGGCTCTGCAGGTGGCTTAGGGGAGCTCTTGAAATTCTTGCTGGTGGAACTATAAATTAGTTCAGCCACTTTTGAAATCAATATGGAGGTAGCTTTAAAATGCTAAGAATAGAGCTGCCATATGACCCAGCTAGACCACTCCTGGGAATATACCCAAGGGAAGATATGTCATCATCCCACAGGGACACCTGCACCTCCAATTTAATGCAGCACTCTTCACAATCGCAAGGGGACAGGATCAACCAAGATGTCCATCAACAGGGGAGTGAACTGAAAAATTCTGTTTTTTCTTGATTCTCCACATGAACTCACAAGCTAAACAAGGCCTCAACACGTAGGAGCGTTTCCTCCTGTATCATTGGCAGCCTTCCCTTTCAGCATATGAACAAAAAAAAAAAAAAACAGAGAAACAGCAGAATCCAGAGAGAATGCAGCCAGCTACTATGGAGATTCAAACATCCACTCTATCCTTTGTGGATCAGGAAGAACCAGGCACTACAGATCAGCCCCAAAGTGGTGGGTCTGTGAGCAGCAAACCAGTTCTAATACCAGGTTCCCTCTACCAGGTTCTCACTAACTTGTGGATTTTAGGTTTTAAAATGTGGACTCAGGTATCCAAAGGAAGTCATACAAAGGAGATGAAATGCCTGCTAACCCAGAATTCTCCGGTGGCATGTTCTGTTGTCATTTTTCTCTCTTTTCCCCTAAATGATAAGTAGTATATCAAACACAGAGCAAAAGTTAGAGGTTGACAGTCTTAGAAAATCACTGGTTGGTCCAACCACACTCCCAGCACTCAACCTGTATTTATGCCAAGAAAAACAGCTCAACCGAACACCCCAAAACTGATATTTCTGGTGGATGGGGCTTGGGGTATATCTTTGCTTTCTGTTTTGAACGTTTCTAGATTCCTTTTTAAATAAGTGATCACCCATGATGTTTATCCCTCATGTGTCTGTCAGCTTGTTGTGCTGTGGGGGCTTGCGTGTTGCTGTGCTGCTGAAAGCTATGCCATTGGTATTTCAAGACACCAGCAGGGCCATCCATGGTAGACAGGTTTCAGCTGAGCTTCCAGACTAAGACAGACTAGGGAGGAGGACCCAGAAGGCCACTCCTGAAATAATTAGCCATTGAAACCCCTGTAAATATCAGAAAAGCACTGTCAAATATAGTGCCAGAAAATGAGCCTCCCAGGCTGGAAGGCATTCAAGAAATGACCAGGGAAGAGTTGCTTCCTCAAAGTAGAGTGGACCTCAATGATGGGAATGGAGTAAATCCCCTGGAACCCCCTTCTGCTGATTTGGCACCACTCAAAACAAGAAGAAACATAGTGACCACAACAATGGCTCAAATACCAAAAGATTGTGTGCACAGCAGAGTGTTGGGTAATATTTCATTCTGCTGTACACAGGGTCGCTATGAGTCAGACCTGCCTTGGCAACACCTAACAACAATGAAGTTTATTAAAAATGTGAATTCATTACTTAAAAAACGGTTTGCTGGTACATGCCTGTCATCCCAGCAACTTCGGAGGTTGAGGTAGGAGGACTGCAGGTTCAAGGCCAGAGGCAGCCTGTGCAAAGCCAGAGGCAGACCTTGCCTCAAAATAAAAAAGGGGCAAAGGGACTGGTGATGCAGCTCAGTGATAGAGCGCTTGCCTAGCATACGCATGGTGCTGGGTTCAGACCCCCAATACAACAGAGAGAGAGAGAGAGAGAGAGAGAGAGAACAAAGAGGAAGCAACTTCTTCATTATCCTCATAGCCAATATTTAGGGAGCAGTTCATACATGCCAGGCGCTGAACTAGGGGTACAGCAGTCAGCCCAGTGCCCACTAACAGGCAACTCAGTGTCTAGTGGGAGAGACACACAGAGTCAGAAAATGCCCAAAATGGGTGCAGTGCAGAAAATGCAAATGTGGATGGTGCTCTGAGGAGGCGACATTTAGGTAGAGACTGGCTGGCAGGAAGGAGCTGCCGAGGAAAGTCTATGGATGGAGCACAGGAGCAGAAGAAACACCGTGCAAAGCCCACGAGGCAGGAACGGCCAGGAGGGTCAGAGAAGCAGATGCGTCCACTCACATGAGACCAGCAAGGGGCAGGGTCCAGGCCCCATACGCAAGGAAGCAAAAACAATTTCAGCACAGCTTCGAGGGAGGCTTGGTTAAGCAGGGGAACACTGGTTTGGCTTATGTTTTAAACAAATCCCTCTGGCTGAGCCGATCTTGGATTGGGGTCGGGGAGCCCAGAGAGGAAACAGTCTCCTTCTGGAAGGAAGCTGCTTGGTGGTGCAGCAAGAGATGATGGGGGCCAAGTGGGTCTTCGTTGTGGGGCTACTCGGCACATGGAAAGACAGCTAATAGCATCCCTGGCCTCTACCCATGGGGTGCCAGTAGCATGTTGACAAGTGCCCCCAGCAGGGCAAATTTTTCCAAGGGTAGGGCACACTGGACTTGGGGCAGTAGTGCAGGTAAAGATCAGTGTACCTAGTGGCTAAGTGTTTGAAGGTACAGCTGGCAGTGTCTGCTGATGAACTGACTGTGGACAGTGAAAGAAAGCAAAGAATCATGACAAGTTTGCATGATAACACCAAACTATGATTTTGTTTTATTATTTTTTTTCCCAGTACTTGAGGGTTGAACCAAGGGCCTTGCACACACTTTGCAAGTGCTGTACCACTGAGCTGTACTCCCAGCCCATGTTTTCACTTTTTTTGAGACAAGGTCTTGCTAAATTATGCAGGCTGCCTCTGGCCTCGAACATGGGATCCTCCTCTTTCTGCCTCCCAAATCGCTGGGATTACAGGTGTGCACCACCGCGCCTGGCTTGCTTTTTATCTTGCGACAGAGTCTCACCAAGTTATACTGGCTGCCTCTGGCCTGGAACCTGTGATGCTCCTGCCTCTGCCTCCTGAGTTGCTGGGATTATAGGTGTGAGCCACTGTGCCCAGCAAAATCTAAGGTTTTTAAAACCAGCTGTATTTACTCCTATAAATAGGAAACTAAGTCTCTTGTTCTTCAATCACATTCCTCCCACACAGATGGTTTGGATGGAGGTGGCAAAGAAAGGGAGTAAAATGGCGTTACTAGGAGTTGGGGTCCCTGGATCTCTGCATAGTCCCCTGGTCCCTGTGTCTAGCTGAACATGTTGAGGGGAGATGTGGCTCTTACCACAGGAAAAGACTGTTAGGAGCTTCCCCAAGAAAAGCCCTACATGCTCCCGACCTAATTTCCATCTCCACTTTCATGTCCTTGGAGGACTGAGAGAGGCAGAGACAGAGCAGTGGAGTATATCACATGCTGGAACAGGGGTTAAGCAACTTGGCTCTGGCCTCCAAATCTGGTTTCCATGTGTCACAGCTGGGGTGGAATGTCTGGGGATGAGGCTGAAAGTGTGGAAGTGATTCAGAGATGAGGCAATGCTTCCCATGAAAGACCAGTTAAATGCCTTTGGTATCCCGAGGCCATGCTGCCTCGGAGCAGCTTAGGTCTCCAGAGGTGGGCATGTGCTCAGCGGGGCTGGGAGAGGCCTGGGGTCCAGGAGGACAGAGTCTACCAGGCACTGCATAAGGGCAGGGCCATTCCTGCAGTGTAAGTCTCTCCCCTCGGAGTGGAAGGTGGCAGCCCAGGGTGAGAGAACAGGAGCCTTAGGTCTCTCATTATAAATTCCTAGTGTACTGCTTAGAATAACTATTCTGCAATGAAACGACCATAGGAATAAAAGCAATATGCAAAAGGACATGCTGACTCCTGCTTTGGGCATATGAATTGTACACTCAGCTGTGGAGATGCTGAGATCTCTGTGACAGGAGGGCCGGCCCATCACCACCATTGAAGGCAGAGGAGAGAGGTGAGGGATCTGCAGAAGGCGGTGGAGGGACTCTCCAAGAGGTCACTAAGTTGCTGAATTTTCCAAGCTCCAGGCCTGGATTTTTCACAGGACCTGGCTACAGGACGGGAGGTGCTCTAGGTAAGGGTGGGTGCTAATTAAATCCTTCCTAGTGTGGCAGGCAGGGTCTTGTTACAGCAAAGCCCAAAGGATAGTCCACATTCCTCATGCAGAGCAATGTTGATACATCAAAGATGGCTTGAAATAGAGTCCTACTGTAGAACGGGGAGCCTGATAAGACATCTGGTCCTGCAGGTACATGTGGGAATGGCCCTGATTCTGACAGGACGTGACATGTGGACAGGAAGACGCTGGCCTTGCATACGAAACGCCGGTGTCATAAAACACAAGGTGCTGAGCTTCGTTCCACCTTAGATTTGAAATGTCCTCCAAACACGCATGTGCTGAAGGCATGGTCCCCAGGGGAGTGCTCAGAGCTAGGGCTTCTGGGAAGTGGCTGGATCAAGAGGGCTCGGGCCTAATGAATGGATTAATCCACTGATGAAGTCATAATCTGACGGCACTATTTTGAGGAGGTGGAAGCCAGGAGGAGGGGCCTCACTGGAAGAATTAGAGCACTGGGGCATGCCCTCAAAGGGTTTCCTTGCTCCTGGTTCCTCCTCCTCTGTCTCTCTCTGCTTCCTGTCCACCATGAGGTGACGTACTTTACTCCACCATACACTCCCCGCCATGACTGTGCCTAGCTTCAGCTTCAAAGTAATGGAGCCAGTGGATGACCACAGACTAAAACTATGAACCAAAATTAACCTTTCCTCCTTTGCGGGTTTATGTTGGGTTTTTGTCACAGTGACAAAAAGTTGTCCCACACAAACTTGGGGCCCACTCTTGAAGTACTCAGAAGCACATGGCTACGGGCACACTGTGAAAGGTGAGCTTACGATCCTTCAAACTACAACAGAGGGACCAGAACAAACGTGAAATTCACCTTGTAGCAAAGCTTTTGCAGACAGGGCTATGAAGATCTATGGTAATGTTATTGGGATATCAGGTGATAATTATAACACGTGTTTATTTGTGTACAAATGATTCTCTCCAACTATAAAATGGTATCTACACAATTTGGCCTCTCTCTGCAATACCATGATGATATGAAAAGACTTTCATTTCTTTTTATTTCTTCTGGTACTGGGGAGTTGAACCCAAGGCCTCACATATACTATGCAAGTGATCTATCACTGAGCTGTACACCCAGCCCACCATTTTTCACATTTATGTTAAGACAGGCTCTTGCTAAGTTATACAGGCTGCTCGTGACCTTGATTATGCCATCTTCTACCTCTGCCTCCCGAGTTGCTGGGATTACAGGTGTGTGCCACCATGCCCAGCCAAGAGCTTCATCTCTAAGAAACCTGTTCACTCCTCTGTTTCTTCCTAGGAAGTCTTCATAGTCATTTACCAGCAATGCAAGAGACTGCCAGGTGGCTCAGCTCTCAGCCTTCGGTAGCCCTGGGGACCACTCACCGTCACCACCACGTAGAAGCACCATATCACCGAGCTGAGATGAAAGACAACCAGCTGTCCAGATTCATTGAACTTGCTATGTTTGACCTTAGAGAGATGAAGCCGTTTGCTGATTTTCTAAAAAAAAAAAAAGAAAGAAAGAAAAAGAAAGAAAAGAAAACTCCACATATTAATATATGAGCATATTCATACTGGGCTGATTTCAAACTTCTGATCCTTCCCCCCAAAAGAGATGAAGATTGACAGAAGTTTGAACCCTGCTACAATCAAAGTTACACAAGGTAAGCCTACTGTGTACATACAGTATTTAGGTTCAGGAAACCAGTAAGAATAAAGTCTTTAGCCTACACATTAAGAAAACATTCCCCAATCATGCTATGTATGACAGACCTATATGGACACCATCTTGTCATATTTCAGATAGCTTTCTCCCTATATAATACTGTTGACTAAAGAAGGCTGTGAGAGGGGACAGAGACCAAAGCGGGATAAGGGAAGTCTAGTCCCTAGGACTGACCAGAAAATGTATGTAAATTAGGGGGCACGAGGATTTAGAACTATAGTTTCCTCCACAGCATGGTCCCCCACCCCAACGTATCTCCCTGGCTTCTGATCTCAGAATCCAGATACGTCACTTACGTCTAAAATGTACTCCTGAACCACAGCATGCAAGATGATGGTGATGAAGATGTAGAACAAGATTGTGACCAGGTCCTTTGGGCCATAGTGGTAGTGCACCATCTCGCCATCTGTATAGGGAAGAAGGGCCCTGTCAGCGTCCCCGGGGTGAGGAGAAGCTTTGAGACCCCAAAATAAAAAGATATGGGAAACATGTTATCAAATGCTATCCATTTGCTGTAGCCCCAGACTCAGAAGGAAGTTTCTGCCTCCGCACCCTATCTAACCTCTAGACTAGGCCTTTAGGAAGCACCAGTGTGGAGGGCTATGGAGAACCAAGTGTACCGCCATATTGTGATTACTGTACGCCTCCTGAGGCTGGGCAGGAGAGCAGAGGTCAGGAGCCAGGGGTTGGAGACAACCCAGCTCCAACAATCCCTGGCTGTGTGATGTGGAAAAGTGATTAACCCCTCTGTGTCTCAATTTCCTCCCTGAGTCATCGAGGAAGCATGGTAAGTGAGTTCAGAAACCGGCCTGCCTGAGTTTGTAACTCAGATCTGTCTTTTACTTCCTGTGTGCCCCTGGGGCACCTCTGTGATCTTTCTGTGCCTCAATTTCCTCATCTATAAAGTGAGGATCACAGTTCCTACATCACATGGTTATTGTGAGGAACAGATAATTTAATAAATGTAAAGGGCTTAGAACAGTGAGTATCTGGCATTTAGTATTATATATGTATTTGCTATTATTTTAGTTGTTGGGGTATTGTGAGGATTAAATGAGGTGATTTGTATGCCAGATGCTTACTATAATGCCTATAACTTATGGTAAGTGTCAAAGCAATAGGGGTTTATCATGTAATAGTAATAAACTCAGTGGGATCCCAGCTTTCAAAGGCTGCACAGCCTGTCACTGCAGCCTCCTTCTCCACTGACAGTTAGCAGGCTGCAGGATCTGTGGCCGCCTGCCTGGGTCTCGCAGCTCTGTGGCTGCCCTTCCCAGCAGAAATCCCGGCTGCCTTTCCAGCTGTGCTGCAGCACCCTGAGTCACACACGCATGAGTCATCTCTTTGCTGGGCTGCAGTTACCAGAAGCCAGGCTGGGGTCAGTTTGTTTGAGGGTGGCTAGAGAACAGAGGAACACTCAACTTGGTCTCCCTGGGAATCCCCTCGAACCTCAACCACCCTGGACTGGGAGAATGTCAAGGACAGAGACGACAGGAACCCTGAGCTCAGACAGCTCTCCTTTTCCCTCTCCCTCCTCCTTTCCACAAACACCTAGTTCATGAGAGGCCCTGGGCTAACGGCTGAAATATGGAGATAAAAGATGCAGCCTTTGGCGGCCAAGTCCAGTAGGGGATTGACAAAATGGACGGCTGGTTACACGACAGACAGAATGTGCTGCCAAGAGGCAACACTGGGGGCCATGCAATGCAAAGCTGGGCTCAGCTGGGGTGAGGTGCTGGGGTCGCTGGCCAGGGAGAACAGACAATGCACAAACCCAGAAATAGCAGGTGTGGGGGGTGGGCATCCCAGGCCCAGAGCCCAAGCACTGGGGCCATGGGGAGGTGGGGAGAGCAACAAGGCTGCCGTGAACTACCTGGGTGCCACCTAAAGAGTGTGGCCTTTAACCTGAAGATTAAGCAGGAAAATGATGAAAGTTGTGTTTTGGCAAGTTTACTCAGCAGCAGTGAAGAAGCTGCCCCTCAGGTCCAGGTAAGGGACCAGGAGACTGAATCCAGGCAGGAGAGAGAGGGGTGGAGGACGGCTGGCCAGGAGACATAGTGGCCGAACCACCCAGCAGGCCAGCCACTGAGAAGGGGACACTAGGGGGAGGAGGAGATGTGCATGTGACTCAGCCCATTCTCTTCACCATCTGTGAGGCAGGAATTGTACTTCCTCTACCTTCTCCCTTCATAAGGGAGGATCAAAGATTAATTAGGTGGCAGTATGTTTTGAAAGTAATTTAAGTAACTACATATATGTAAAGTTTCATCTTCAAGACATGCTTATTAGGCAAAATGGGACTTACATTCAACCAAACAAGCACAGTCTAAAATTAGTGAAATAATGCCTTTCCATCACAGAGCTTAGCAGGACACACCAAATGCTCACATACTTAAAGGCCAGTGGTCAAGGAACTAGTGGGAGAAGGACATGGCAATCCACTCCCAAAGCAATCCCCAAACAATCAGCCATTGAAAACCCTATGAGGGTCGCTATGAGTCAGACTCAACTCGACAGCACAACTCAACAGCACCTAACACCACCAACAACCAGAGAACAACCAACTTAGTTCAAAAATTCATTAAGACAGAAAGTAGAATGATGTCTACCCAGGGCAGAGGGTGAGGAGGACATGGGGAGCCACTGTCTAATGTCTATATGGCTTCGGTTTTATCAAGATCAAAACAGATGTGGCTACAACTACACAAACACATGGGAAAAAACAGGGGAATACAACCCATAATTGCATATGATTTTTACAACATAGTCATTAGAGTTTCGTAAATGATGTAAGCTGATGAAAGTGTAACCAAAATCAATGTAATAAGTGCACAACAGAAATAGCAAAAGCCTTGTTACTCTGTACCCCACTAACATTAATTTTTTAAAAAAGGAAATAGGTCTGGAGATTGGCTGCACAGCAATGTGAATATACTTAACATTACTGAATTGTTCATTTAAAATCGATTAAGATGGTAAATCTTATGTTATATATATTTTACCATAGTTAAAACACACAAGAGAAGAGGCCAGGCATGGTGGCACACGCTTGTAATCTCAGCACTTGAGAAGCTGAGGCAGGAGGATCGTGAGTTTGAGGCCTGGCAGGGCTACACAGTGAGAGCCCGTCTCAAACAAACAAACAAACAAATAAACAAAAATCCACTACAGAAAACCAGCGTCCAGGTACAGTAAGTCCCCTGAAGTGGACTCAAGGCTGGGGTTGAGGAGGCTGGAGGCCTACAGCAGGGGGAGACAGCAAAGGGCCACAGTGAGATACATGGGAGATGGGGTGCAGGACGGGTGCCCTGCTCTAGGATGGGGGTGTCAGATAGATCTAGATGATGGAATCAAAAGGACCTGTGGACACACTGGCTGCGGCGAACAATTCTCAAGTTACTTCTGGAATTGTAGCTGAATTCCATGGTCTTGCAATGGTTTCAGAATTCTTCAACATGCATTGTATTGTCTGACCCTCATAACCATCTCGTGAGATTGGCAAGAAAGGTGGATGAGGAAACCAGGTTCAGAGACTTGAGGAATACAGTCCATTTCTAGGGTCTCCCAGCTTCCAGTGCCCCAGCCCAGCCTCCAAACACCATCTTGAGATTAACATTCCCTGCCTCCAGCTTCATCACGGCTCCTTTGACCTCTTCCTCCTACAATCATACTGAACAGTTCTCATACTGAACAGTGTACAACTTTTATGTACACTGACTCACAGAAATGATTTCTATTGCTTTCTGCCTTCTCTGCTATCTTCCTATTTTTGATGTAATTCCTTCTGACTTATTTATTTATTTGTTTGTTTATTTATTCACTTGCTTACTTATAGCTTTTTGAGACAGGGTCTGTCTATGTAGCCCAGGCTGGCCTGGAATTCACTATGTGGTCCAGGCTGGCCTTGAACTCATGATCCTCTTTCTTCACCCTCCCAAGTGCAAAGATGACAGGCATGTACCACCATGCCTGGCTTTCCTTCTGCTTCCTAGAAGCTATAGGGACTGGAACTTTGCTTAAACAAATGGATACCTGATGGATTTATTCTTTAAAACAAATTTGGAGTGCTCACTAATTCTTGTAAAACTGCTCCCATTATCCAAGTTAGAGGTCCTGATCTTTGTAGACTGCCCCTGTCTTGCATGGGGTCTCATCACAGCAGTAGATGAGAAATATCCTATTATAAGTTTTTGGAAGAGTAAGTTTCAGCATGTCCCTGGGCTATTAGACAAGCAAAGTGACTAACCATGAGCTACAGAAAAAAGGCCTACAGAGACCAGGTGGGTAACACCACCAAGCCAAGTGATCCAGAAGCTCTAAGGTACATCTTTCCAACACAAAGGCCCAGGGCAGAAAGCAGGCAATGGTCTTCACTTCCACAAAGGACCTTGCTTTAACTGTTTTTCTTTCCACCCGTCATTTTCTTGGTGTATCTTTCACATCTCTACTGTGCAAAAAAACAAGTTTAAGAAATACCTACTTCCTTTTTGAAGAAAAAGTCTTATATATAAGTTGATATATTAAATGCACAGTTAAGCTTAGTGAAGAAAGGATAATATAAAGTGTAGAAAGGAGCGAGGGAACTAGCAAAGGGAAGTGAAGACTGTGGAAGGTGGGATGAGGAAGAAAATCAATGTAGATGGATAAAGGGAGAGAGGATAATTTCAATCTAAACAATGCAACTTCATGAGTACATTGGAAAAATAGGGGAATATAAACCAAATATACATATGAATTTTACTACATATTAGTCAAAAGGTTCCATAACCCTTGTAAGTTGATAAAAGCATAACACAAAGTGATATAATAGTTGCATAATGGAAAGGGCCAATGCTGTATTACTTTGTACCCCACCATCATTTACCAATATAAAGGTAGAAAAAAAAATAGAGAATGCACTGCTTGGTACTTAAAAAGAAGATTCTTGTATTCAAATGATCTACAGTAATTCTGTATGCAAAAAAGAAAGAAAGAAATATCTATTTCCTTTTTAACCTTACTAAGAAAAATACAGCAGCTAAAATTGGGATAAATGGTGAGCGACAGGCAGCCTCAGTGTCAGAAACACAGTAGAGAGAAGGGGAGACTATAGGAAACTCCTGAGCATGTGTCCCATAGGAGAGGGGAGCAGCAGATAGGCTGCTTCTGAGCCACGGTAGCCATGGGAACCATGTGTCCTACTGCAGGCAAACTGCTGGTATTTCAAAAGCAAAGAGAAAGATCTTTACATGAAATAATCCAATTTAAAAACATTGGTGACTAATCCAAAAATTTAAAAAACACTGTACAAGCCAACACTCAACTGACCAAAGAAAACACGTCTGCAGGCCAACTCTGACCACGCGCCTCTAGTTTGTAACTTCCGGCCTAGATGACCTCGATGCTTTTCCAACACTAATATTCTATGTGTCTTCTTCCTACACCCTGTACCCAGAATATGTCAGTATGCACTAGTGTAGGAATGAACCTAGCTTTGGAAGATAGCACCTTTGGTAATGGCA
Source organism: Pedetes capensis (assembly GCA_007922755.1). NCBI lineage: Eukaryota > Metazoa > Chordata > Mammalia > Rodentia > Pedetidae > Pedetes > Pedetes capensis. Next base: position 64,631 of record VMDO01001234.1, read on the forward strand.
GCCCCCCTTGTAGCCAGCCCACCCACTGCTCGTCAAAAGTGACACTTGTTCTGCTTGTCTTAATCACAGTTTGTTGTTGTCATTGTTAGGTGCTGTTGAGTCAGTATCCGACTCATAGCGACCCTGTGTACAACAGGCGAAACACTATTGTCAGTGCTCCTCTGCTTTTCATTGGGTTTTCAATGGTGGATTGATTTCTGGGAGTGGGTTGCCAGGTCCTTCTCCCAAGCCTACAGCACCTGGTGTTCCCAGGCAGTCTCCCATCCAAGTACTAACCAGGTTAGACCCTGCTTAGCTTCCCAGATCTGAAGGGATCAGACGCCACAGTGCTATGGCTGCAGGCAATCACAGTTTAAAAGACCTGAAATAATCAACATGAGCCTCAGTTGTTCTGATGACCACTGTGAATGGCTGCCCTTTCATGACAGTCACACTCTTCTTGACCTCTTGTTTGGTTTGCTGTGACAGACAGACATTTTCCTACTTTCCTTTGGCATTGCCTATAAGCAGTTTCTCTGGCCTGTCTATACATGGTCCAGGTTTATTCAAACACTGCTGTGCAGCCTCTGGCCCCCTCCTCCCGACCTCAGTCGCTTGTCACATGCACTGTTGTCCAGTTGCTCTTTAGAACTCATGAGAGTCTCAGTATCTGCAGCAAAGCTTCCTCCCTTCTCTGAAAAGCTGGGTGATTGATTAGAGAGCATCTATGTACACTGACCTCTTCTCTCTCCTCATTTCTTTCCTAATCCCTGCAAATCCACATGTCTAAAATTGATATCTATAGGTCTGTGTGCTGACAGCCAACTGTGATTTCACATTGTTGTTGTTGTTGTTAGGTGCTGTCGAGTCGGTATCCTGCTCATGGCGACCTTCTGTACAACAGGGGAAACACTACTGTCAGTGCTTCTCTGCTGTTCATAGGGTTTTCGATGGCAGATTGATTTTTGGGAGGGGGTTGCCAGGTCCTTCTCCCAAGCCTACAGCTTCTGGTGTTCCCAGGTGGTCTCCCATCCAGGTACTAACCAGGCCCGACCTTGCTTAGCTTCCGAGATCTGGCGGGATTGGATGCCACAGGGCTACAGCTGCAGCCAACTGTGTTTTAACATTACTGTAAATCTAGGAGGTGTGACCAAAAGATACAGTGAATGTTTAAGTAAAAAAAAAAAAAAATTATTAAAGTGAAAGACTCATTGCCATTAGCCTCCCTCAAAATGCAAGTCCTTGAGTTAAATTCTCAGCTCTGGGAAAGAAAAAAGAAAAAAAGGAAGAAAGAAAAAGGAGAGAGGAAAAAAAAAGCAAATGATCACCTGGAGAAAATATTTACAATTCAGATCACATGTGACTAGTCTCACTGATACGTAAAAAGCTCCTAGAACTTAGAGATGAAAAGATCAGAAAAACAGGCAAAGAATACAGACAATTCACAGAAAAAGGAAGCACAAATGGCTCTTATACATTTAAAAAGATGCTCAGCCTTACACAGAAGAGAACTGCAAATTAAAGCTACACAGAGATACCATTTTGTACCTATCAGATTGGCAAACATCCAAAGGTTGATGATACACTCTTGCTAAGGCTGTGGAGAAGCAGGCTCTCTACCCACTGCTAGGGGGAGTGTACAATAGCACTGCCTCTTTGGAGGGTACTCTGGCATATTCTGTTGAGAGGACACAAATGCATCAACCCTTTGATGCAGCAATTCCACTTCTGGGAGTTTATCCTAAAGCTAGTACTTGCCACAGGGACAATGACATGCGTACTAGGTTATGCATCACAGCATTGTTTTTAATGGTAAAACAATACTGAGTTGTTTTCACCCATAGGGAACTGGCAAATAAACTACAGATATACAGGATGAGCATCTCTGATCTAACAATCCAAACCCTGAAATTCTCCAAAATCCATAAATTTTGAGCATCAACGTGAAACCACAAGTAGAAAACTCCACATCCAAGCCCAGTTGACAGGCTGCAGTCAAAATGCAAGTGCACAAAAAACATTGTGTAAAATCACCTTCAGGATATGTGTATAAGGTGGATATGAAACTTAAATAAGTTCTGTGTTCAGATGTGGGTTCCATCCTAAGGTATCTCTTTACACATTTGCAAATATTCTGAAAGTTGAAAGCTGAAACATTTCTGGTCTCAAGAATTTAGGGTGAGGGCCACTCAATCTGCAATGCATGGGGGCCATTCAAAGTGTGGTCAGGGGCCAATACCATCAGCGCCACCTGTGAGCTTAAAGATGCACATTCTTGGGCCTCATCCCAGGCCAGTGGGTCAGAAACATGAAGAGGCCCTGGAATTCGTGTTTAACATCTCCAAGTGATGCTGACCCAGTAAAAATTGAAGAAGACAAATAATAGGTAAAACTAATCAGGAGACTCAGAGGTTATTTTGGGAGGGGATATTGCCCGGAAGAGGCATCAGAAAGCTGGGAATGCTGTATCTTGATTTAGATTATAATCACATGGGTGTATACATACATAAAGCCTGCAGCCCTAGCACTGTGGTGTCCAATTCTGTCAAATCTCAGAAGCTAAGCAGGGTTGGGCCTGGTTAATACTTATATGGGAGACCACCTGGGAACACCAGATGCTGAGGCTTCAGAGAAGGACCAGGCAACCCACTCCCAAAAAACAATCACCCATTGAAAACCCTATGAATAGCAGAGAAACACTGACAATAGTGTTTCATCTGTTGTACGTAGGGTTGCTATGAGTTAGACACCCACTTGATGGCACCTAACAACAACATACATATATAAAAGTTCAGTGTGCCATACTCTTAAAGAATAAGCACACTTCACTGAATGTGTTATAAATTGATATGAAGTGATATCCAGGATATATTATTTAGTGGAAAAAAGCAATGTACAGAAGAGAATGTATAGTATTCTATGTACTATATAAGAGAGAAAAAGAAAAATATGTACTTGCATTTGCACAAAGCAACACTGGAAGGCAGATAAAAAATCCTGGAAGCAGGTCCTGGGGACAGGAGAGGACTTTCCTAGGACTAGCAAAGCCCTGGGTTCTACTCAGAGGGAGGGAGAAAAGGAGAGAACAGGGTGGGAGGAAGGAAGGAAAGAAAGAAGGAAGAGGGAATTCTGGAAGGGTATTCAGGAAACAACAGTGATTGTCCACAGGGGTTGGGGGTGGGTGGAAGGGAAGACAGGGTAGGAATCAGACTTTTGATCTGCCTCTTTTATATAGTATTTGAGCCACATGAGCATATTTCCTATTGAAAAATATAATTTTCAAATAAATATTCAAATTCTCCAATTTGTACAAAGAAAACAAAAAAGTGGCATCTTCACCACATTGCTTTATTCATTGTTTACCAGTGGCTGGGAACACGCATGAAAAGACCTGAAGCTCATTTCTGAAGCTGCCACTTGCCTGTCATGTGACCTGATCTCTTGACTGTTATCCCTTGTGGACAATGGGAATCAAACAACCTATAACACCACCACCTTCTCTCACAAAGCTAGAAGGATAAAACGGACAACTGATTTATAAAACTGTAAGGTGCTATACAAATAGATGAAGTCGTTATGACTGTTTCCAACAGAAAGAATCAGAAGATAAAGGAACACAGCGGCCACTGTATAACACCAGAAATAAAAAGGTCCCTCTGGGGAGCTCACTTAGGCTAAGTAATACAGATGGCAGGTACAAGCTGGGCATGGGCGGCACACTATATTGAGCATGGCTGGTAGGTGACATCATTTATTCCTCACTGTAATCCTGCGTATTATCTCTGCTTACTGGTGTGGCAGCTGAGGCTCAGAGACAAGCAAGAACTGTGCCCGGAGGACCTGGAGCTATTCAGGGTGGGGCTGGGTCTCCTCCTGATGCCAGGGGCCCAGCCTGTGGTCTCCCCACCAGGCCTCTCTGCTTCCTGACTCCACTTCAAATCACACAGGCAGGGCATTCATTCAACCTTGCAGGCAGACCCCCCTCGGGACAGGCAGGGGCAGCGTGCTGGCCTCTACTTGCATTCCTCTGCAGGCTGCAGGCTGCCTGGCCTCTCACTCTGGTGCCCCCCACCCTGGAAGCTGGGGCCAGTGGCATTTTAATTACCAGCACTACAAGTGATGGTTCTCAAACACACACCTGCACACTCTTAGGGGTTGAACTGTGCCCTTCTCCAAAACATATGTTGTAGCCTTAATCCTCAATACCCCAGAATGTGATTTTATCTAACAATAGGATCTTCATGCACCTACAGCCATAGCACTGGGCATCCAATCCCGTCAGATCTTGGAAGCTAAGCAGGGTCAGGCCTGGTTAGTACTTGGATGGGAGACTGCCTGGGAACACCAGATACTGTAGGCTTGGAAGAAAGACCCAGCAACCCGCTCCCAAAAACCTATCCGCCATTGAAAACCCTACAAACAGCAGAGAAGCACTGACAAAGAGTTTCGCCTATTGTATGTAGGGTCACTATGAATCAGACACCTACTCAATGGCACCTAACAACAACAACAGGGTCTTCACAGAGATAAGAAGTTAAAATGAGGACTTGTTCCAATGTGACTGGCATCCTATAAAAACGGACAGAAAGACAGACACACAGGAAGATGATGTGAAGAGACAACAGAGAGAAGGGGGCCATCCCCAAGCTAAGGAGAGGCCTGAAAGAGGTCCTTCCCAACAGGCCTCAGAAGGACCCAACTCTGCTGATACCCTGATATTAGATGTCCAGCCTTCAGACTTATGAGGTAAGTTTCTGTTGTTTAAGCCATCCAGTTTGTGGGATTTTGTAATCACAACCTTAGGAAACTACCAGGAACACACACACACACACACACATTACATACAAGGGTAGCCCAGAGAATCAGAGATCTAGCTGATGGATTTTCTTTCTTTTTTCTTTCTCTCTGGTTTTTTGAGACAGGGTCTCCCTATGTAGGCCAGGCTATCCTGGAACTCGTTATGTAGACCAGGCTGGCCTGGAACTTGCATCGATTCTCCTGCCTCACCCTCCCAAGAGCTGGAATTACAGCCATGCACTACCACGCCCACTGTTAGCTGATGGATTTTTTCAAAGTTACTGTTTTAACCTCATGTTGTATACTATAGAATATATTTTCTTCGATTTTACAGTAAGGAAGATAAAGAGTATTTTTATGTTATAAAATGATGTAGCAAAGATGAGAGAGGTGTTAAAGATAATTTGGTAAGAAAAGCTCATAGCTTCTGAATTGTTTTTTTGAGGCACCATTCCTTTTTATAACTTATAGCCCTTCCCGTGGCCTTCAAGAAAGAAATATAAGAAGAATGCCCAGGTGCTGGGCACATACTTCAGACCCTGCTACAGTTCACAAATCTGTGACTGCTTACGGCACACCCTGGACGAGATGTGTGTTCAGTAGGTTGCCACATGTGGAGAAGGCTTAGAGCTAGGGGAAGGCATGGACCTCAAATGTTCACTGAGAGTCATAAAGGAAAACTAACCTCTCAAGCATCACACACAACAGGAAAAAACAAAAAAACAACAAAAAAAGGAAAGGTAAAAGAAAAGAAAAATTGGGGCTTTACTTGTATGAAAATAACAATTGCAGCCGGGCACGGTGGTGCATGCCTGTAATCCCAGTAACTCAGGAGGCAGAAGCAGGAGGATCGCAAGTTCAAGACCAGAGGCAGTCTGCGTAATTTAGCAAGACCCTATCTCAAAAAAACAACAACAACAACAACAAAAACCAGGCTGGGGCTGCAGCTCAGTGGTACAGCACTTACAAAGCATACAAGTGCAAGGTCCTGGGTTCAACCCCCAGTACCACAAGAAACAAACAAACAAAAAAAGAAAATAATTTCAATGAACTCATCATAAAAATAATGACAAAAATCATTTCATTAATTGCTCAGAAAAAAAATTATCCTAGCCACACAGGAGAAGAAAAGATCTGATTAGGAGAAATGGGGAGGTAAAGATCACAGAAAATGTGAGGTGTGGTCCAGGTCAGAGAGAGTGTCCTTGAGATGGGGAAAGAACAAGGGACAGCAGTTCAAATGCCATTGACCCCATCCATCATAGGCTTCCAACTGGTTAACCATTAGCCCAGCAACTCAGCAGTTCTACTAATTTAAGCCTCTAGAAGCTCCACACTGAACCAAATAAATTCTCTGGCTTATGACAGAGAATCAGTTAAATAAATCTTTCAGGAGGCAGAGGCAGGAGGATCATAAGTTCAAGGCCAGAGGCAGCTGGTATACGTTAGTGAGATCCTGTCTCCAAATAAAAACTGAAAAATGGGCTGAGGGGTAGCTCACCAGTAGAATGCTCAGGAAAGCATGTGTGAGGCCCTGGGTTCAAGCCTTCAGTACCCCCTGACCTAAATCAAGTCTTGCCTGGAAAGGAGCACTCTTAGATTGCATGGACATATTTAGCTTGTGAAAATTCATCAAGCTTAATGCTAAGGATTTGTCTGCCTTTCTTCACACTTGTTACATTTTCTAAGTATTGCTGCTGTTACTGTTAGGTGCCATTGAGTCGGGTCCAACTCACAGCAACCCGATGTACAAGAGACGAAATGCTCCCTGACACCGTGCCGTGCCTGGCACTATTGTCAGTACTTCTCTGCTCTTCATCAGGTTTTTGATGGCTGATTGTTTCAGGACTGGGCTGCCAGGTCCTTCTCCCAAGCCTACAGCACCCAGTATTCTCGGGCAGTCTCCCATCCAAGGACTAACCAGGCCGACTCTGCTTAGCTTCTGAGATCTGATAAGACTGGATGCCAGAGTGGTATGGCTATAGACTTCTAAGTATTAGTTAATGAAAAAAAAATCATGTCTAGGCAGGCCGTAAGTCCTGGGTCAAGGCTCCCCACAGTCAGACACAATGGGGGTTCTAGTTTATTTTTCTTTTATTTATACAGACAGGACCTCAGGACCACCGGTGATCTTACTGGTGTTTACCACAACAGGGCCAGGACAGAGCCAGGCTCCTGCCCCCTTTGTGTCCACTACTCCATTCGGTAAATTCAGTCTTTCTATAGCTTTCCTGGGTCCTGGTGCCTCCTGGGGTATGAGCAGCCCAGCCCCTCTTCTCCCCTTCATGGTGTATCCTTGGCAACATCAATCAACTCTCTGGGCTCCATTCCCACAGTTGTAAGAGGATCAGGCCAGGCCAGCTGAGTCCCAAGTCTCCTGTAAGGGCCACAGGTCCAGGTTGGATAGCTTTCATCTGTACTCTGTAGCAGAGCCACCGCTACCCACCTGTCTCTTCCCTTTCTTGTCGTCCATGAGCTCATCTTACAAAGAGGGGCTCAGTTTGACATCCGATGCCAGTCTTTCAAGTATATAACAGGAGCAGGAGATGACATTAATTCCTGCCAGTCACCAAAGGAAACAAGAACCACTCTGAGCCCTGGACAAAGGTCCTTTAGCTGGCTGAGGCTTTAAAACCATCTGTCTGAGGTTGGTTTTATGGGTAGAGTATCTCACCCTAGAAGAAGCCAGAGAACAACAGCCATGCTGGGCTGTAGGAGATTCCCTGGCTTTTCATCTCTAGCTGCAAAACACAACACACCAGATGGTGGTGATAACTGACTGAAATCAACAGAGTCAGGGGATGGATCCTTGTCACCTTCAATCACTGTAAGACAAACCCTTCCCTTAAAGAGATCCTTTCACCCCCGCCTTTTGGTTCTAGACGTGCAGTGACAGGCAGGCTCGGGAACGTCTATGCTATCAGGCTTCATGTCCACAGCATGTTACAAATGTGTCCATGATGTCGTTGGGAGCTATGGCTGCAGCTGGAAACCACACCCACTCAGTGATACTCCACACCTCCTCTAATCCCTCCCCACACCAAGTATTTATAGAAAAACCAAAACTGGGAGAGGATAAAAAGACTCAAACGAGCTACTGGATTTAGTGCGACTCCTGAATTTGCCTCTGAGGTAACAAGGACAGGATTATCTGAAAGCCTAATTGGAGATTTTCATCTGCACAACCAGAGTGTTCCTTGGAAGCAAGGATGGCTAGACTGCATCTTACAGATTTCGGACATGTAGTCAGGAGAGACCAATCCCTGGAGAAAGACATCATGTTTGGGAGGGTGGCAGGTCAAGGGAAAAAGGAAAACCCTCCACCAGATGGATTGACACAGTGTCTGCAACAATGGGCTTAAACATAAATAAGATCGTGTGCCTGGCACAGAATTGAGAAGTGTTTCGACCTGGTGTACATAGGGTCCCTATGAGTCGGACTCGACTGGACGGCACCTAACAACTACAACAAGTTACGATAACTTACAACCAGTGTCTAAAACTTTAATGGGCAAAAGACCTTCTCAAACTTGAAAGGGCATCGGAGGATCCTGATAAATGTAGGTTCTGCTATAGCAGGGGGGCCCAAGAGTCTGCATTTCCAGCCAGCTCCCAGGTCATGCCAATGGCGCATGTCTATGGAAAATCTGCGTAGCAAGCATTTAAGAGGACTCTTTGGGCTTCCTGTCCTCAGGAACAACTGGAGTTGTGGCAATGACTATCACTGTCCATTTTGAAGAGGAGCAATGGGGCCTCAGATGTTAATACTTTGCCCAAGAAAATTCGGCATATGAGAGGCACAACACAAATAGCCCTGTAAGTAAATGATTGGCCCCATGGGCTCATGCCTTCTACATCAGAAGGGAAGCCGGCAGCATTGAGGCTGCTATGGAAAAAACCAAATTTTTATTACTTTTAACCTTATAGTCTCTATGTTCCTAACTATAACCATGTGTGGTATTTTAATCAGAAAGAAAACTTAGAATACCTAAATGGTAAGATCAGAAAACTGACATTTGCCTTGGCCAGAGTTGGGAAGGGTGCATAGTTGCCAGATAAAATTCAAGGTGGCCAACTTAAATTTGAATTATTTCAGATAAATAATCAATACTTTTCTAGTATTGCAAGGCATGGTGGTGTACACTGATAATCCTACCACTAGGGAGGCTCTGGCTGGAGAATCAATATGACTTTAAGGCCAGTCTGGTCTGTACAAATTATTGTTGTTGTTGTTGTTTCTAGTATAATTTTGTCCCACGCATACCTTGAAATACATAAAAAAAGTATCTGTTGTTTATCTGAAATTCAAATTTAACAGGCAGTCCTGGGTTTTTATTTGCAAAGTCTGGCAACCCTCACAGGATAGCAAGTAGAAACAAGGAGAGCAGAGATCTGGCAAAAAGGAACACCTCCAGCTTTATCTCTGTTGACCTTAAAGACAACCACAAGGCTGTGCTAGTGTGGCAGGCCTCTATGAGGACACTCGACTTTGCCACTGCCACTCCTGTGCCCATCTTTCTATATGGAGCTTCATTTTCTTGATGTGCTGATGATAATGCAATAAAATCTTACATTTACAGCTGGCAGTATGGGCTGACTTGCGTCCTTCCTCAAATTTGTATGTTGATGGCCGAACTCTCAGCACCCTAGAACGTGGCCTTATTTGGAAACAGTCTTTGCAGATGTAATTAGTGGAGATTAGTGCCATAGGAAAATTTAGACACTGTGCTGCAGGGCATGCACAGAGAAAGCATATGAAGACTGATGTGCTACCACAGCCAAGGAGCCACCAGAAGCTGGAGAGGGGCCGGGGACATGGCATTACCGGGGGCCTCAGAGGGAGCTCCACCCTGCTGTCTACTTGATCCTGGACAACTGGCCTCCAAACTGTAAGACAAGGAACTTCTGCTGTCTCAGCCACCTGGGTCGTGGTACTTTTGTTACAATAAGGCTGGTAGAGAGCCGGGCACCGGGGCGCATGCCTATAACCCCAGGGGCTCGGGAGGCGGAGGCAGGAGGATTGCAAGTTCGAGACCAGAGGCAGTCTGCATAACTTAGCAAGACCCTGTCTCAAAAAAGTAAAAAAAAAAAAAAAAAAAAAAAAAAAAAAAAAAAAAATTAAAAAAAAAATTTTTAAAAAAATGGGCTGGAGGCGGCCACTCAGTGGTCCAGCACTTACAAAGCATGCAAGCACAAGACCTTGGGTTCAACCCCCAGCACCACAAAAAAATAAAATAAAATAAATAATAATAATAATTGTTGTTGTTAGGTGCCGTCGAGTCGGTATCCAACTCATAGCGACCCTGTATACAACAGGTGAAACACTATTGTCAGTGCTTCTCTGCTGTTCATAGGGTTTTCCATGGCAGACTGATTTTTGGGAGGGGGTTGCCACATCCTTCTCCCAAGCCTACAGTATCTGGTGTTCCCTGGCAGTCTCCCATCCAAGTACTAACCAGGCCTGACCCTGCTTAGCTTCCGAGATCTGACGGGATCGGATGCCACAGGGCTACGGCTGCAGGCAATAATAATAATAATAATAATAATAATAATAATAATAATAAATAACCCTGGGAGGCTAAGGCTGAGAGCTGGGAAGACTAAAAGTACAGAAGAAGGAGTTAACTCAAAGCAGTGGAGAAGTAATCTCACCATTGCCTAATATTATAGCTGTTCTCCTTAGAACTTCAAACGCAGTGATGAAGACATAGGAGTTTGGAAATGACAGACCACTTTATGTGGAAATGGTCACCGCTCCACTAAAATTCAATTTTAAACAGTCAATCAAGCAAGTTACACACTGTTTAAAGAAGAAATCTTACAAGTTACCCTGGTTATACAAAAAAGGATACATTTCTAAGCCCTTCCAGCCCTAAAGAGACTTTGGGGGAGGGTTTTAGAAATCATCACCTTAATAGGCCTATTATTGTCAAGTGGCTTTTTCCCACGAGAAGTTTGCTTTCCTCCAGTTCTTACAAACCACATATCACCATATTGGGTTGGTAATTAAGGAGCACAAAACAAAATTAAGCAGGGTATTCTGATTTCATTGTCTCTCTCCATTATTTGTTTGTCCTCTTTCGAACAGCCCCAAATGGCAAGATTTAAATGACAGATAGACTGTTTAAGAATGCTTTATCTTCCCTTTCTAAAGTAACTAAAACTCCCTAGATCTAGCAGGTATTTTAATATACCTTTACCCAGGCCTTGTGCAGACCTGGAGGAGGTTTCCAGAAGCAGAATTCAATTATCCCACCCTGGAAAATGCCGCCTCTGGCTGGCTCTAGACACGCCAGCCTGCAATCAGTCACTAGAACACACTCTGTGTTTGTTTCTCACTGCGGGCCTTTGCAAATGTTGATCCCTACCTCAGAAACATTCTTTCTTCCATGTCCCTACATAGCCCCCCAACACCCAAAACCAAAAGTCAGCTTCTCAGAAACATCTGTTACCACCCTTACATTTTTTCCTGATTATAATTTCTTCATCCACTATAATTATTATTTCCTTGTTTATAACCCACTCCTCCTTTAAATTACTGTACACCCAGGGCCTGGCACACAATGGACACACAAATATTTGCCTAAATTGACTAATCAAATCAGCAAAGGCATGATGTGATCAACGGTGGCCCATCCTAAGCTTGGTGGGAAGCTCTGTGTACTCAGAGGCTCTGAGTCCAGCCTGGAGCATACAGCCTACACGTCTCATCCAATGCTTTAGGTTATTGCTTGTCTCTCTTGTCTGTTAGGAAGGCCCTTCCTATGGCAAAAGGATGCCCTGGGCATGGGCACGTGCACTGTTATGGCTCCCAGGACAATACTTTCTCACAGTAAATTAAAAAAGCAGTGTTGGGTTATGATCTGACATTCCACATAAGTTGACTTCAAGGAAAAATGGACTGGAAATATCAAAACAATATTTGATAGATGGATCTCTTCCTCTCTCTCCCTCTTTTTTTAAATTTTTCTTCTTTGTTTTTTTGAGACAGAGTCTCATGATGGAGCCCAGGCTAGCCTGGAACTCCCAATCCCAATTTTCTGCCTCAGTCTCCCTAGTGTTGAGATTACAGGTATACACCACCATCCCTAGCTTGGCTATCTCTTTATAGATTTAGAAGCTTCCACTGTGACATTAAACAAAAAAAGAAAACGCCATGTACTTTACATTTACAAAAATACTTTTAAAATTTAGGATTTATGGGTCATAAGTATTAGGTGACAGAGGATATTCTGGCAATGCAAATATTAAATCTTTAAAATGTACACACTACTTAACTCAGAAATTCCAAAAGTAGGAATTTTTCTTGAGAAAATAATCACAAACGAACACAAAAATTTAGCCATAAGTATGTTCACTGAAGGTTACAATAAAAACTGGAAACTTAAATATCCAATAATAGGAAGTTAATTAGATAATTTGTGGTAGTACCTATTAAGAAAGATTCTTGAGCTTTTCAAAATGTCTTGTTGAATGGAAATATACGTAATGACATAAGGTCCAATATATTCTAATTTCAAAAAATATCTTATAAATCAACAAAATGTTTTAACTAATGTTTCTGCTGAATGGTGGGATCATGAACAGTGACTATTCTCTTGACCGTATTTTACATATTTTCTCTAAGAGTTACATATTGTTAATGTAAATGTATTTTGAAAAAAAGCTTACTTAAAGATAAATTTTAAGCAGTCACAAAAGGATAAGTACTATACGATTCTATGTATATGAGGTACCTAGTAGATCAAATACATAGAGAAAGTAGAACAGAGGTTGCCAAGGACTGAGGTGGGAGTAGAATAGGGAGCTATTATTTAATGGGTACAGAGTTCTAGTTTTGTGAGATGAAAAGAGTTCTGGAAATAGATGATAAAAAAATGAGAATGTACTTAATGCCCATCATTTTATATTTAAAAATGTCAGATGGAAAATTTATTTTTTATTGTTTATATATATATATATATATATTTTTTTTTTGAGGCAGGGTCTCGCTAAGTTACACGGGCTGCCTCTGCCCTCAAACCTGCAATCCTCCTGCCTCAGCCTTCAGAGGTGGTGGGATTAGAGGCATGTGCCATTGCGCCCAGCAAGGATGATAAATTTGATGTTACTTTACTTGTGGTAAAATAAAATTTACCATCCTTTTATGTTTTACTTAATTATTTTTAAGATGGGGTCTAGCTATGTTGCCCATGATGGCCTGAAACTCCTGGGCTCAAGTGATCTTCCTGCCTCAGCCTACCAAGTACTACCAAGTAGCTGGCAACACAGGTGCACACCATTGTGTCCAGCTATTTTATCATAATTTTTTTTTAAAAACTACTAAATTTTTTTGAATCACTAAATTATAAGTACAGCTGGATATGCAAGTGTTTCTGTTAGGATTTTCAAGTGACAGGAGTAAAAGAAGCTTGACTTTGACCTGGCTCTCATAGCATTGAGCAACAGAAGCCATTGTGCTCCTAAGAGCTGGAGCGTACCATGGAATGAGCAGACATCTGCCTTGTTTCCTGACCACTAGTGATGACCATGGCATTTCCTGGGCTCCCCAGTCTGTTCTTCCACAGCATGGAATTTCCTTCTTCTCTTGCCAGTATCCCTCAGTTTGACTCTCTAGTGAAGTAACTGACTAAGATGCTCCAGGATCATGGCATCCCCAGGGTCTGGATACAGTAGTGACTGCAGGGGACACACGGGCCCAGGAAGGATGCATGACTATATACTCTATGGCCCCACACAGTCATGGATTTATTCCCTAAGTCCTCCAGCTACAGCTGGTGGAGCCAAAGAAAGGAATCTCATCTTAAAGTCAAAACACAATTCACTTCTCTGCTACAGAATGAAGAGAACTAGATTTAGCAAACAAAAATCCATTTTGTCATCAAGAGGGCACACAGCAGTTTGCAGCTGGGAATAAGGGATGCCTGGTTCCTGGGGTGGGATCTGAGAACCCCAAGGCTAAGGGGAGAGCCATGGCCTGAGGGCTGGACTTGGCCTGTGGATGTGTTGGTTGGGTCCATATAATTCTAGATTGCATGGTGTTCATAAAGTTTTTAAACAGGATGCCAATATTTAAAAATTCAGGTATTTCTACCTAAAAAGAAATTTAATTCTGATTCTCTTGGGGGGAAAAGATAGAAAATCTTAGCCACTGTGATGATTAATCTTGATTGTCAACTTAACTGGACTGAGAAACACCTAGGAGGTTAGTAAAGCACATCTCCGGGTGTGTCTGTGAGGGCCTTTGCAGAGATAATTAGGTCATGAGAGCTCTGATCTAATGAATGGATTAATCGCTTGATGGAGTCATAATATGATGGCCTCATTGGGACATAATGAAAGTAAGGAGTGGGGCATACTTGGAGGAAGTAGGTCACTGGAGGAGTGTCCTTGGGGGCTATCTCTTGCCCTGGCACTTTATTGAATTTCCCCTTTCTCGCTTCCTGTCTGCCATGAAGTGAACAGCTCTCCTCTGCTACATGCTCCTGCCACCATGATGTCCTTCCCAAGTGTGTGGCCAAGTGACTATGGACTGAACCCTCTTAAGTTATGAGCCAAAATAAACAAACATGGCCACTCTGTGTTTACAACAACCTGTGTGCCAATGACTGGCTGGAGGTAAGCAGCTGCTTCCCTTTAGAATAAGCGCTCTCTCCTCAGCCCAGTCCAGCTGTGCACCTACCTGGCCCTATTGATCCTTCACCTATAGCCCCACAACTGGACAGGAAACTGCTGGTGAGGACCATGTGGCACCTGGTACCACGACAGCTAGGCTCTCTGTAGGCTCTTGGAAATACTCAGTACCGACTCAATGGCACCTAACAACAACAACAACAACAGGCCAGGTTCTGATGCAACAGCCCACATCAGTGGGCTTCATGACAATCCTCTGTCAAGCTACGGCTTACTCCTGACCCCAACCCAGAGTGCAACACTCCATCCTCCCCATGTGCCCATGTGCCATGAAAAAGCAACTTCCTGCCCACTCTCCTCATTGAAAAAATGTAAAAGGAGACCAAGCTTCAGCAAAAGGGATCAGTGGTCACAGCCTCAAGTCCTGAACCCAACAGACCCCAGCACCAGACGTTCTAATGGAAGGACTCAGTGCCACACAAAGCACCCCACGGTGCAGCCCTTTGCTTCTGGCACAGCAGCTGAAGGAGAGAGAAAAGGAAGCTCCCAGCGGGTGACACTGCATCACTGCCATGATAACGATGGGGGGATGCCAGAGAATAAGGTTAAGGATCTACAAGGTCACGTGTGTCGGTGGAAAGGGAAGTTTTCCAAGTCCTCGGGGTTCGCAGGGCCTGGGGAAATGGAGACCAGTGTTTTTCTTACCTGCTGTAGGCACGCTAACATTATACTGAGGTAAAATAAATAGGAAGGCAGTCTTGGCTGTGACCTGGAAAACAAAGGGAAACAGTTCCAGTTTAATTGCTTGGTCACATCAAAAGAAACAAGTGGAGCCCACTACCAGCCCATGGGACCCATGCCTTTTCCATCTCAAGCTCCAGACCTCTTGGAGGAAGGGTTTTACCTACTGCAAAGTTAGCACCAGCTTTGGGCCCATTTTTTCCCTTAATGATGTCCTTCTCGATACCTGTACCAAAAAACAAAACAACCAACTCGGGTGGCGGAGTCAGGAGGATCACAAGTTTGAGACCAAATGCAGTCTGTGTAACTTAGGGAGACCCTGTCTCAAAAAGTTAAAAAATGGGCTGAGGGGCAGCTTGGTTGTACAGCACTTGCAAAGCATGCAAGCACGAGGCCCTGGGTTCAACCCCCAGTACCACAAAAAAAAAACCACAACCCTGAGCCCCAGATGGTATTTAGACTTGTGTCCACTGCAGATGGAATGAAACAAGCCGTGCTTGGAAGGCTGAGAGGTCACAAGCCAGGGGTACAAATCTGTCTGCCATTCATTCATTCATGTGTTGATTTAGTTCTGTGCATACAGCATTATGCAAGATGTGGTCACATCGTTTAGGAGGCTGAGGAGCCAGCTGAGGTTTCCCCAGCACTCTAGCTACCTACACATCGGACAGCACCTCCAAAAGTTGACACCTGAGCTTCAGAAACAGAGAACACCAGCTGCTAATTTCACATCTACCTTACTGCAGGGCATAGGACCAGATGTCACACCCCACACCGCTGCTTGTTTATTTCAAAAGCACCCTTACCATTTTAGTTGTGCTGTGAGAAAATTTGTGGTTGCCATCTGGTTATTAATAGCCAAATCAGTCCTGCAGAGAAGTTTAGCCAGCAGAGAAGAGATGGCAAAATGGGGGGATTTGAAACTTACACTCAGCAATCGATTACCTGGGTTCAAATGCCAGCTCTGCCAGCCATGTTATTGATGAGCAAGTGGTTTCACTCTCTGAGCCTAAGCCCCTGTCTGTAAAACCCGGGGTATTGGCAGTACCTCAGCTGGTCTGGGTGCTATAGTCTGAGGTGACACTGGCCCAGCTAACAGCCTTGATTAAGTTTCCTCAGATGTACACCTGGGGCTGAGACTTCTGCCCCTCGCGCACACACACACTGGTCTGAGACAAGGACCACATCTGGGTTAGGAGGAATTACTTTGCCAGGGACCTCCAAAGACACCTCACCAATAAGAGGTTACCAGGTGTCTAAACACAGAGGTCAGAAGGATGCACATAGGGAACAGGGAAGAAATGTATCATAGGTCATGGACCAAGCAACGTGGAAATGAGTGAATGATGCATGGTAGACCCCCGGGGTCTCTAACTTGGGGCATGTCATTGAGAAGTGACTGTCCTCAGCCTGCTCTACAGAGGCAACTCCTTTAAAGAGATAAAGGTTCCCTGGGTCAACAAGACCTGTTACTCTGCAGGGGGTGTCATTTACTTCTTGTAGGCAATGGTGTTTGAGGAGCCTTTTCATGCTTTTGCTGATGCCTTACACATGTTCTATCAAGCTCGAGGGCTGGGCTGTAGCTCAGCTGGTAGAACACCACTCTGCACTCTCTGAGGACCAGGACTGGGGAGAAGGACGGGGCAATCCACTCCCAAAGCAATCCTGAAACAATCAGCCATTGAAAACCCTATCAGGGTCGACTCAGGACACCTAACAACAACAGCATCAAGCTGGCAAGGAAAACCCAAATGAGATTAGGCAGAAGGAGATCTGAAAAACGAAGCACTATCAAAGCACACAGGTCTTCCCCAGTCCCTACCCTAAAACCTTTTGACTTTGGTCCTTGAGACCTTTTTGACATTCCCCACCCTCCTTCTAGTCCAACTGCCCGTATTTGCTTTAGAATAGCTGTCTTTAGTTCCTGCCAAAATGTTCTACTCATTAGTTGCTCTGGGGGTTTGCAGCCCCTCTCACTTTGTATACTCCTACCATACCGCACCCCCCAAGTTTGTTGATCAGAACCGTGCTCATCCTTCACAACCCAGCTCCACACTGACCTCTCCACAAAGCCTTTCCTGGCTGCTCCCTGCAAATGATCCCTTCCTCACTGGAAGCAGTCTACCAGGCTCTGCTGTGTGATTACTTCCTTACAGCTGCTTATGGCTCTCATCAGGCTACCAATTCCTGGAAGGCAGGGATCATGTGGTCTCACTTAGCCTTATCTGCCTTATCTCAAGGCACCAAACCAGAAGCATATAGTAAGTGCCCAGTAACTGCTCACTGAATGAGATGAAAAATTAAGTGAGGTCTGCTTCATTCAACTGTACATGTTCCCAATCTCCAGTGGGAGCTGTCCCCAGTGCCATCATTTAGGCTGCCCTGTGGCACCCACAGCATTCTCTTGGGACCTGTCCAGCTGCTAAACCACCCGAATCCAGCTCTGCTGCTTAGCCCGTGCTCACCCCTGCAGCCATGGCGGCTCTCCCTCGCTGAACTCCGCCCACAGCCGTCATCCTCGCCCCAACTGCCATGACTACTTTGTGGTTAAACTTTGCCTTCACAGACTGATATCCCTGTGAGGGAAGATCAGAGTTGCTAGAGGAAATGCAGAAATGAAAGAGAAGGCCGCCAGGCAGGAAATATTTACCAAACACATCATCATGCCTTGGCACAAATTTCTCCCTTGGTTTCATGCACGTGTCCTTTAAGACCGTGGGGTGAAGGGCCTTCAACAGGGTGTTGGCTGTCTGGCACCCCTTCCCTCTTCCTAATAGCACCAGGGTTTCCCAGGGAATCACCTCTCTGAAACTGTGTGTGGGTGCAGGGGATGTGTAGGGTCACTTCTCATGCCCACGTTCCTCAGAAGAGAACGGAAGGAGAGACACTTTCCTGAGGACAGTGGCCCAACCACATGGACACCCTCTCCTGGTCTCTGGATCTCCTGGGTGGGATCAGAGGACATGCTAGCCAGTGCCCAAGCCTACAGTCTCCTGCTGGGGCTTCCACCGTCCTGGCTTGGAGTGACCATGGGTTGTCAGCTGTGTGAACCCCCGGAAAGACTCCTTAAATTGTCCAGGGCTTATTACTTATTTCAGTGTGTAGAGTACCAGTGTTCAACCCTGGCTGCAAGCAGAATCCCTGGAGGAGGTGCTAAAATGTCTCTACTCAGGCCATATCCCAGTCAATTAAACCAGACTCTCTGGGATATCAGCACTGCGTCCAGCTCTCTGGAGTCTTCCAGCATGCAGCCAAGTGTGAGATCCATTTTTTTTTCCAATACAGAAAGCAAGGCATTTGGTATGTGGGCTCCCCTTATTCTCCTGCGCCAGCCCTGCACATACAGTTGATTGTCATTATTCACCCTATTTATGCTCTATGAAGCCATTGCAAACACTAATTAGTGAACACTGAAACACTGCACCTAGGAGGAATACAGGGTTAGGTTCCTACAAGCCTTTGGTCAGGTTTTCACCAACAGGTTACTACATAAACTTGTTTTATGTGTGTTTCTGAAAGACACCTTATTTTATATATATTATTGACTCATTAATATTAAACTCATGGCCAACAGCACTACACCTCATGCCTGAATGAGACACATCTAACACACCTATTTTCTCCCCAAGGCACCTCACAGCTTTCTTGTGCTAGAAGCACTGAACAGCACTTCAGCACTACATTTCGGGGCCACTGAAAACAGCAAAATCTCAACAAAAATCACAAACTAAACAGACTGCAAAAATCTATAGCATTTGTTTATTTATAGCCCGAATAAGAAGACTGGAAAAGTCTACAGCAATGTTTATAGCACTTGTTTGTTTATAGCCCGAATAAGAAAGGCTGAGTGTGGTCTTGTGTCACATAAGCTGGGAACGTGCATGTTGGGTGACTTGAGGTGTTTGTCCTCCTGTGTACATCTGTGAATGATCACAAAAGCCAAGTACTGATTGGAGGTTACAAATCGATTTTAGCAAATAAGCAAATTCTCAAAGACAAAATCCACAAGTAGTTACAGATCGAAAGTCTTCAGGCAAACCTGAATGTCAGCTTCATGAAGCAAAGATGTTTAAAAAACAGTTTCGTTAAGGAATACTTTCCACATCGTAAAATTCTCCCATTGTAAGTGTTCAGCTCTAAGGGATTTATCCCCATATTTAAAGTGTCTCCTCCTTCATATAAGTTCGAGGTGCCTAGGGAGCTTACTCGCCTTGATGATCTTTAATGCACAGCTTCAAACATTGCTGAGGACAGAGCTGACTCAGTAATAAATGTGCATCCCATGGACATGGCCATCAGGCAGGAGAGCCGGAGGTGTGCAGCCTATCACCTGCCCACGTTGATAACTCTGGGCAAGGGTTTTCTCTCATCCCTGCGCTGGGCATGTAGTAGGTCTGTCATAAATACTTGTTTCATGACCTCATACTATAAGCAGCTGTAATATGTGGTAACCACGAATGAAAGCTTAACACATGTTTTCTGAACACAATTCTAAGAGAACAGGGTCCAGGATCCTGAATTAAGGCAAAAACACTAGATTCCAGTATTTTTCCATCCCTACTATCCTGGTAGTAGCAGCAGCAACCAATGCTAAACTGTGAGTCTTTCTTTGTAAGCCATTAGTTAGGCTTGCTCCTACGTTCCCACATCTCAGCCAGATGGTGTCGGCTTCCCTGTTTCATATGTGAAGCTAAATTTGGGGCTCAGAGAGATGAAGTGGCTCCCAAGACCTCACAACTGCACAGGCAAAAAGATGCAGCACACACACACACACACACAATGCAGCATGTGACACAGAACTGCGACGAAGGTGGGAGGGCACCAAAATCAAAGCCAGCCAAACAAACAAAGCACAGATCAAAGGCAAAGAGAAGGAGCAAGGAATGAGGCTGAGCTACGAAAATGCATTCCAGGAAGTCCTACTCATTATCTGAAGGAGGCCAGAAATTGGACTCCAAGCTTTTTCATAGTCATCTGGAGGAGGAGGAAGCCATCAGCTCCCGAACCCCCCACATCCATTAGAAAAAAGAAGAAGACAGCACAAACCAAGAAGACCAATCCTACTTATCCATCATAAAGAGCACTCTGTGTTTTTTCAAAGACCCTTTGGCACCCCAAATCTTCATTCTGTAATTCTCTCCTGACCTCAGGCCAGGGATCAAACAACTAGCAAGCGTCTCCCTGCAAGTGTTGGTTGGGTTTGTGTAGGATTCAGAGCTGAGAAACGGGGGCCCATTCCAATTATTTTTCGTCTCTTTAAGGCTGTTTATAGGAAATATTATTGAATTTAATAGCATTTTAAATGCCAACCTCAGTGGGCGAAAGGTTAGAAATGACAGCATGCTAATGCACTAATGCAAACAGAGAATGCTATATTAGGTAGGAGGGGCCACCTCTCTCCTCTCTCTCTCTCTCTCTGACACACACACACACACACACACACACTCACACGTGCACACACATGGAAAGCCTCATTAAAATTTTAACCGAAATGGCATGAAACGCAAAGCAGAGATGTCTAGTGTGCGCGGGTAGCCATAACAAAATCAAAACTGTTCCACATGCCATGTTCCATTAGGGGCACATGAACCTGAGCTCTTGGTTGAAACCAGACTAAAAATGCCAAGGAAGCTGCTGCTTCCAGCTAAGCAAACTAAGGGTGGATTCCAGTCCCAGGTCTGCCGTGGGCCAGCTGGGTGTCCTTGGGCCAGGGATTTTAACTCTGGACTTGTTTCCTCATTCATTAACAATAACAACAATACATGTTATCAAGTGCTTACTCAGTATCAGGCGTGGTTATAAGGGCTTTAAATAAAGTCTCTATAAGGTTGTTATTTTTAGGTGCTCTCAGGTCGGGTCTGACTTATAGCAACCCTCACAGAGTTTTCAATAGCTGATTGTTTCAGGATTGCTTCGGGAATTGATTGCAGAATCCTCCTCCCATTTTTATAGTGCTGGGGATCATACCCAGGTCTTCAGAGAGTGTAGAACAACACTCTACCAACTGAGCTAAACCCGAGCCCCATCCTATAAGGGAAGTACTAAGAGTGTCTCAGGATTACAGATAAGCATGGATAGATTAAGGCCAAAAGAGGTGGTTAGAAAGAATGTCTTTATAGATCCTTCTTCGCTTAGCTCCAAAATGCTACCATTTCCTGATTCCACTTTGGTCTTCAAGTCGAAAAACAGAGTCTTAAACCAATAAGCAATACATTGTTGGTTCTTCATCTTTTAAGACCAGGTCTGGGTATCATCTCTGTCTGATAAGCATGAAAGTAAGCACCCCCCCGCCCCCCCGCCGGGCTAAGCCACTGGCCTGCTAACCACAGGCACTGAGTTGATCTGGGCTTCCAAATGCCAAGTCTGGTCTCCTTTCTCTGCAAGTTGATAGTGGGACACAAAAGACAGAACCATGATAAAAGCAGTCCCACAGTTTCTCTGTAGGAATTCAATCCATCAGTTGAATTTACTCCTGTTTTTCTCTTGGCAGACCCATCTATGCATCAGCAATTGGAAGAGGCTGTAAGGGGAGACTAGGCCAGGATGAAGCACAAGGGCCTGACTGCCACAGAAGCCACTCTGCCCCCAAACATTTCCGTCCCATGGACACCACCACGCCCGTCTGAGGGGCAGAAGCACAGAGTACCATGGCTCCCACTGACGGCGGTGAGGACACTCATTTTCTCTCCCTTTGAAGCAAAGTTTAAAGCCAAGCACACCATCCTCCTGAGGCCAGGAAACTCCCCCTCTTCCCTGCAGCCCAGCCTTGCTCTCAGGAAGCCAAATGATCTCCACGCAGGCTTTCCCCAAATTGATTTTGCATCTTTCTGCTGAGGCAGGGAATAGGAAAATTTCAGTCAGATGGGAAAACTTTGGAAAGCTATACCCAGTTGGTGTGGAAGAGGTTTCCTTTTTTTTTCTCCTTAGTTAATTAATTAATTAATATTTATTTATTTATTTATTTATTTATTTTTGCAGTACTGGGTGTTGAACCCAGGGCCTCACACTCACATGCTTTGCAAGTAAGTGCTGGACCACTGAGCTGCACAGCCCAGCCCATTTTTTTACTTTTTGAGACACAGTCTCACTAAATAATGCAGACTGCCTCTGGTCTTGAACTTGCAATCCTCCTGCCTCTGCCTCCAGAGCTGCTGGGATTACAGGTGTGCGCCACCACGCCTGGCTTATTTATTATTTTTAATATGAGAGTTCTTTAGCGTTTTTTCCTGGTGTGTTTGTGCCCCAAGGTTTCTTGCTCCATAAGAGTCTGGTCGGTCTGCTATCACCTGTGTATACGATGTACGTGGCAGGACGTGGTGAAGTGGGTGAACAGGGCCTCTGCTGCCCATCAGAAGGCAGAGACAGCTGAGACAGAGAGCCTTTCACTCTGGCTTTCTGAAAATCTCCATTTGGATAATCAGAGACTGGGTGGAGGGCCAAAGGCCTGAATGCAGGGAACAGAATTCTGATAGTTATCTTTCTGTGTGGCTTTTAGCAACTCCTGGAGATTCTGGTTTCCTCACCTGAAAAACTACCTTGAGTTGAGGATGGGGCAGACACATCCCAGATTGCCCACAAGCCTGTGATCACCACACCAAACAGACTCATTAACATCACGGTCACAGGCTTACGTTAGATTAAAAAATGGAAAATGTATACGCATGAGAAAATTTTGTCATTGGAATGTTGTTGTTGTTGCTAGGTGCTGTCAAGTCATGTCCAACTCATGGCGACCCTCACAGGGTTTTCAGTGGCTGACTATTTTAGGATTGCCTCGGGAGTGGATTGCCATGTCCTTCTCCCCCCTTTTTTTTTGTCCTGAGAACCGAACTTGGGACCTCAGAGACTGCAGAGCAGTGTTCTACCAATTGAGCTAAATCCCAGCCCTGTCATTGGAATAGCCATGATAAAATTATACTACTTGCTGTATGATATGTGTCAGCTCAGAAGTTTAAACTTTATGCTGAGACAAAGAGGAATTTAGAAAGGAGCATGTAAAGAGGTTATTGTGGTTGGGTTTTTTGTTTTGTTTTTTCTTAGTTTCTTGAGACAGGCTCTTGCTATGTAGTCCACGCTGGTCTCAAGCTTGCAATCCTCCTGTCTCAGCCTCCTGAGCACTGGGATTACAAGTGTGCACCACCACATTCAGCTTGTGAAAAGTTTTTAATATCTCTGAAGTTGGGCTATTTAAAAAAGATATATGTGAAGCTCAAATCTGCCATTTTGTACACCCTCAGTTTGGAAAGTTAATCAAGGGCTGAAAAATAGAATTTGGCCTAGAGACATCCCTTTCCATTTCCTTTGAATGCACAACATAAAGAAGGCTGTGTATTTATATAATCTGTGCTTGCACAGATTAAACTTAATCCACATGCCCTACAGATAGCTTTTGAGAGAAGGACGTGGCAATCTACTCCCAAGGCAATCCTGAAAAAAAAATCAGCCATTGAAAACCTTATGAGGGTCGCTATGAGTCGGGCATGACTCGATGGCATGACGACATGACAGATAGCTTTATATAGAATATATTCATTTGCATGAAATAAATGAAATCCTCCTTTGAAAGCCTGTACATGCACACACATACACACACCCTCATCCTCCCCCTCCCAAAAGAGCCCTGAGTACATATTTCTCATACTCTTTATTGATTCATATACTGTACTCTCCTTCACCCCCTGCCCCAATAGCTTTGCCCCTTATTTGGTTAGCACAGAACATTCTAACTACTCCTCATGGAAGCTGAAAACTAAATAAAAACAAAGAATTGCTCACACAATTAAGTTTTAAGCATACAATGTTCTTAAATATGTTTCTCCTATATGCACTGCAGAGTTCAGATTACTGGTTGTGTGGTGGTATTGTTAGGTGCCATCAAGTTGGGTCTGACTCATAGTGACCTTATGTACTAGTGTTTCATTCTGTTATACAGTGTTGTACCCAACACTGTGCCATGCCTGGCACTATATCTGACAGTGTTTCTCTACTATTCATAGGGTTTTCAATGGCTATTTCAGGAGTGGGCTGCAGGGTCCTTCTTCCAAGCTTACACCACCCAGTATTCCTAGGCAGTCTCCCATCCAAGTACTAACCAGGCCTGACCCTGCTTAGCTTCAGCGATCTAACAAGAATGGATGCCGGAGTGGTACTACTGTATGGTTGTGTGTGGATATCAGTAAAACACACACATTGGTCAGGATAAAGCATTTTACTTTTGACCCACAGCCACTTGGTGAGATGCAATATCACCTTTACAATGAATTTAACTTTAAAACAGAAAAAAGGGCTTTGGAGTATAAAATTTTAGGTTGTGTGTGATTTTTTTTAAGAGTTAGGATCAGGTAACATTTTAGACTTGACTGCAGAAAAGGAACCATCTCACCAATAAATCACAGTGTCATTTTAACTGAGATTTTAAAAGACACTTTAGCTCCATAAAGCAGGAAGCACAAAGAGAGGGAGTAACTGCAATGTTACAGATGGATCTGTCACAGCCAGTCAATCACTAATCGTCAGCAAGTGTTAAGAGTCCCTGCCAGGGAGAATCATCCCCATGGAACTTCTGGCATTTCCTGGTATTCTGGGAAATAAAAAGGTTATTCAAGAGCTCTAGCAGGCGGGGCCCCAGGTGTATTTGTCTTCCTTTGCTTGTTTGCTCTTTAAGAAGGTGCATGCAGGCAGTAGCGATCAACTGTGAAAGCTTCCAAAAAAAATTTTTTTTTTCCTGGTACTGGAGGTTGAACCCAGGGCCTCGTGCTTGCATGCTTTGCAAGTGCTGGACCACTGAGCTGCACCCTCAGCCCAGTTTTTTTTACTTTTTGATACAAGGTCTCACTAAGTTACGCAGACTGCCTCTGGTCGCAAACTTGTGATCCTCCTGCCTCTGCCTCCAGAGCCGCTGGAATTACAGGCATGAGCCACCATGCCCGGCCACCTCCAACAAGTTTTACCATCTAGAAAGTTTCCTGCTTGGAACATCAGCATCTCACCCACCACATTTTTACTGAAGAGGTCTGTGTGTGCATTAGAGCTTGCTAGGAAAATGAATCTGGAATTTCAGGGATAGAACAAAGGGAAGTCATATCCAGGGAACATCAACCAGCTATCAGCAAGGCTGAGGCAATTCTCTGGTAGCCTCCATGGTCCCCTACCTAGGTGTGTGTATAAGGGCCCACAAAGAGGGTGTTTACCTCCACCCCATTTAAACTGAGTGAAATGGGTCTGCAAGGCAAATTTACAAGTTTTTAAATGCTACATGTGTGGTCCCTCCTGTTCCAGTTCCCACAGGTTGCTCCTCCATCCAGAGGTATCAGTGAGGGAGATAAATTGATGGGCCCATGGCTACGCCCCTGGTACCGGTCCAGGAGCTTTAGAAGACGCTGCAGTCAGGGAGGGAGCTCCGCACTGTGTGCCAAGGTCTGAATCACCTTTATCTCCTACCACTGTGTGACAATGGTACATTCTCCTCCCTCAGAATGTCTGGGCTGGTGTGAGTCCTTCTTGCTTGAGGCTACAAAGAGCCAGCAAGGACTGGATACACAAGGGCGCTTAGTAGGCAGAACTAAATGCATGGTTTGATTCAAGTGACTTAAACCCAGCCCAAGAAGGTTAATGAAAACCATCCACCACTCAAAGTTCCCTGATTATCTGTAAATAATGTTCACAAGGGTATATTCAGAATTGCCTTCAAAATGGAAAAGGAAAAGGACAATATATAAGGCAGGGGTTCTTAGGAAGGGTGCTACAGATGAGCAGAAAGTACAGACCTAATATCAAGGGCCTGGCACCAGTCGAACACACTCACACTTTGCCACAAGCCTGTTACCACATACCCCTACTGTGAATAAACAGTCAATATTAGGCAAATGACAATATTTAGATTGAAGACCACATTCCAGTACTTCTCCCGCACCACACACATAAAGTTATATACATTAGTGTGAAATCTCAGTACACCATCTTTATAGAGATGTTTTAAGTAACACCTGAAAAGACTTGGTGCTTTTTCTCAGCCCAGCCAGATCAGCCCTGATCACAGCCCTCAGCACCCCAGCCTGTGGCCTCTGACAGTCTGAAGGTAACTCAGGAAGAAAAGCAAACCTCTAGCTAGGCGTGGTGGTGTACAATTGCAATCCTAGCACTCGAGAGGCAGAGAAGGGAGGATCATGAGTTTCAGGACAGCTTGGGCTACACAGCAAGACTCCGCCTCAACAAACAAACAAACAAACAGAAAACCAAACATCCACAGGAGAGGATAGACCCTGTCTGAATCTGACAGGAGGTGTCAGGCACCCTCACCCAAGACTCAATGTGCAAATCCCCTTGCTAATGAGTGAGGCCCAGAAGGTCAGATGTCCCCTGCCCTCAGCCCATGCAGCTACTCTAGTTCAGGAGGAACAAAGAAGCCACAGGAACTTCCTGGTCACCAATGACCTTAAGCTATGACCAGCAAGCACAGATAATCTCTCTGCAAGACAACCACGCAGTAAGTGCTTAAGGAGGGGAGGGCATCCACACACAGAGGAGGAGGGAAAGGCATCATCCCATTTACGGACTTGTAGGCAATCAAACAAGGGGGAAAGTGGTTTTTTCTCGTCCTTTTGCCCTTCTAGCCACTGCTTTGTTCCCCACTGCATGCAGCCAGGAATCTGCACAGAGCAGGCTAACAAAACTACCCTTAGTATAGTTTATTTTACTTCCCCCTGACCAGGCCCTGGGAAAGATAGCAGATCCATCTTAAAGTATCATAGGTACTTTCTATAGTCTTCCATGGCTCCCTATGGCCAGAAGAAGATCAGGATCAAGGGCCTGGCACCAGGCCTGAACACCAAGGGCCTGTATGTTCTAGGACTCCATAGCTGGCTCCACCTCACTTTCCAAACTTTGATCCCTCAACAACCAGATACAGGAATGTTGGCCCCCTCACCCCAGACACCATCCCAGGCAAGACAGGCACCACCCAGATTTGCATCCTGGTCAGACAAATCCATATGCTAAATATTCTTTATAACCATCTACAGTCTGGATGCAATTTGAATGTCCACTAAAGGCCAATGAATCACAGAATTAGTCCCCAGAGTGGTGCAACTGGAGGTGGCAGGATCTTTAGCAAGTGGGGCCATGTAAGAAGTCCTTAGGTCATTGGAAGCATGCCCTCCAAGAGGCTTGTGAGATCCCAACCACTTCCTCTTTCTTTTACTACCATGTCATAGCCCCAAAGCAAAGTGTGCCACCCAGTCATGAACTAGCACCTCCAAAACCATAAGCTCAAATAAACCTCTCATCTTTGTAAGTTAATTGTCTTGGGTATTTTTGTTGTAATGAGGGAAAGCTAATACAATCATCATTATGAAAGTGCACATACAAGTGGCCTGAGGGATCAGCAGAGGGGTCCCTGACTGACAAGAAGGTCTATGGCCACTCCAACCCTCATGGAAAACTTCACCAATGAAGTTCTGTCTGACTTGGATCTTGAATGGACAAACAGGCCAAAAGGAAGTAGAAAGGGTGGTAGACAACATTGAGCAGGAAGAGAATAAAATCAAGACAACAATCATATTCACAATAGCACACCACAAAAATCAAATATTTAGGAGTCAGTCTAACCAAAGACCCTAAAGACCTCTACAAAGAAAACTTAAAAACATTAAAGAAAGAAATAGCAGAAGATACTAGATGGAAGGACCTCCCTTGCTCATGGATCAGGAGAATTAATATTGTGAAAATGGTTATACTACCAAAAGTGATTTACAGATTTAGAGCAATCTCCATCAAAATTCCAATTACAGGCTTTGCAGAAATAGAAAAAACAATCCTAAAATTCATGTGGAAGCACAAAAGACCACATATAGCCAAAATAATCCTTAGCAACAAAAATAGTGCAGCAGGGATCATAATACCTGACTTCAAGTTATACTACAGAGCAACAGTAGGAAAAACAGCTTGGTACTGGTACAAAAATAGGATTAAAGATCAGTGGAACAGAATTGAAGATCAAGAGACACATCTAGGCAACTACAGCCACTTGATTTTTGACAAAGTGGCTAAAGACATTCAATGGAGAAAAGATACCATCTTTGACAAATGGTGCTGGGAAAACTGGATACCTATGTGCAGAAGACCAAAAACAGATCCATATCTCTCAATCTGTATAACAGTTGGCTCAAAATGGATCAGAGTCCTCAATATTAAACCAGAAACTTTAAAATTACTAAAAGAAAACATACAGAATATGCTCCAACACATAAGCATAGACAAGTATTTCCTCAACAAGACTCCAATTGCCCAGGAAACTGCACCAAGAATCAACAAATGGGATTACATGAAGCTAAAAAACTTCTGAACAGCAAAGGAAATAATCAACAAAGTAAAGGGAAAGCCCACAGACTGGGAGAAAATCTTTACATCTGACAGAGGACTAATTTCTAGGATATACAAAGAACTTAAGAAAAGTAACACTAAGACAACAAATAACCCAATAAATAAATGGGCAATGGAACTGAATAGATAGTTCTCAAATGAAAAAGAAAGAATGGCCAAAAAACACATGAAAAAATGCTCAATATCCCTAGCCATTAGGGAAATGCAAATCAAAACAACACTGAGATTCCATCCCACTCCAATAAGAATGGCCAAAATTAATAAAATAAATAATAAATGCTGGCAAGGATGTAGAGAAAAAGGAACCCTTTTACACTGCCAGTAAAACTATAAATTAGTTTAGCCACTTTGGAAATCAGTACGGAGGTACCTTAGAACACTAAGAATAGAACAACCGTATGATCCAACTATACCGCTCCAGGGAATATACCCCAAAGAAGATAAGTCATCATACCACAGGGACATCTGAACTTCCACATTTAATACTGCACTCTTCACAATCGCAAGAGTATGGAATCAACCAAGATGTCCATCTACAGAGGAGGGGACTGAAAAATTGTGGTATATATACACAATGGAATATTACTCAGCAATAAAGAAGCCTGTCATTTGTAGCAAAATGGATGGATCTGGAGAACATCATCTTAAGCGATCTAACCCACTCCCAAAAAGAGAAACACTATATGTTCTCACTCATATGTGGGAGCTAACTCTAACTTAAAGCAACAACAACAAAAAGGTACATAAAAATGAACATTCTTATGTATCTAAGAAGGGAAAATACAAGCAAAGTTGAAAGAAGTGGGGAGAGGAGGCTGGGAAAAGGGGAAGGTGGAGGGGAAATAAATGGGAAAAGGGGGAGAAGAAAATCTCAAACTATATGATGCAAGTGTATGAATACCTGGGAAATATGGTTCTGTAAGACATATAAGTTGATGAATGTGTAAGCAAAAATGATATAACAGTTGCATAGCAGACATAGCAAAAGCCTCACTACTCTTTATCTTATCAAAATTTATAAATAAAGAAAAGAGACAGAGAGAGAGAGAAGGAAAGAAAGAAAGAAAAGAAAAAAAAGAAAGAAAGAAAGAAAGAGAAAGAGAAAGAGAAAGAGACAAGAAGAGAGAAAGAGAGAAGGAGAGGGAAAAAATGGCTTGTGTGTGGAAGGGGATAGGGCTGGAAGGCTGGCTTGAAGGGCCCTTTGTAGCAGGTATAAAAATTGGTCTGATCCTGTGGGGGAAGTAGCCACTTAGGATTTTTAAGAACTTACTTTTTTTGATACTGGGGACAGTACCCAGGGCCTTGTGAATGCTAAGCAGCACTCTACCAACAGAGCTACACCCAAGTCCCAGCACGTATAATTTCTAACACAATGCCATTTGTACTGCAGAGAATTCATCCTGTTACAGTGTAGAGGATGGGCTACAGAAGGGGAAGCGAAGCAGGCAGCATGGAGACCAGCTGGGAAGCCACCGAGGGAAGAGATGACGCAGGCCCATACTGGGGTAATGGCAACACACACAGGACAGGATTGGGTGATTTGCAGAAGACTCAGTGGCACAAGAAATTAAGGTGAGGAAGTGGTCAAGAGTGGTGCTCGGGATTTCTATGGGACACTGACATGTATAATTTAAACACAATGTGCTCAGTGTGATGACACTCATTCACAGGCTGCCACAGATGGCTGGGGCTGACAGAGGGAAGAGGAGACACAGAAGGTACAGCTGGAGAAGCCAGGGAAACACCAGAAGGCGAGTCGGCAGCCAGGAGACGACAGGGTTCCCAGGACTCCGCTGAACACTGCCAGATGCTGCAGGGAGCACAGGGTAGCCAGGTGCTGCCACGGAAGCTGCGAAAGGGCAGCCGGCCCCACTGTGCTCATTGGTGGGTGCAAAGGCTGAACAGTGCTCAGCACACAGTAGGGCCTCAATAAACAAAAGGGGGATGAAGGAAGGCATGAAGCGTCCATCAGATTTGGGAAGCCGAGGTCAAGGAAATGCTGGAGGGAAGGAGGGGTCACATTGCTGAGTGCAGAGTAGGTGACAGAGACAGTGTCAGCTGCTTGTTAGGGAAGCCTGAGGATGAGGGAGACCACAAGAGATGGGGGCTGAGG
Source organism: Pedetes capensis (assembly GCA_007922755.1). Lineage (NCBI taxonomy): Eukaryota > Metazoa > Chordata > Mammalia > Rodentia > Pedetidae > Pedetes > Pedetes capensis. The sequence goes on from VMDO01001234.1 coordinate 95,274, forward strand.
GGAGGGAAGGAGAGGCCTGAGCCTGTGTGAGGGGAAGAGAAAGGCCAGGCATAGGAAAGGGGCAGAAAAGCAGCAGTGCTGGAGGGATTACTGCCTGAGTCACAGGGACGCCAGGGGCAATTCTTTGGAAAATGAGATCCAGAACCGCAGGGCAGGGGTGGCCATGGGGGAGAACTGGTCTGGGCAGCTTCCCATCTCCTCCCAGATCCAAGGCCCCTGCTCCCGCTGCAGTTCTGACATTTGTCTCAACACACATGATAGATATACAGAAGTGGCTCAGTAAACACCCTCTGAATTGATGTAACTCAAAAGAGTAGAAAAAAACCAGGGAACCGAAGATCAGAACTTAGAGGGAAAAAGGCAAAACTCAGATATCCTCCTTCCCAACATATTTGCAAAGGACCTACGAGAATTTTCTGTGTAATGCACTCTATCTGAACCAATGCTACACTGCCACTCCCAGCAGCAGTGACTTCACTTTCTCAAGTAGGAGAGGCAGGGCCACCCGGATGGATTTACAACAGATGACTGTTTTGCAGGTTCCCAGTAGGAGAGATGTCAGAGTACCTACACGCTGGAGGGTCATGGGAGGAATCCAGCTTCCTATCAGTCTGTCAGCCTTTATTGTCTCTTGGTCAAATGATCAGTTTGGAATCAGAACCCGCAGACACGCAGGTAAGTACCTGGCCATGAGCCAGGGACCCGCCAAGTGGCCCTGAACCACCACAGCCACAGCACGACTCTGAGCTTCTTCCTAGATCTCACAACAGCCACACTGGTTTTCTAAACTGATGGATCCTGGAAAGCATTGGGGGCTGAGCGTATATGTGTGTGTCTACACACAGGTGAACACGCATGCACATGCACACGCAAAGCTGGCTAGTTAGATACTTCCACCTCTCCAAAAACATATCCTTGCATAGTACCAGAAATGTTTCTAGTCTCCTAAAAAATGCTGAGGCAGGAGACTCACAAGTTTGAGGCCAGCCTGGTCTACATAAGGAGAAAAAGGAAGGAAGGGAGGGAGGGAGAGAGGGAGGGAGAGGAAAGGAAAGAAAAACAGAATTTTAAAAATTTTAAGTCATCCTTCACGAAATGCTTATTGAGCACATGCTCTGGGCAATGCAGAACGGCTATTGTTGTATGTTGTTGTTGTTGTTGTTGTTAGGTGCTGTCGAGTTGGTATCTGACTTATAGTGACTCTACCTACAACAGGCAAAACACGATTGTCAGTGTTTCTCTGCTGTTGATAGGGTTTTCAATGGCGGACTGGTTTTGGGAGTGGGTTGCTGGGTTCATCTTCCAAGCCTACAGCACCTGGTGTTCCCAGGCGGTCTCCCATCCAAGTACTAACCAGGCCTGACCCTGCTTAGCTTCCAAGATCTGAGGGGACCAGATGCCACAGGGCTACAGCTGCAGGCTCACTGTTGTATAGGAGGTGCAAAAAAAAAATTAACAAGACTCACTTCTTTCCCTCAAAGCTTCAGAGACTAAAATCAGGAGCTATGCCACCAATCGAGACTACCTCTTTTATTGTAGAGCTAATCAAACTAACCACATATTTTTTTTAACTGCAAGCCAGGCAAGGTAAAGTCACTTCACATAATTATCTCAAATAATCTTCCACCACCCTGGGGAGAGAACAATGACATCTGTTGGGTGACGCTCTTTGAAATTCCAGGCTCTGTGCTAAACACCCAACAGGGACGACCTCATTTAACATCCAATCTATAAGGAATTACTACATTTCTCCCCACTGAGCCCTTACCACATGCTGGCAACTGCTCTGAACACTTACAGAAATGATCTCATTTAATCCTCCTAGATGCCCTAATACACTGAGAAGCAGAGAAAAGAAACTTGCCCAAAGGGGCACAGTTAACAAGTCCCAGAAGTGAGACTGGAACTCAAGATCCATTTGCCTGTGACATCTAGACTCTCTGCCACATGTGTTCCCTGAACAGAGTGCCCCAAATCTAAAGATCAGAGTGAGATCTTCATGCATGAAGAGTTAGTTTTAGTAATCCCAGTGGCTTGGAAGGCAGAGGCAGGAGGATCACAAGTTCGAGACCAGAGGCAGTCTGCATAACTTAGCAAGACCCTGTCTCAAAAAGTAAAAAAAAAAAAAAAAAAAAAGAGTTAGTTTTAACATTAAAAACAATGTCACCAGTCAGGACCTGATAAGGCAGAGGGCATGTGGAGACTCTTTCCCTTACTCAAGAGCAGAATATGTGTCCATTCCTCTTTGTATTCTCAGTGTCCTTGGCACAAAAGAGGGACTCAGGAAATATCCTTTAGCGCTCTGGGTTTGGAGGGAATTTGTGGATCTCCTCTGGAAGACTTCTAGGAGGTGGTGAGCTGAGCCAGGAAGATACACAGGGAGTGGATAAGCAGAGGGGAGGGGAGGAATCAGAACAGCATCATCATGGCATTGACGCAGCATGGAAGAGGTCTTGAGATGAGATGGCTCATGTTAACATAGTCACAGTGGCTTTGAGGGACTGTCCACTGTGTGGTCCAACTTCATATCTCAGTTGCCTCCATTTGTTTCAAACAAGCTAGTCTAACATGGGAAGGGGAGAGGAAATCCAGCCCTTGGATCCTTTACAACCTTAATTCACTCATTCATTCCTTTCTTCCTTCCAAAACCTACTGAGCACCACAGTGACTGTCTTTGTTTCCCGAGTTCATCGGCGGGGCCACCTTGTGCATTTCAAATCCCTGCTGCCCAGAAGCACCCAAGTTAAGATGGAGAGATGACTGCTTTCCTCAAAGTAAAGGCAGCAACACTCTAAAAAAATTTCAAGTGCTTATTTTCCAGACACAAAGCTCTACACACTGGCCCATATTTTGTACTTTACCAACTAAATTTAATCAGTTGCCTAATGGACAAGTGAGTCTGTGCTCTTCTGTGTGAAGGTGTCTAGGAAGCAATTTCCTGCTAGTCGCAGACATTCAAAAACTAGTGGTAACTGGATACAGTGATCAGGAATCCACTGATGGGGCACTGGAAAAGCTGGTGGGTCTCGCAGGGCTGAGTGCACAGAGCACTGGGGCAAGAGACGGAAATGGGTTTAAGTGGCACTTGAGTATTATCTGAACCAGCCACAGAAGACAGAAGTGGAGGCATTTCACGTACTGCCACTTTAAGATGGAAGGGTGATTCCAGTCCCACCAGAAATCAGCGCAATCGTAGCTTAAAGTAGATATGTTACACTATGGGGTTTATTACAATCAGGAAATGTTGGTCCAAGAAAGCCTATCGTCACAGATTGTAGTATTTATGGAACAGTTTAGTTTTGCCATCCTTTCTGATTACTGTTGTCATACATACGTGAGGCAGGATTCAAATTGAGGTAGAACAGAATCTGTGAGTGCCCCTGGGCTGGACAGGTCTCCAACCTGACCAATGAGCCAGGACAGAGAACTTGGCTTTTACGGAGTACAGCAAGGGGTCTCAGGTGGAATTTGCAGGACATGAGAGGACATCCTTTGTCTGGCTCCCTACCAGATGGATAGCTCTGGTAGTGATTCCAGTTCTCTTCCAAAGGTCCACCCCCTCTCCTTCATTCACAGTTCTCACAGGAATTCCCTCTCTCTTTTTCCTTTACATCTTGGTTCTATATTCCCTCCATCTGCACCTGTCCACTCTTAGGAGGTCTCTCCACTTTTGCAAGCCCTAGAGTGCTTTACGGTCCTTCCCTGTTTTCCTTGCTTCAGTCCAGGCCCTCCTTAATAATGCCTTCAATAATCATTCCTCAGTTTCCCCATCTGTTTCCTGATGTGACCCTGACTGATGTGGCTTAATACCTATACCATCCCATAATAATGAATCTCTCACTAGACCCACTGGCAACACAACACTGGGCCAGGCAATTCCCTTGCTTATACACATGCTGGCATGGTCTCCCACGCAAGCAGTGGGAGGCAGACAAGCAGCCAGCCAGGTTCCAAATGCCCAAGTTTTGATAAGCAGTGTCTGGAACGGTTTTCTTTAGGCAAAACACCCTGGCATTGGCTTCTCACAGCCTGTGATCCAGATGACCCAGCACTGAGGGCCAGCAGCCTCCTGGGTGTCTCTGTGTGGCCTTTGCTGAAGACAGGGTGCTGGATCATGAGGGTACCACTGCCTTCAGGCTGCAATGACAAAACCCAGTCCTGCCTTCCTGAACGCTTAGACACACTGATTTTCTTATCATTTTAGGAAAACCCCACCCATTAGGAAAGAGAACTGGCTTTACATGGATGAATTGTGTCTTTTAAATAATATCTGATCTGTCCCAGTGGAAGTCAAGGACCTTTGGCTTTATGTGCTCAATGCCATCCACAGGGCCGCCTGGGGGTAGGGAGTCCCCTAGGGAGTCCCCAGACATTGACTTCCTTTCACAAAAGGATTCCTCTCCCTCCATTTTCAGAACCGAGCAGCAACTGGAGTGAGGGTGGGCCCGGTGGGGCGCTTGGGGAGGAGGTGAAGTCTGCAAACAAGCAGCCACTTATCTCGGGACGCCTTTCTACCTTTTCCTACAGCTGAGTAGCTTGGGGGCAAGTTGTCTGCCAAGCTTCCCGCCCATGTAAACACTTTGGCACCAGCTGGGGTTTGGAATCTGCTGAGTGTCTGCCAGCCTGCGACCTGGAGATGGGTCAGATTAAAGGAATGCCTAATGAGGGAGGGGGTGGGAGACAGAGGCTGTATTTACAGAGGGTCTGCGAGGCTCGAGGCTCGAGGCTTGAGAAGGACTGGCCAAAGGGGGCTTTGGAAATGGGAAGATAGGGATGAGGGGAGAGTTTCAGTGTACCCGAATATCATGCCCCACCCAAATGGCCCAAGGCTGTTATGTTCATTTATTTTTTTCCCCTTCAAAAACTGACTCCTTTGTCCCCATCTCAGTCCCCCACAGCATCTCCCAAACCAGTGACACACAGCCCTTTGAAAAGTCCCCAGCTGGCCGCTGGAACAGCCTCAGTGTGATGAGACAACACGAACACTTGATCCTTGCGATTCCAATTTGGGAACGCTAACACGGAAACCCAAGCCACGCACTGACGAGCAGGCCTTGGGCCACCATCAGCCCCCACGGAGGCCAGGTGAGAGGGGAGGGTCCAGAGGGCCGGCGGTCTTGAGCAGCCAGGCTGGCTTCCAGCCTTATAGACAGACTGCAGGCTTCCCGGTGGAGGCCCAGGGGGGCCAGGATGCAGAGGGGACAGCCTCGCCAGCCACCAGCCCGCCTCTGTCCTGCAGAGCACAAAGGGGATAAGAAAAGACAGAAACCGTAAATCCTGGTGGGTACTGGGTGGCCACACCTGCAGCCCCTCTGAAACACCTGCAGACATTGATGCCATAAATGGCCCTACAGACGCCACCAAGAAGAGTGAGCAGGTGGTACAAACAGCAGAGGGAAATGAGTATGAGTAGGGGGGAGGCAGGAAGCCTGTTCTTCAGCAGCTCAGCCACAAGCTACATGGGCAACCTAGCGCTACTCCACTTTCACCAGATGGGCAGATCTTTTTTTTTTTTTTTTCCCCAGTATGGGGGCTTGAACCCAGGGCCTCACACTTGCATGCTTTGCAAGTGCTGGACCACTGAGCTGCACCCCTAGCCCATTTTTTTACTTTTTGAGACAGGGTTTCACTAACTTACCCAGACTGCCTCTGGTCTCAAACTTGTGATCCTCCTGCCTCTGCCTCCCAAGCCGCTGGGATTCCAGGCAGGCGCCACCACACCCAGCTTGTGGGAAGATCTTTTAATGCACACTCTCTGAGCCCTTTTGCTTCCATGGATTCTTTCACGTGCTTGGGACACAGATTCACCTCCAGGCTGGAGCTCCAAGCCTTCACTCCTTTTACTCCTTCTGGAATCCTTGCTACAGTGGCTGCCTCTCTAGTGACGCTCAAGTCTAGCATTCCTACCCAGACAGCTTCAAGATAGTGTATTGTTAACTCCCAAGCAACATGAGCAGCTGGTGCCCAGGAAGTATCTCCATATCTGCTCATCTCCAGGCTTCAGCTATGCATCCCCCACTTTCCCTTTACTGTTTTATCAAAACCATTATTTCTACTCCCAGTGCTCCTCAACATCTGCACACTCTCATCCCGACAGCCTGTAGAAGCTAGATTCTCTGTCTCAGGACTCAACCCACCTTCCACCCCTCCTGCCACCATCCTAGCTAGAATTGCTAGGTAAACTATATGTATGTATAAACACACACTACAGCCCCAGCTTTGCCCCCACCAACTCTGATAGGGAGTTGTTTGGCTTGTTTGGTGGAAACAGAGAATTCATGACTCCCCAGTGTGTGAAGGATAATGTCTAATTCCTTACTCTGGCATTCTTGAACCTCCTTCTCTCTCCACCCTTGAGGATGACAATTCCCCAGACAAACTCAGTACAACTGTCCTCTGTATTCTAAAGGATATTCTGGTCATTGTTGTTGTTGTTAGGTGCTGTTGAGTCATGTCCAACTCATAGAGACTCTTACAGGGTTTTCAATGACTGATTGTTTCAGGATTGCCACGGGAGTGGATTGCCACGTCCTTCTCTCATGTTTGCAGTGCTGGGAATGGAACTCAGGACCTCAGAGACTACAGAGCGGTGCTCTACCAATTGAGCTAAATCCCAGCCCATTCTGATAATATCATTCTATAAAATACCCTCTAAGGTCAATGAATGTTTGGTACAGATATGCAATACTCATTACTACTATATAAAAGGCTCTGACAAATGCTGCAGTAAAGAAGTATGTTTAGCCTAGCATTTCTATATGGCCTATATGGCCTATATGGTAAGCCTATATGGCCACAGGAGAGCATTAGATTTGTTAAATGTTCTCAATGATTCGCTGAATGTCTTTTCTTGCCTGGAACATCAGCCCTCTGTTCTCTCTTTCATTTGTTCTTCTGACCTGGCTTTCCTCAGAGGCTACCTCTGGCCTCACTTCTGGAAGCCTTTCCCCTATCCGACCCTCAGTCCCCAGTGGCTGCTCCCCTTCTCTCACACCTGAAGCGCTCCCTGCCTGTGATTTTCTTGCTGAGAGGTTGTTGTTGTTGTTAGGTGCCTCGGAGTCATAGCAACCCTCATAGGGTTTTCAAGGGCTGACTGTTTGGGGGTTACCTCTGGAGTTCTCCCATTTTTGTGGTGCTGGGAATCAAACTCGGGACCTTAGAGACTGCAGAGCAATGCTCCACCCACTGAGCAAATCTCAGCCCTTTTCTGAGAAGCAGTAAAGCCCAATGGTTAAGAGCTTGGATCTTGAATTCAAACCCCAGCTTTGCCCCCACCAACTCCGATAGGGAGTTGTTCAGCTTGTTTGGTGGAAATAGAGAATTCATTAAAAAGGACTGCTGAGGGGATTAGTAGGATTAGAAGGTCAAGTCAAGCACAAAGCTAGCACATCACAGGTATTCAATAAATAAGTCATTTTTCTTCATCTTTTTTTTCCTCTTGTCATTTGTGATTGCTGGTGTTATTTCTACACGGGAAGCCCCTCCTCTGAGCACTGCTTACTCTCCTGCCCTTTCCACATGATGGGTTTAAGAAACACATAGACAGGCAACCACCAGGCAACCACCAGCACCAATTCCATCTTCCAGCAGCACAGGTAAGGCTCACCTTTCACCTGCTGGAAGGTGAAGAAAAGCAGGAAGTTAGACCATGAGTCATGCCCTGGGCCAGAGGCTGTCCATCCCAGATACCTTAAGGCAAGCACTTCCTGCCGCTCCACCAGACCCTGGCCTGCCCTGCAGGGCCTTATCACAGGTTCTTACCACACCCTTGGCAGGGGTTCACTCTGGAACCCCACGTTGGCTGCCAAAGTGAACAGTTCTCACCCAAGATCCCGCTTCCACAGCCCTACTTTTGGGCAGCGATAGGCTGCTATGTTTGGGTATAAACCTTAAATTTTCAATTGCTGTTTTTTAAAAACTTAGGATTTCATCGCAGGCTACTTCATTCATGTGACTTGCTAATATCAGTAAGAGAGAAGTTTCATTTCTATTTCTTAGTCGATCTTAAGTTTTCCTTGGTGCTTCTGCACAGGGTCCGCTATACCATTTAAAATACCAGTTCCTTCTGAGCTGTTCTTCAAAACTTCTGGTAAGCAAGGCTTTCACCCACAGTAGGTGGAACCGGTATCTCTCTTTCCAGCACCTCTCAGCTGCGCTGCCTGCAGGGAACTCCTGCCCCTCCTCCCTGACACCCACCCTCACTGGCTCTCTCTGCCTCCCTCCTCACACCTCTCTTCCCAGCCTAGCAAAGTGCTCTGCCACTGATCCAAACTTTCCACTTTCCCTTTCCAAAAATCAAATAGCATTAATGTGCCTTTTCCTGATCATTAAATAATATAGTCATTGAAATCAAGATATATGTATATTAGACACATAAAAGCACAGAGAAAAAAATGTAAAATACTTGAAATTCTACCATAGACAATAAACCTCGGATGTTATCTTCTCTCTTTCTCTCTCATTTAATTAAACTAATTAATTAGTTAATTACCTTTTTTTTAGCCAGGCGTGCTAGCTCGTGTCTACAATTCCAGCAACCAGAAGACTGAGGTGGGAGGATCAACAAGAGTTAAAGGCCAGCCAGGGCTACACAGTGAAAACTCTGTCTCAACAAACCAAAAGCCAAACAAGTATTTATTTATTTATTGAGGTTCTGGGCATTGAATTCAGGCCCTTATATATGGTAGGTAAGTACTCTACCACTGAACTATACTCCCACACCTGACTAATGCTGTTTTGATGATCACCTATACGGATTCCTTTCTATAAAGCAAATTCAAACTTTTATAAAAAAGAAGATCACACCAGTATGGCATGCTATAATATGCTTTAAAAATAATACCCACATCCCTATGTTTTGGACATTATTCTATGACATTCCATACAGATTCATGTCACTATTTTAAATTGATCTAACCAGTCCCTTACTACCGGACATTTAGGAACAACCTTATCTTTTAAGAACGTTAACATCTCAAAATACTTGGATACACTATTGAATAGAAAAAAACAGAACTCAGTCTGTGAATTTTTATAACAAACGTGGATAACCATTGTGCACAGGTATAAAAACAGAAATTCAACTGTGTTAAGTGGAAGAACTTGAGGAAATCTGTTTGTAAAAATAGTACTTGCAGGGCACAATGGCTCACGCCTGTAATTCCAGTGACGTGGGAGGTGGAGGCAGGAGGTCTGCAAGGTCAAGACCAGAGGCAGTCTTCGTAATTTAGCGAGACCCTGTCTCAAAATTAAAAAAGCAAAAAAATGGTCTGGGCATACAGGTCAGTGGTACAACACTTAAAAAGCATACAAGCAGGAGGCCCTGGGTTCAACCCCCAAGTATGGAAAAAAGACATTGTATTTTAGACAGCAAGGAAAGTCTTTCAACAATGATGACTTAATTCCTATTATTTTGTTGTTGTTGTTGTTAGGTGCCGTCGAGTCGGTATCCGACTCATAGCGACCCTCTGTACAACAGGGGAAACACTATTGTCAGTGCGTCTCTGCTGTTCATAGGGTTTTCAATGGCAGATTGATTTTTGGGAGGGGGTTGCCAGGTCCTTCTCCCAAGCCTACAGCACCTGGTATTCCCGGCAGTCTCCCATCCAGGTACTAACCAGGCTCGACCCTGCTTAGCTTCCGAGATCTGACAGGATCGGATTCCACAGGGCTACGGCTGCAGGCCCTATTATTTAGAAATCCCTATTATTTAAAAAATGTTGTGATCGTTAGGTCATGCTTCCATATAAAATGTTCCAAGGAAATAATCTCCATGTAATTTAGTGTCATAGTGGGAAAGGGAGACAGCAATACTAACTCCATGAGCCCTAAAAAAGGAAATAGGTAAGGGGTAATTATGGGGCTTGAGGCTCCTGCAGGCGTGCACCCATGGGCAGTGCCATGGGCTAGGGGCTCATCCCAGGGCTCAAGAGAAAAGGGCCACAAAGGCCACCCAAGAGAAGCTCTCAGCAAACTGACTCAACCAGTACCTTCCTGAGCAGTCTTGGTAGCCCAAGCAGCTTTTCTGGTAAAGAAACGGAGAAGTACCAACAGCACCTAATCTACATGAAAATTAGAGGCACAGAAAAGCACTGCTCACTATCAGAAGCAATACTCTTGAAATTAATTAGTATTTATATACAGCAAACAACTCACACTGAGTACACCCTTACTGTATATCAAGCACTACAAAAAGGTTACACGTGCATTACTACTTTACTTGATCTTTCCAAAACCCCAAGGAAGTAGGTACAAGTATTTTCACCCACCTTTTACAGAGAAGAAAACTGGGGAACAATTAAGTAACTTATCTAGCTAAGTGAAGGAGCTAGTCAACAGTCAAGCACTTTGAACTCAAAGCCTGCACTTGCATTGTGTACTTGATGTCACCATATCTATATGCCCACCACAATGTGGCAACACAGAATAAAGAATCGAAGTGCACATCCCCAAAGCAAAGGCAACGAAGCCTCAAACCTGCAGTCTATTTTTCTGGGGAAGGAATCCACAAGTTCATGGGCATAATAAACCTTCTTCCCTATACGGAGCTCAATGCACTGTACAGGTACACTGTACAGGATAGCCTTGACTATCTTTTACTTCCTGGAGGTTTCCAAAGAAATGCACAAAACCAAATATGACCTGGGGCCAGCCCTCTCCAATCTGTTTGTTCTTACACATGCCCCTTGTCTATGATGCTGGTCACATCACCATGGTCATTTTTTCTATATGAAGTGGAGAAATGTCACTTAGGAATAATCTCAGCAGGCATTCCGGCAGGAAGCTGACTTTGCAATTTGAAGGACAGTATATTTAGCTTAAACATGAGGAGTGGAAGGTCTAGGATACTATATTTGGGCAAACTGTTGATTTGGGGTTTGGTGATGTTCTGGGTTTGGCAGCAACACCCTGCCCCAGGCCACGCAGGCCCAGCCACTGAGCCCGGCTCTCACACAGACAAAATCTGCAGACTTGGTCTCCCCAGGGCTCTGGCAGAGGTAGCACAACTCTGCCAAGGGGAGACAGGGTAAGAAACAATCGGCAAGTAACCAAGCAGGAAGCCAGAGAAGAATCATCCCGGATGCTCTGGGTGGTCATGCTGTCCTGCCTGAGACATGGAAGCCCCTCAAGGATCCAATCCCCATAAGGGGAACCTCGCCATTCTAGCCACACAGTATTGTAACACTGTTTTTCCAATCCTTCCTCCTGAGACTGAGCAGGGAAGGTTCCATAATCATCTCCAAGTAGATGCTCAATAAATGTCTGAAACGAATGCAAAGAGTCCTGGAGACTAGTTCCACAATGTGAATGTACTTTACACTACTTACCTAGACACTTTAAAATGGTTAAGATGGTAGATCTTATTTTACCACGATTAAAAAAAAAAAAACACAATAATGATACATATTACAGGGGAAAAAAGAGGTGGTAGCCCCCAGATACTTTTCAAACTTACTATATGAAAGTTGGTAGAATGTGGGTTGAAGAATTTAAAATTAAGAAGTATGGGGAGCTAAGGGCATGGTTGTGCACGCCTATAATCACAGTAACTCAGGAAGTAGAGGCCGGAGATTCCCAAATTCAAGGTCAGAGGTAGCCTATGTAGCTTAGCAACATGCTGTCTCAAGGTGAAAAAGAAAAAAGGGGCTGGGGGTACAGCCCCTTTTCGCTTTAAAAATAATACCCATATCCCTATGTAAAGTATATGCAAGACCCTAGTGTGGCCCTCCGGTACCACAAACCAACCAACCAACCAACCAAGTGTGTGAAGTATGTGAAGGTAACTTATCAACAGCGAATCATGATTTATTGAAACAAAAAGCCACAAAGAGATGGTCAAGAGGACCCTCCCCATAGGGTCTCCTAGTGTCCTAAAGCAGGAAGCTTCAATAAAATGTGTAAGAAGCTAGAGATGAGGCCTTAATCCCACCCAAGGACTCACAATCACTTGTTGTTTGTTGTTAGGTGCCCTCGAGTTGGTATCCGACTCATAGCGACCATGTGTAAAACAGGTGAAACACTACTGTCAGTGCTTCTCTGCTGTTCATAGGGTTTTCAATGGCGGACTGATTTTTGGGAGTGGGTTGCCGGTTCTGTCTCCCAAGCCTACAGCACCTAGTGTTCCCAGGTGGTCTCCCATTCAAGTACTAACCAGGCCCGACCCTGCTTAGCTTCCAAGATCTGACGGGATCTGATGCCACAGGGCTATGGCAATCACTAATTCCAACAAATTCCGCACACCCTTCCAACCCAGACCTTAGAGCTGGCCCTCTTGCTTATTGAGACAGAGGCAGAGGGGGCAAGCGCTGTGTTCCCACACCTGCTTCACTTGTGGCTCAGGGAGGATGGGACAGTGGCCTCTCACATGGTGACACCTGTGGAAGGCTACTCCACACCACCGGAAAGGAGATAGTCACGTGGGCCTGAGAAGATCAGGAAACCACTTTAGGAAGTTGATATCGCATGTAAATCTCCAAAAAGAGTTTTTTATGCCTCTCATGTCCAGACCCTCTCAGCCCCCCAATGCCAACCCCAGAAAGCTCACATCAGAGCACATCAGTGTAAAAGACATGACAGGTTACTGAGAACAAACTGAGTTCCCGTCCTGGCTCCCCACTTTAGAGCTATGTGGTCTGGAGCAAGTGAGTTACATTTTCCAGGCCTCAGGCTCCAGTTTAAAAGGGAGCACAGGAATCGGGCTATGAAGTCAGACACGTGGCTTTGAATTCTGGCTCTACTACTTCTGAGCAATGGGAGCCTGGTCAGGTAAGACATTCTACCCCTCTGTACATGCACATGTTAAATAGAATAATCACAGTATCTCCCTCCCAGGGGCACTGAGAGGACTGAATGAGAGAATACAGATATATATATTCTTATTATGGGCTGGGGTTTAACTAAGTTGGTAGAGTGCTGCTCTGTACTCTCTGAGGAACCTGGTTTGATCCCCCTGCAACGCAAAAACGGGAGAAGGATGTGGCAATTCATTCCCAAAGCAATCCCAAAACAATCAGCCATTGAAAACCCTACGAGGGTTTCTACAAGTTGGGCCCGATTGGACAGCACCTAACAACAACACATTCTTATTATAGTGCTTGGCACAAATGAAGCTTTCAAAACACAATGTACATTGTTATCTTTGATTCTATAACTGTCAAGTGCTATATAAATGCTACCCATCCTTTAAGGGCCAAACCAAATTCCATTTTTCTTTCATGAAGATTCCCCAATGGCTAGAATCTAAAAGCTATCTCACTTCTGGTTTTACATGCTTTGTAAAACCATGTTTGCCACAAATATGCTGGCATTTAATCATATACAGACAAGTAGTACTACATCCTACGTTGACATCAACTATTTCAGATATAATTCTTATCCCTGGTGACTTTGTTTTTCCAAACTAGAATAGAGGGATGTCAAATGAATTTAAAAGCTATATACCCCTAAAAAATTTTTTTGTTAAAGAGAAGCATAAAGTGAAAGCTGAAGTCTTCTATAACTTACCTCCTAGAGATAAAACCAATATTGATAATCAGCTGTGATCTTTCCGGGGTTTGCCTGTGTACATGGAAACTAAGTTTTTTTTATTAAAATGAGATCGCCCTAAATATGCTAATCTGTAACATCTATTTTTTCTCAGACATCAGTCTCTATCAATACATAAAGGATGACCTAATCCTCTTAATGGGAGAAGGACCTGGTAACCCACTCCCAAAAAACAATCAGCCATTAAAAACCCTATGAACAGCAGGGAAGCACTGACAATACTGTTTTGCCTGTCCTACATAGGGCCACTATGAGTCAGACACTGACTGGATAGCACCTAACAACAATAACAACAATCCTCTTAAACTGCTATAGGGTTCCATTGTATGGCCAATACAAGATGAGTATTTAGGTTGCGTCAAATGAATTACAGTGTTAGGGCAATGTGTGTATTTTGGCATTTTCATAGTTAGGCACAGTGCACATGGTAAGCATTTACTAAATTGTATCATATGCCTCTGAGTCATAAATAATTACTAACCTATAATCCATCAAATATAACTCCAATAACTGCTGTGGGACATCAGAATAAGAAGTATTATTCGAAATACTAGCCCTGAGATGAAACTCTTCGATCAAAAAAACAAACTGTTCAATATAGTTTCAATTGTGGCTCCTTGCCTTAAAAAAGAATTATTTAATGACCCAGAAATCCCACTTCTAGAGAACTGAAAACAGAATATCTACACAAAAACACATACATGAATGCTTGGGGCAGCATTATTCATAATTTCCAATAAGTAGAAACAATTCAAATGCCCATCAACTAACGAATGGATAAACAAAGAATGTTATCTCCATACAATGGAATATGAGTCAGTCATAAAACCTAATGAAGTACCGACACTATAGGTATCTATAACACAGATAAACCTCAGAATGCTATGCTAAGTAAAAAAAGCCAGACACAAAGCCACATGATGTATGATTCCACTTACATAAAATGTTCCCAATAGGCAAGTCCAGAGAGGGAAAGTAGCTGCTGGGGTAGGGTAGGGGTCGGAAGGGGCAATGAATGCTAATAAGTTTCTTTTGGGGATAATGGAAATGTTCTGGAATGAGATAATAGTAGTGCTACAAAACTTAGTGAATATACTAAGAACTACCAAACAACATATGTTAAAAAGTTGAATATTGGTAAGCTGTATCTCAATTAAAACTGCAGAAAAATTGTGAAAAGGTTATAGGTTGGCAATTCTAGTTTTCCATGTATTTACTGCAACCATGGCATGAGACCCACCAGAATGCAAAGTGCTACACTGAGTGCTGGAGATATTGCAACCAGGAGCTCCTGCCCGAAAGGAACTGCCTGCCAGTCAAGCTATCCAGCACAGTGAGGTGCCTCACAGAGTTGGGGGTCACCAAAACCATGATAGGGCAAGCACAGGGAACTCAGAGAGCTGAGGCAGGAGCAGCTACTCTGCCTGAAGGGAAAGCTGCCAAGTGAAAAGAGGGAGTGTCCTGAAGGAAGAACTTGTGTGAAGGGGCCTAGGTGAGGCAGGCACCATGGAGGACCCAAATGGTAATCAACAGGATATAGCCCCCCTATCCAAATGCGCCTCCTCAAAGTAAAGTTGATCTTAATAATGGGAATGGAGTAAAGCCCCTAGGACCTCTTTTTGCTGATGTGGCACGACTCAAAATGTGAAGAAACATAGTGACTGCAACAAGGGGCTCAAACATAAAAAGACTGTGTGCATAGCACAGTGTTGGGTAGTGTTTCATCTGCTGTATTTAGGGTCCCTATGAGCTGAACCCCACTCCACTTGGCATTTAACAACATAGATACTGATACCCTATATTTATCTTACATATTTATAGCTGCTCCTGTTTGCATAAACTAAACAAGAAGCATACTCAAAAACTAACAGAAGTTATTACTTGAAAGTAGGGGAGGAAGAGGTGGGATAAGAACATGTGAGTGGGGTAGGATATTTCCCAGTGTATTCCTTTTTACATGTGTTTTATTTTTGAGTGATATCAATGTATCACCAAAAGGAACCTATGCAAAAAAAAAAAAAAAAAAAAAAATTCCCAGCTTTAAAAAGTTAAGGTTGTAAGTTTTCTGTGTATATCTACAGGCAAAAGTAGCCAACATTTCTAATGTGCTCACAAGCATCTCTAAATGGTTACCTGAGAAGCCAGAAGAGATTGCACTGACAGGAAAACTTCAATTGACCACCAGTGTCAGGAAGGCCACTCAAGGCACATACTGTGAGTGCACAGGACCATCCCCAATAAATTCACACCACCTAAGTGTTAGGTAGCCTGCAACTGTAGCACTGTGGCGTCTGATCCCATCAGATCTCGGAAGCTAAGCAGGGTCGGGCCTGGTTAGTACTTGGATAGGAGACCACCTGGGAACACCAGGTGCTGTAGGCTTGGGAGAAGGACCCAGCAACCCACTCCAAAAAAACAACCAGCCATTGAAAACCCTATGAATAGCAGAGAAGCACTAACAATACTGTTCTGCCTGTTGTACATAGGGTTACAATGAGTCAGACACTGACTTAATGGTACCTAACAATAAGATATTAGGTATGGAGGTACTGAGGGCAGGGAGAAAATGTGCTAACAATTTTCCTTGCTTTGAAGTGAAGGAGTCCACAGCAAGTACATGGAGCCATGTTGAATCTACTGCCCATAATCTGTTCCTGTCACTCACTTGCTGAGAAATGGTCCATGGCTCCCTGTTCCCTAAGCTGAGGACAATGAACAAGGGTGTCCATGGCCCTCAGGCGCAGTCTCAACTCATCTTCCAGTACTTCCTCCTTTAGGCACCTCACCCTAAACACACATTTTGGCAATGTGGAGACACCCACCCCCACTCCCTCTCTACTGGGAACACGCTCCTTAGCACGTCTGCCTAGCCAACAGCCCTTGGGCCTGAACTCATACTGTACCTTGTAAACACAATCCAGCCATGATACTGTCACCTCCCTGAGGACTCCAGGCTCCAAGATGACAGGATCTTTACCTTTGCATCTTTCATCCTCAGCCCCTAGAAAAGTACCTGCCACAGAATGCTCTGTCCAGGTCTGGCTGAATGAATAAACAAAGGAGGGCAAAGGCGAGCCAAAAGGAGGAATGAACTCTGCTAGGAAAGAAGGGCCAGGAAGGCGTCCTGAGCAGAAGTGCTCTGGAGGAGTCAGCGGAATGAAAGGGTAGATGGGCAGAGATCCTGGCAAAGAAGCAGGAAACACGGGATGAGGGGCGTTCAGGAAGCACAGGTGGGCTGGTTTGCCCTCAGGGAGGCCCAGAGGAGTGCAGGATGAAGGCTGGTCAGATGGCTGGGATCCTTGGTGCCTTTAGGTGGGCACGCTGGGAGGAGGTGGGGTGGGGAGAACAGTGTTCTGCTCTATGTCTGAGGACAATCCACAGTAACTATGTGGAGGAAAGACCAGAGGAGACGAGGCTAGGGGCCAACTCAGGACCCCCACGGCCATTCAGGTGAGGGATCCCAAGTGTCTGAGCAAAGCCCAAAGAGTATCAGGGGCAAGAGGAGACCTGGGAGCAGCTCAGGAGGGACAGCTGACAGACTCAGTGAATAGACTTGGGGGACAAAACGACACAAGTGGTGGGTTTCTGTGCTGGTATTCACACTCCTGGAGACGATGCAAACTACAGCCGGGCATGGAGGTCAGCAGCTGGCAAAAATGCAGGGCTCGCCAAGTGGCCTCGCTAAGACTCCGAGATATTCGCCTAGCATGTGAGAACCCAGACAGGGAGAAAATGTCACTGTATCTGTTTCCAGTGGCCTGGCAAAAGCTTAAGGGTGGATAGCACATAATGGATCACATTGTCAAATACACTTCAAAAAACAATGTACTGATTGTGGCACATGCCTGCTATCCCAGCACTTGGAAGGCTGAGGCAGGAGGATCACAAGTTCGAAGCCAGCCTGGGCTACACAGCGAGACTCTATTTCAAAAAGGTTAAAAAGAAAAAATACATGTATTGACACCCTCTGTCACTCTTAGATGAAAAACATAGACTTTGGCATTTGTGAGTGCTTAGTATCTTTCTTCAATGAATACTATACACAGGCCATCCCTACATTCTTCTGTCCACCAACCACACCATGGCCTTCCTCACCCACCACTAACCCTAGAAACACCTCCACAAAGGAAGCTCCCATTCCCTCTGCCTCCCATGGGCACTGGAACAAAACCAGCTTGCTTACGTAAGGCCATGGTGCTTGCATGCAACTCTCTTCATGGCTTTTTTAGCTAAAAATAATACAAGGTAGAGGGAAAAGATGTTCACTAAAGCCCTCCCTTCCAAAGAATCAGCAATTATATTATAGGCAAACAGGTGGTTTTTAAATAAGGCTGAAGAACACATCAGTGATAAAGTTTAGGCAAACACAAGACACTAAAAACAGGATGATATTAATGATCAAAGGCAAGACCTGCATTAATGTAGCCTCACAGTTACAATGAGGTCTACAGAAAAGTTGCTTTTCTTCTCCAGCTTCCACTTCCCAGGCCTGTCCCACATAAGTTCATTGCTGCTTGCCTATGTCACATAAAACATATGGGAAACAGAACTGAAATCAACACCAGAGAGTGTTCAGGTACAAGCATGTGGGTCCTGGCTGCTTCTTGGGGCTGACTTCCTGGCTGGAGATCAAAACGAAAGGTCCCCAGGTAGAAATTCTCCCACAGACCAGCACCACAGCCTCCTGACCAGACTCCCCATCTCCAGGCTCAACCTCCAAGCCACTCTCTGCATAGTCCCTCAAGTAACCTCATCTCTGTCCTCCCAAAATTCCCCAAAGGCTTCTCATTGCCTCCAGGATAAAGTCTCAACTCTGGAGCACAACCTACAAAGCCCTCTGCGATCCAGGCCCACCTCCCCTCTTGCCCTTCCTTGCTCCCTTCCTCTCACCTCGCTTCACCTCACACCTAGCTAGCCTCCCTAGCTTGCTGAGCACCCATGCTTCAAGCCAGCCTCACCTTCTTCCCTCCTGTCTTCTTGAGGACTCACTGCTCGCTCTATGCCTCCCCACCTCTTCTGTCCCTGGCCTGACTCAGCACCCACCTGATGGCTGAGCTAGGAGCTCTTCCTCCACGTTCCCAAAGCACCCCCTCTAGAGGACCACTACATACTGAGCATCACTGTGGGCAGGCCGCAGAAGACCAATATGGCAGCTCAACCATAGGACTCAAGCTCCAGACACTCTACTTGCTTCCTACCTGTCTCCATTGATAGACAGAAAGCTAAGCTCCTTGTGATTAAACAATGTGTCCTTTTCCTCTTGTTCAACACATGGAATGATAGCTCTCATGAAAACAGTGTTTGATCAACATTTGAAAAATAAGGGGCAAGAACCAGTTCAGTCCAGGCTCACCTACCTAAGGCCATATGAGCAGCAGTGGAAGGGTGGGACAGAGAAGCCAGCATCGGTGTTCAAGTTATACCTGGCTACACTGCAGCTCAAGGATAAAGGTGTGATGACTGATCAGTTACAATCCGGCAAGTCATAATCATCACGTCTGCACTTATCTAAATCCAAGAGACTCAGGGAAAAGTGGCTGAGAGGCATCCCCTTCAGCTGCTTTCTCAAACCCCAGCAATGACCACAGTAAAGCAAACTGTCAACCAATGTCTGGCTGTTTTCTGGTTCTGATTCCAAGGCCTCGCACAGAGTAGATATGTTTGTTGAATACTTTTGCTTGCTTGTTTGTTTTGCACTGCTGCAGGGTTGACCCTAGGGCCTTGTGTAAGCTAGAAAAGCACTCCACCACTGGGCTGCTCCCCCACACACCCCGATTTTACTTTGAGACAGAGTCTCAACAAGTTGTGCAGGCTGCCTCTGGCATGGAACCTGCAATCCTCCTGCTTCAGCTTCCCAAATTGCTGGGATGACTGGCATGCACCACGGCACCTGGCTTTTTTTTTTTTTTTTTTCCTTTTTAATTGAAACACTGGATGGCTGAATAGTGTTGAATGAGGATATTTCCCAGACTAGAAGATAAAAATACCAAAAATGCTTCTTTCACATTGCTTGGGTGATAAATGTACTATATAGCAGACCAACTCTGCTTTCTATTTCAGGGTTATAAAGCTGTTGCTCCCCAGAAATTTCTGGGGATGAATTATTCTGGATACCCAAATTTTCCATACAACCACAGATCTAGGCTTGAAAGTTTAATAATAAGTTATTGTGGATGCACATACTTCTAAAAATCTCTATGAGTATACGGGTTAAGAGGTATTCTGGGTTTCATATTGCTTTCAGAAGTTATATTATTTGCATATACAAAGTGATACATCTTGGAGATGAAACCCAAGTCCAAACATGAAATTTATTTATATTTCATATATACTTCATGCACACTGCCTGAGGATAATTTTATAAGTAAACCTTTTTTTCTCTTGTTTTGTGTTTTCTTATAGTACTAGGGAGCTGAGCCTAGGGATTCAAGCACACTTTGCAAGCACTCTACCACTGAGCTGCACCTCCAACCCCTTTTTCCTTTTTTTAAATTGACAAGGTCTTACTAAGTTATGCAGGCTGCCTCTGGTCTCAAATCTGTGATCCCCCTGCCTCCATCTCCCAAGTTGCTGGGATTACAGGCATGAGCCATCCTGCCCGGCTAAATAAACATTCTTAATAATTTTGTGTATGAAATCAAGTTTCATGGTGTGGAAGTTTCTACTTGTGCTATCATGTCAGGGCTCAAAAGAATTCAGATTTTTGGAATATCTGGAATTTTGGATTTAGAGATTAGGGATGTTCAACCTCTACCACATACTCTTTATTTTTTCATGGAACTACAGGATAATAATTATGACCAAGTATTATACCACATTATTGTCATTATCACCTTAAAATCTACCATAGCTCTTTGCTCATATACTAAATGAAACCAAAGTAATCATTTTTTTTTTCCATTTCTAATGACTCCTAGGGCTGGGGTTTAATTCAGTTCATCGAGCACTGCTCTGCACTTTCTGAGAACCCGGGTTCAATCCCCAGCACTGCAAAAATGGGAGAAGGATGTGGCAGTCCACTCCTGAAAAATAATCCCTAAAAAAAACAATTAGCCATTGAAAACCTTACGAGGGTCGCTATGAGTCAGACAGGAATAGACAGCACCTAACAACAATGACTTCTAAGTATTTAATAATGGATAATTCTCCCAACTGCCAGATACCACCACTCTACCTATCCTACCCCAGCCACTTCTCCTGATTTCTAGCTCCTTCTTTTTCTGTAAGCTTTGAACACAGCCATGTCCCACAAAACTGTATGTATGGTAAGTGCAGGTGGGTCATGAGCAGGGCAGGGAGGGCTGGCCTGAGGTAGAGCACACAGAACCACGGAAGGGCACAGGGGCATCATCAGGCTACTCTGACCCGTGTCCCTTGTGTCAGCTCTGTTCCCAGCAGATGAGGCAACAAAGAAGAGTAGCACACAGCTGAGGTATCACTAAAACATGTTCTGAATGTAACAATAATCATAAACAACATGAATGGGGCCTTTATGCTGTACTAAGCCCTCTCCTAAGTGCTGTATTTACATTAACATTTCCAGCACTCCCAATAACTCTATGACATATTATTATTCCCCACTCTGTTGATGAGGAAACTAAGGCACAGAGAGTAATCTGGGTAGGTGGCACTGCTAGAATAGAATTCAAACTCAGGCATTCCAGCTGTAAAGTCATGCATGACCTTAACTTCTATGATCCATGGCCTCTAAGGGTTTCCTAACATAGTCATTAAAAAAAAAAAAAAACCTCACAAAGCAATGTGTAGACCAGCATTGCCCAAAAGAACATTCTGCAATCATCAAAATATTCTATATCTGCACTATCTGCATTTTTAATTTCATTTTATCATAATGAATTTATATTTAAATAGCCCCAAATGGCCTAGTGGCTACTTTATTGGTTTGCACAGATATAAACCACTTTTAATGAGTTAAAAATTATGATATTTCAAACATTAAATGTAATGGTTAATTCCTGTTGGGGCCATCCAGGGGATAGAGAGGAAATATAGTTGGGATAGGGGCCTATCTAGCCCACCTGGAGGACTGACATCTATCCTCCAGGGCAAGATGGCTCCCAGTGACCTTTGTCCCACATCCGGGTCTTCTTGGCATGGAGTGAGCCAAGATGGGCCCTGCCCTCTAGGACCCCCTGCCACCTGATTGGTTACTCCTTACCCTCACCTTGCCCCCTGATTGGCCACCAAAGAACATCCCTTGATTTGCCAGAAAGTGACACCTTGTTTCGCCACAAATTAGAATGTCACTCCTCATTGGTTATGCTCATCCCCTCGCGCCACTTCCTGATTGGATGGCGGCCATCTTGGAGTACCTAGAGACTATATAAGCAGAGCTTGTTCCCCAGCTCCTCATGATGCTGCCATACCACTGCAGATCGTTCTGCCACTCCACTGAAGATGGGCCCCACCAAATGAAGAGAGAAGACTGCCTGCCATCACAGAGGCCACCCCATCACCGAACCAAGATGGAGATCATCAAAGACCACCATCACCAGAAAGCAACCTTAAGAGTTGTGTAACACTTTGAGCTGAAGCACTTTAAAGTGCTGTACAATAGAGAGCTGTGCTTCTAAAGGCATCCTGGGGCCAGCTGTCCTTGACTTTGTTCTCCACCCCTCACCAGTCCCCCATGGTGTCGGGGTTCCAGCACCCCAACAAACTCCTACTTGAAACTAGGTGTCAAAAGACAATAACTAAATACCTATATGTCTCTGCACAATATCTCTGCCCTTGTGTTGTGTTTAATTCATTCCCACCATGTTGAGGAAGAAAGCATGCCGTTGTTGGTCAGAGCAATTGAAGGTGAACTTACAGAAGTAACACTATTAATTGGTGAACAAAGCCTTCAGAGCACTGTTGCAGGTATGGGGCTGGCAGGTGGCAGGCCACACAGTAGGTTCAGACAATAGGTTCAATCTACTGATCTCAAAACAAAAATAAATAAATAAATAAATAAATAAGCTACAGAAGCACATATATACATGTGTTGTGCATACCTTCAAATATGAAGATTCTCTCAAGCCCAGGGTCCTATACCACATTTAGAGGGCTGGGTGACAAAACCTGACTCTGCCAAGCAGATGGCATGGGCCAGTCTGCCCCAGCTGGGACTACCTCATACTCTTTGTGGTCCCCCAGTCAGCCTTGGAGGGGCCAGTGGGGCCTCTGACATGAAAGTCACAAAGGCAAGACCACCCCTCCTGCACCCCAGACAAAGATTCTTTTGCAGTATGTAGATTTTCTCCTTGTTCACCTGAGTACTGCTAAGCTAAAATTACATGCCAAGAGGAAATTTAGGAAAAGAATCTTATTTCAATTCAACTAAGAAATCAAGGTAAGCAACACAGCTCCCTAACCTAACCAAGGCACAAGGGTACTCGGGTTATACTCCAAAATTCATATGGTTGGAAGAAGGTGCCGCTTCTTCTCTCTTCCCTACTGCTGACTTGGCACACTGACGTCGGTGCACATTTTCTGCCCCTGTTCTATAAGGCCATGCAGAGAAGGCACGACGGAGCCACAGCACAGCTGACACCCTCAAGTGCAGCCCAGAAGTGAAGAGTCTTCCCTGGAACACACAGCTACTTACTGGAAGAAGCCAGGCCCCAGTTCTTGCCCCCTGCGCCACACACACCTATCCCATGGCTGCAGGTTCTCCACAGGGCACTAGCCACAACTTATGCCTGGAGAACTCTGGAAGAGGAACACATCCCCTGGCCTTCATGCCCAAATCAGAGGCAAAACTACAAGTAAAAGAAGAGAGAGAAAAAAAAAAATCATCACCCATCCCTTTCCACTTCAATATCCCTCTTCCAAAGTGCAGTCACAAAATCCATACAAACAAGTTACTCCTTGTCAATCGAGGTCAAAAGTTGATCCAGTACAAAGTTAGACTACAAACTAGAAACATACGCTAAAATCCAGAAATACAGGCTCTGAGAGTTCAATTCTGCTTCAAGTTCCAAGGAATTCCTCTTAGCCGGAAACCGGGCATTGTGGAGCAGGCCCTGTGGTTTCCTGCTGGACTCTAAGAACTGCTGGAGGGGAGGCCTTTTTATCCAAGGATTGCACCTCCAAATCAGGAGCCCCTAGACTGCTCTTTACCTTCCTATGTCCCTGGCACCCATGCCACACTCTCACTCACTCTGGTCACAACCTTCTTAAAGATTCCAGCACTGTACCAGGCACCCAGATCAGATACCAACATGTGCTGACCAAGTTGCATAATCATGGGCACTTCCTGAGGTGTTGGGCACAGGTCCAAGGGGAAAAAGGGGCACGGGTGCATCAGTTCCATGTCTATCTACCCATTGTCCTGAGGTAGACACCTCCTTCTTCCTCCCCAATAGCCACAAGAGTCTTCCTAATGGTGACAAGTCACTCAAATGAGCTCTTTAAAATTCTCTGTCAAAAGAAAAAAATTAAATGCCTGCTATGAGAGAGTATCTACATTTTTATAAGAAAGATGAAGGAACAGACTGATTAAATTAACAATACTCTGTCCTTTCAAAATTCAGGACCTTCATGAAGAAGCCCTCTCTGTATTTCAAAGGCAGGGCAGTGAAGGCTCCCAGAAGTGTGTTCTTCCCAAACCAGGTCTGATCATCACTTCCACCAAACCAAAAAGAATATTAAAGACACACTGGGGTTGATGCTCAAAGTCTTAAGAAACCACATAGACAAATTCCTCTAACCATGGCTAGGGTACCTGAAGCCGTACTTGCACATGCCCCTGCTCATGCACATGCATGTACTGTCTGTTAAGAATAGGCTGTTTGTGCCTCCCAAAATTCGTAGGGGAAAATTTAACCCCAAATATAATGACTTTAGGAGATGGGGCCTTTGGGAGGTGATTAGTCATGGGGTAGAGCCCTTATAAAAGAAACACTGGACATGAATCCCGCGCCCCTTTCTCTTCTCTTCTTCCCTTCTCTCTCTGCTGTGTAAGGATGCAGAGAAAACATGGCCTCTACAAACTAGGAAGGGGACCCTCTCCAGACACCAAATCTGCCTGGGTCTTGATCTTAGACTTGTCTGCATTTCAAAACAGTGAGAAATAAGTGTTGGATGCTTAAGACCCCAAATCTGTGGAAGTTTTGTGCTATTAGCCCCATTGGACAGCCTTTAAGTCATAAGTATGCATGAGAGTACCTCCAAGTGACCTCCACTCTTGTCCTCTGAATCCTGACAACCCCACACCCATGGTATTAGGTCTCAATTTCATATAGCACCCTCTCCACCAAGGGCAATGGATTGGTATTTTGGCCAAAGAGTATGCAGTTGCACCTGCCATTCACATCAAGTTTAAGACCTGGCTCCTATCGACAAATACTGGATGGGTGTTAAGCTACTACATTGTGACCTCTTTGAGGACAGGGACCCCACCTTATTCATCTCTGCATTCCCAGAGCTCAACAGGAATACAGCAGGTACTCAGGAACTCAATAAACAGCTGCCAAAGAAATGAGTGGAGAGCTCTTAAGCAAGCTGTGTCAATTTCAAGACTTCCCCATTAGATTGGCATTCAAAAATAGATTCAGGAATTCCAGTGGGTAGAGGTATGGAAGATGTACCAGAGGTAGATCAGAAGATGGTGCCCAGTTTTGCCAAAAGTTCACTTCACTGTTCTGGGAAATCTTCCAAATTTGGGGGGTGTGGTTCACTTATTTTCCTTTTCTGTAAACTCAGTAGATGACTTCTTAGGTTTCCCTCTAAAGTCTTCAACTTACAAAATAGAAAAGATGTGTCCTTGAACTATGGTCACAACATTAACTTGATGATAAGGGCATATATAACATAACAACCGGAAGCCCCTTATCTTACACAGATGTTGGGTAACTGCAGGCAGTTACATCAATGGCACATAAAGCTTTTGCCCATTCGCCTATGTACACATGTGAAGGATACACATATTTGGGTTAGCCTCTGTAGTCTTTTTGGGTTGATGAGAATTTCAACGATTATTCCAGGCAGAGAAGCCTCCAAGTATAACAACGACCCACAGACACTACTTCCAGGTAATAAACAGATTCCACTCAGACAAAGAAAAATAAAGCAGCCTGTGCCTACATTCCATAGATGCCCCATTCGTGGAAGCATCAGAGCTCTAAATGTGAGCCAGACGTCGCTGAATTCTTAGTTTGGCTCCGACTCTAACGTGGAGTGGATGGTCCCTGGCCAAGTCTCTCCTCAAGAAGCCAGGCTCTGGATGGGTATGACAACCCCCATAAACCATCCCAATTACAGGGTGAGGCCAGTAAAGCATTTCACAGATGTAAAACTCTGCCAACCCCTCCAGACAAATGAGGGATGACATCAAGAGGCAACGTGGCTCTGCTGGAGAGCCACAGAGCACCCTGTCTCCTAACCCTAGGCTCCCACCAACTCACCAGAGGACCCCGAGGTCTCGGAGCCCCCCACTCTCGCCCCATTTCTCTGTGGAAAAGCAAGGAAAGCTGTTTGAACTTACACCATCCAGAAGAATCTCTTGCAAAGCTCTTTAAACCACACAGTTAACGTGCAACATTAACCAGCTGTGACTCAGTTAGGTATGGTTCTCTTCCACTGCAGGACATTTGAGACAGTGGAAGTAAGTCAAGGCAAAGTAAGAGTGCGGAGAAGACAAAGGTCTGCTCATGAAATAAGACGTGTGGATCAGAAACTGTGTTCGTTTTATTGTTTTATCCCCCGCTCCTTTTTTCCTCCTTTCTTTAACCATTAGGTACCAATGGATACCAGATACACAGTGCTAGATAAAAAGGTTAAGAGATAGTATCAGCAAAGTTTCCCACCAGGGCCTGCTAATAGCGCTCTTGCTGATTAGAAAGCACTCCTGTCATTTGGAAACTCTAATCCGCTCTTATCAAACCTCTGGCTTCGTCACTTATCAGAGTGGGAATGGGAGGTACCTCAGCTATGCCACAGAGTGATTTCTGGGGCCCCTGCCCATGAAGAAGCAGATCAAAAAAGAGTTCATGCCTGCCAGAGTGAAGCTTTCACCATAGCAACCCATGTTATTCTACAAACAGTCAGGACTAAGGCACTCTGTTGTGACCGGTCTGGATGGTGCCTCTGAGAAATAAGCCACTGAGGGTTCAGACAACAGAGCAAGCAAGAGAAGTGGCACCTATTTAGCTTGCAGGGCAGTGTCCCCGTGGTCTGCACTTCTCCCAAAAGCTGACAATAGCACCACCAAGACCCTCCCATACCCACGGCCCATACTCGGACAAGATAGCAGCCACACCACCAGGAGCCCTGGGGAAAAGAGGGACTGGGAACGCCAGTAACTGACCCATTTGGAGAGTGGACAATTAGTGCTAGAGAACTTTGGAGGAAAGTCTCCATCTCCAAACATCTCATCTCTGAAAAGAAATACAGCAGAAGTGCCCAACAAGCCATCTGAGGATAGAAAGTGGACACACAGACCCAAACATGAAGCCAATAACAACAGTCATCAGTGTGGTTGTGGAGATCATTGATGAAGCATCCGTGTTCCAGGCACAGTGCTGGGTATTTTTATATACATTAGTCTTCATCCTACAGATAAAGTCAACAACTCACTAACTGGTCAATGCCATCATTCTGGATATCACATTTTTGCAAAATGAAGAAAAGAGGAATATCCAATATGCCCTGACATCACAAAGGACAGGGTTACACTCAAGGCCTGACCAAGAGCCAAATCTAGCTCAAAATTTCTGTGCTATTGCTCAAATCACTGAGCCCTGCCTGCAGAAATTCAACCACCAAACAAGGGCACCTAAGAGAATGACCCCTCTCAATTTCTTCTGACAAACTTCCCTAGAACAACATCACAGACTACAGAGGCAAATGCATAATGTCGGGAATTATAAAAGCTGGCAAAGGAATTTCTTCTAAAGTGCGTTAGAAGTTAGTCGAGGAGACAACTCCATCCACAGATGTATGTGCGCACTATTCACATGCTTCTCTGTATTGATACAACAGAAGGAAAATCATTTCATAATGTTAACATTAAGAGACAGGATCAGCAGCCCGATTTCAGGTTATGATACCTACAGGTAAGTCCAAGAGGATGTGCTGTGGTGCCACAGACTCTGTATACTTATGGCTGTGACGCATGCCATGGGCTCCCATTGTATGTGCTGCAAACATTTCATCCTGGCAAGTCAGTCATAGCATCAGGAATAGGGAAGAAGGCAGTTCCTGGAGAAAAGGTAGATCTGCCACACCTGCCTCTAAACCAATTAAAAAGCAAAAACCAACCACTTCCCAAAAACTCCCCCAGGTCCTGAACGCTTAAGTCATCACAGACCAAACAGAACTCAAACCTACAAAGGACAGATTCAGAATTTCAGAAACACTTCTTTGCAGCTGCAAACACTGGGGGGAAAAAGTTTCTGTCTCAAAATTATATTTAAGAAGTAGTACATAAATTGCTTCCTCTCTCTTCCAGGAGCTCCTTTTTCTCATTCTCCACTCACTCATGAAAGAATTTTCCTTTTCCCCTTCCTATTTCAGTTAGAAACACGGCACAGGACACAGGAAGGCAAAGGGAAAGGGGAGGAAGAAGGCTCCTTTTGAACCTGACACATACACACCCCACACATGGGCTGCCAACACCCCGAGAGACCTTCAGCCCATGTTCCACCTAAGAAAGAACCAAAGGACCAAACTGGTGCATAGAAAACTCCCCCTTGCGCCACCTCTCCTGAAAGCAGAGTTAAGAAAGAGAAAGCTGGAAGGGAAGGAGGGGGAAAAAATAAAGTTCCACATTCCTGACATTTTTTAGCCAAGTGCTGTGGCTGCACAGTACAGCTCAATTCCAAACAGCCCCTGGGATGGGGGAAAAACCTGAGTTCAGGGGCAAGAACCTGCCCCTGGCCTTAGAGATAGGACAACCCAAAACCAAATCAGAAGAGAGAAGGAGAGAGTAGGGGGGGCTGCATGGCGGGTGGGGGCCAGACAGCCTTTCGCGTATGTTCCCAAAAGGAAGTGATCCCAAAGGAAGGAATTTGGAGTCAACATCTCATAAGACAGAACTGAAGCCCTGGGGAGCCCCAGAGGGAAATCAACGCCCTCTGAGTGCTGTAAAGGTGACTGGCCTGGCAAGGAAGGGCAGAGATGGACATGTAGGGCTGTGGCTGCCTGGGGTGGAGGCCAGTGGGGGGCATGAGGCCCAGCTCATTGGCAGGGGCAGGGCAGGGGACCCCAGAGGGAGGAGTGATCAAGAAAGTGGCTCTCTGCGGAAAGAATTATAATTGAGTTTTCCCGGCTCAGCTTCTGAATGAAAGAATCCTAGCGTGGCCCAAGAGCCCGATGGCCTCTCTCTCTTCCTCCCCACCCGCTTCTCTGTCCTCACTTCTACAAAAACCTGTGTTAAGGTCTGGACTGCACCCCTCTCCTCCACATGCTTCCCTATAGACACACACAGACACACCACACTCCCCTAGGAGAGAACCCAGAAGTCCCTAAGGAATATCCAATCAGTCCCATGCTGGGTTTTGAGGAACCTCCCCACTTCATCCTCCCACCTCCCCGATTTTATTCCAAGTGTGGCAGAGTTGCCTACACTGATTTCTCTGAGGTCTCCAGATGTTTCTACTTTCATTTGGTAGGGGTACCAGAGTTCGAAGCCCACTGCCCCACAGGAAAAACAAAACAAAACAAAACCTATCTCTGTACAGAGTGGCTGGGGTTTAGCTCAGTTGGTTAGAGTTCTCCTCCGCACTCTCTGAGGACCCAGGTTTGATCCCCAGCACCGCAAAAAATGGGAGAAGGACATGGCAATCCACTCCCAAAGCACTCCAGAAACAATCAGCCAATGAAAACCCTATGAGGGTCGCTTGAGTCGGACTGGACTTCATGGCACCTAACAACACAACTGTACAGAGTCAGTACCTGGCAACAAATAGTACGGACCTACTATGTGCCCAACACAGGAATCCTTCTTACTGGATATTTAGGGAAAAGCTGTCCTCCTTCCAGACCAGCAAAGTCTGCTAATCCCACAAAGTATCTCCAAGGAGACACCTGCCCTGTAAGTTTTGCAGGGCTAAGGTGCTTTAGGAGGCTGGGATTTAGCTCAGTTGGAAGAGCGATGCTCTGCAGTCTCTGAGGTCTTTGGTTCAACTCCCAGCATAGCAAAAATGGGAGAAGGACATGGCAAAACACTCCCAAGGCAATCCTGAAATCAATCAGCCATTGAAAACCCTATGAGGTGAGGCTCACTATGAGTCAGACACAATCTGACAGCACCTAACAACAACAAGGTACTTCAGGAAGAGAAGTGGGAATTGTGGAAAGAGGGGGCCTGCTGGTATTTTAACCAGGCCCTTTCCACACTCCCCAGTCCATTCCTGAGGGGAGCCAGAGTAGTTTTGTTTGTTTTTTGTTACCTTGGCCCTTTCTCTTCCATCAGGTACTGAGAATAAGTATTCCTAGCACCTTTCAACTTCCACAGATTGGCATGGATTTCCCATAGACTACAGACAGGAGGAAACAAGATACAAAGCTCAAATGCGAGGTAGCTCTTTTTGCACAATGATAAAGCAGGTAGAGTCAAAAACTTTAACAAATGCTAGAAATACAGCAGAAAGCCACAGGCTATGCAAGAGATCCCACCAGCCACAAAGCACATGACATGGCTATGAGGTTTATGGCTCACACGTGTCTTTCCAGCCATATCCTCCTGGACTGGGGTTCTGATACTGGGAGGCCTCTTAGAATGGAGGACAGCAAATAAATATGAGGGTATTGGCTGTGCAAAACAAATCTGCTGCTTTTTCATTAAGCTATTCTGACAATAAATAATAATAGGGCTCCAGGAGCAAGAAACCAGTTCTCACATCGGTAGCAAACGTTACAGGTTTTATGGCCAATGCGATCTCAGTTAAGCCTTACAATCACCCTGTGAGAAGGACAGGTTTTACCAACTTCTTCAATAATGAAGACACTGCGGCTGCAGATGCTTTTCAGTCAGACTACTGACAGAGCAGAGGGTGAGACACAGCCCCATCCAATACACCATGGGAAAACCATGGGGGGTGGCAGGAAGGAGAGGGAGTCAACTACCCAAAGCAAGTATAGATGCCAATCTCAGTCCCAGGCTTACTTCCTACAGACCCTGAAGTCAGCCCTAGGACACATACACACATCCAGCCTTGACCTGGCCACCACAAGAAAGCCCCCAACTTGACGGCAGCTCCAACCTGCCAAGTAGAACCCGTGTCATCCACAGAATGGAGTCAGGAAACCCAGAGACAGACACAGAAGAGAAATCAGCCGCTCTAGGAATCCTCCACCTCCAAGCCATTGTTAAGTGGTTACAGCTTCCTAACACATCCCCTAGAATTCAGATAAGCAACCCTACCCAGAAAGGAGGACAATGAGCCTTCTCAGAGGACCCAGAGGCGCCCACTGCAAGAGCAAGGGGAATGCCACCTATGTATCTCACTGTGCAGACAAGATCCACCACAGCAAACCCATACCCAGCTTCCTCCCGTTCTTCCCACTTTTGACTATCACATTCTTCTCACTCCGTGGGAGTAAGGAGTCCTTCCCATCATCCCCTTGGATTCTGACCCCTTGCTGGCTTACTCAAACTCTCTGTTCTGAGGCCTACACCAACGCACTCCTGTCCACTCCTGTCCGCGTGGGATCCCATCCTCCCTCCCTCACTCCTGCGCTACACCAGAATCACTCTTCCCCTATAAGTAAAGGGCATCCCTGTCCCTCTCCTTCCCTCTGTAAAGAGAGTGAGGCTCTACATCCATCCCACGGGAATCTAAAGAGACAGTCCAGACACTGACAAATTGGTATCTCAACACTAGCCTTTTAGACCACAGTAAAAAAATAAAATAAAGTAAAAGTAAAAAAAGAGGACAGCAGAAAGCCACCGCTGGGACGGAGCCAGGGCTACACGTGAACACCTGGAACCTGTTCCAGAGATGAGGATGTACAACACCCAGAAAATAAGAGAGGTGGGAAAGGGTCAAGGTCTCTCCCACTGCTGGAGCCCAGAAGAGATGGTGGCCCCTACTTGGGACAAGGGGGATTTGTGCAATGACTATGGTTCTGGGAGTCTCCCAGGGTGGCTCCTGGAAGCTAGAAAGGAAACCCCACGCGTCACAGCAGGGTGGCAGCAATGCTGTTGGTTCGAGGCCAGCCTTGGGTTTCTGGGCTGCAGCGAGAGCTGCAAGATACGGTGGGTGCCCAAGGGGGCGGCAGAGCATGGCAAGGCCGGCACGGTGAGGAGCTAGGGGTTCAGTCCGGGCTGACCTGGGTACAGGCCAGGGAGATACAGTGCACAAAGCCGAGGGCGAGGATAACACGCAGCGTAGCCGGGATCTGCAGAAGTACGCCCCGGGGCGCACGGGAGAGAGCACCGCCTGCCTCCCCAGCGCGCCTTCCCCAGGCTCCCTCACCTCGAACATGAGCCCGATGAGGACGCAGAGGACCAGGCAGAAGCCAATGTCCGCGTGGTTGTGGATGATGAACTCCTGGCTGAAGAGCGGATAACTTTTCGTCCTTCGGCGGAAAGCCATGACAGCGGGCGCGCACGGCCGGCGGGGCCCGCAGCCTCGCTCGCCAGGCGCAGCGCAAACTTCTCCAGCCGGGGCCCGGTCCGCCCGCCGGCCCGCCACCAGCCTGCCCCGCCGCCCAGCGCGGAACAACTTCTGGGCCCCGCCTCCTTCCTCCGCCCGCCCCGCCTCCGCCCCGCCGCCCGGAACCGCCCCCGGCCGCAGCCCCCGCCCCGGCCGCGGCCCCACTCGGCGCTCAAGGCTCCCGGCCCCGCCCCCCACGCTCTGAACCCTGGCGCCGCTGGTTCTGCTCGCGAGCCAGGGGGCCCGGGGCGCGGCGTGGGTTCCCCTCGGCCCCGGGTTCCCCTCGGCCCGCGCGCGCGTCAAGCTGCGCCGCTGGCCCGGGGCGCGGCCCCGCCGCCTCACGCGCAGGCAGCAGGCCGCGGAGGAGGCGGCGCCCGGGCCTGCGGGACAGGAAGTGGTCGGGGCTCCCACTCCTCGCGGCCCGCTCCTTCCTCCGCGGGAAGGGAAGGGAAGGAAAGGGCGGGCCGGGAGGCCGCGGTGGCCTCGAGCCGCTGGATCGCCCCAGAGCTCCGGGCTTTGGGCTGGGAGCAGCACGGGCGCGGGGGCGCCACAGACCTCCGGCCCACGTTGTCGCCGGCCACAGCGCCCTGCGCGGGCGAGAAGTGCACGCACGGCGATCTAGTGTTTGCGGGCCCGCGGGGGGCTAGGCAAGGTTTTGCTGCTGAGAATACGCGGCAGACAAAAGGCGGTGCCCTGGTGTAGCGTGCGTTCCACTGCGGGATGGCTTCAGTTTGACCTCTGACTTTTGAGACTTGTCTGCTTCCATAAATTGGGTTGACATGTCTCGCCCATAGTCTACCTTCACTATCAATCTGAGATAGTGCAAGAATAAACACTAAAGAGTAAGAACACAAGAACTTTCTCATTGAAAGTTTCTACAATATTAAGTGTTAAGCGTACTCCAGGAAGGACCAAAGGTCTTTTTTAAATAAACCTACTTATATTGGCAAATATTGGATTTAATCCTAGCAGTGATGAAGGAGCAAGTCATCGCTTTCTAAATGTACAGAAATGCGGAATGAACAAAGAACTAATTTCTATTCCTTTTTCTTATTAGGTTCACAGTTATTTAACTAATAAGTAAATATGATTTCTTTACAATGGCACAGAATCTGAAATGGGAGACTGGATGGAGTGCTGGAGAAATTTTAACTTCCTGCATTTCTACACAATTCAATATTTAACTATCAGTCCTGAGTCTTTAATTCCTCTAACAGATGCTCAAGGAAATAAAAAAGTATAATAATGACTCTATTAGACTAAACTTCACTTCAGAACCAATATTTTTTTTCAGTACTGGAGGGTTGAACCCAGGGTCTCATGCATGCTATGCAAGTACTCTACCAATGAACTGCACCCCCAGCTCTTTTTTGGGGGGACAAGGTTTGTGCTACGTTGTGCAGGATGCCTAAGGCCTGGAACTTATGAGCTTCCTGCTTCAGCATCCTGAGTTGCTGGGACCACAGGCATGTGCCACAGTGCTCTGCTAGGACTGACTTTTGTTGAAGGTGGCCTTAGCCTTGTGGGGAACTCAAAGATCAAGACCTCTGGAGCACCTTGATTTTCTATTTTTGTATGTTCAGATTTCCTACTTGCAGCCCAATCAAATAGGTTGAGGCCTGTGACACTGGTTTCTTTATAGGTCAAACTGAAATACCAGTGTTTGAATTGGTTCAACCTAACAGTTCCCACATGTTTTCCTATGCCCATTTGTGGGAGATAATTTGGGTGGGAATTTCCGGCAAAATGTGATATTTTGTCGATTTGTTAACATTAAGGCTTTAGGGTGAAAGTCCTGGGAAAGAGGTGGGTATTAAAACTTCACTTATAAATGAGAAATTTGAAGTGAAACAGAGATTTAAACCTTGCTCATGTTGACTGCCAGCCCTGTCCTTTGAAGGGCAACTGAACAGTGAGATGGTTCTAAGATGCATGGTTTGACAGTTCATACTTTGAAACCTATAGAGGAAGTACTGGATTGCCTACTTCGCCTTGAGAGTGGATTGCCAGGTCCTTCTCCCATTTTTGCGGTGCTGGGAATCGAACTCAGGACCTCAGAGACTGCAGCGCAGGGCTCTACCAACTGAGCTAAATCCCAGCCCTCAGCCATCATAGCCATCTTTAAATCCAAGTTTCTAAAACTGTCTTCAGCCCAAATTAGAGAATATTTCCCAGAACTTTCAGCCTAAACACTTCACATTAAAAGACTTATGACATCCCACATTTTTCAGGAAGTTTACAACCCCTTTATAATCCCTCTCCTTTAGTCATGGAGTCCTGGTGTGGAATTCTTACCTCAGAGTCTCTCTTACCAGCCTCCACTCCCACCATTCTACATGTGGCCCACACAAATTACCCATAAAGCTCCCTGCCTCCAGGAACCCCCTTTAACATCCAGTAAAGAAGTGAACCCTTCTCAGTCAATAGTAGTGATAAGAATGAAAGGGAAGTGAGTTATTTCACAGATATTTCAAGGATTAATTCATTGGATTTTGTGACTGCTTAAAGGAAAGACATAAAGCAGTTGACTGAGTCAAAACTTGAGGCTGAGATAACATAAATGATGGAGGGACCATTAAAAATATATCAGGGTGTCAAAAAATGTGTACATGTTTTAAGAGATATTGTCTATATATTATTTTTTGAAGTTGAATTACAGTAGAGATGTGTGGTTTGACGTTCTGGGTTGTATTTCTACTATCACATCAGAACTAGCATATGATGCATTCTTAAAACAGCAAAAGTTTTAAGGCTTAAGATGTGTCTACCTTTTTTGGCATCCTCTATATTTGGAGGAACAGATGAAGATCAGGTTTAAGAGAAGAGAAGATGGTCTCAGCTTTGAGCACACTGGGGCTGAGGAATCTCAGAACAGCTGGATCTGCACTTGGACAATCTAGTTGGTAACTGATGGATCACATTCGGGGAATCAGAACTAAAGGTATTTGTAGCTCCTCTTGAGGGGGACAGTTGAAAATATAATGGTAAATGTCAAAGAAGTGTTCCTGGGACAATGAAGAAAAGCCTGAGGCCAGCAGAATGCTAGTGAACCCCAAAATGGAGAAGGAAGAAGAGCAGAAGGAAGGGGTAAATGGAAGAAGTCATGACATAAGGGTTCCTCAAGTTCAGATTAAATCAGACAGGATGAGAACAAGATGAAACCCCCATATTCAGCCACTATTCGCCTTTGAGAGGCCACTTTTAATTGAACAGTGACATGGGCATCGCAGTGTAGAAGATGAGAAGGAAGTGGGAAAGTAGCATCTAAAAGAAGTATGGTGAGAAAGAGGGACACAGCATTTTTAGAGCTATAGAGGATATAAGAAAGGATTTTTATATTATATTTAATATTTGAGATAGGATTATGTTTGATAATAGAGAAAAAACCCAGGGGAGAGAGGGGGAGATACTGAAGATACTAGAAATGCAAGAAATCATTGACAAGATTGAGGAGGAAGCTGGAGAGCACCTCCACAATAGGAGCAGGAACAAAAACTCGGAATGAGTGAATGTGTGGTTACGTCTGGAAGGGGAGGCAATAATAACCCCTCACATTTCTATTGCACTTTATGGTTTCCCTGTGAGGGAAGCAAGACAGTTATTATCAACCTCTTCTTCTAGCTGTTCTGAGACACATGAATGACCAGGGGCCACATAATTAGCAGGTAGCTGAACCTGGATCAGACCAGTGAGTCAGGCTCTCAGTGCCTGGTTCTCTGCGCTGGACCACACGGTAGCCTGTTGGGTCTCCTACAGCATGGCCTTGTCAGGTTAGCTCCAGGGGTCACTCTCTACCAATTCAATGGTAGCTGCTGACAATCACCTAAATTGGACTAGTCCCTGTTTCCAAAGGAGACCTAATGGTTTCCAACTTCTATGTTTTTGTCTTTGTTCCTCTTACAAATGCCCTTGTTCTATGTCCCTTTGCCTTAAAGGTAAGATAAAGAGTGTATACTTCTTCCTTGGCTAAGCTCCCAGGTGCTAGTCTGGAGGCATCCACACATACCTTTTAGTACCTCTCAGGTAGCACCAGGTTCTCCTGCAGTCAGTGTAATTGCCTCTAAGTTTTACTCCCTACTGGCTGATGTGAACTTTCCAGGAAGGTGTTGTGGATATGAAGGGTCCCCTGAAAAGCCTTATGTGTTGAAGGTTTGTTCCCCAGCTGGTGGCACTACTGAGAGGTGATTGGACCACGATGGCACTAACTTCATCAGTGGATTAATGCACTGAAAAGTTCACAGCCAAATGGGCTAGTAGGAGGTAGGGCCTAATTGGAGGAAGTACGTCACTGGGAGCATGATTTGAAAGCTATCTCTTGTTCCAGAACAATTCCTGTTCCTGTTCAGGACAGTTCCTGGAGGCAGTGAGATGAGCAGCTTTGCTGTGCCACGACTGTCTGCAATGATGTTCTGCCTCACTGCAGGCCTAGGAACAATGGAGCCAGCTGACCATGCACTGACGCAGCTGCAACTCTGGGCCAAAGTAAACCTTTCTTCCTTTTGGTTTTCTCAGGTATTTTTTCACAGTGATGGCAAACTGACTAGCCCATCAGGCATTGGGCTCTAGGATACTGTCGTATTCCTACAGTATCAAGTGCAAGAGTCTCATATCTTGTGTTATCATCAAGGGTTGGTTGAACGTGTGATTGAAGGAGAGATACTGTTGTGTTGGGCTCTATAAATAATGCCCACATCTCTCACCTTGTCTACGTGGAGCCCAGCATACTTTTGTGTTGATGAATCCTTTCTGTCAGTTGTCAGTAACCAAAAGTTCCCCACAAAAGGGAAGATGCAACTTTCTCACATAAGAAGTTAGGAGTTAGTTCATTCCCTGGGTAAGTTATGTGTTAAAGACAGGAATCTGTTCTCCCGCCTTGAAACATGCTTGCTTTTGTCTCAGGCTATAAAGTGGCAGCACCAGCTCCTGGCATTCTGTCTTTCAATAAAGGGTCACCCTTTGCATCCTGAGAGAGGTTGAAATGTTCAGCCTCCTTTTAGGACCCTGGCTACCCCTTACTTGAACAAATTAAGAATTCTGACAACAAGAGAAGGGACGAACAGGTATGGAGCAAAGTATGTGCAGCATGACTTTTTTCAGTGTGTCTTACCTTTCCCATCTTGGTCTCTTTGCTTCGTAGGACATGTGATCTTGGCCTAAAACAAGCCTTGCTTTCTGACCTTTATAGACACATGAACCTTGCAAACATCACTCACTGCACAGTCACTGTCAGAGTCTCTGGCTGAAGGATCTTCCAGTTGACAAAGTAGAAGTACTTGTGCTCCGACAGTTGAATATATTATATTAGGCTCAGTAGCACCTTGCACCAAAAGATGAAACTACACAGTCTTCAGATCTTGCCCACAAAACTACACAGTTTAGTAAAATCAGCAGCACACCATGGGGCAGGGGAAGCCCCTGGAACAGGCAGTAAGGGGTTATAGAGAAGTAACAAATTTTAAAGGAAAAAAATAAGAAACCTCTAAATACAATGGAATATCCTGGACTGAACCCTGGGACAGAAAAATGATAGTGGAAACCCTGGAAAAATCCAAATAAAGTCTATAGTTTGGTTAATGGTCTTATGCCAATGTTAATTTCTGTGTTTCAATAAATGTATCATGGTTATGTAAACTGGGTGAAAGGAATAGGAGAACTCTATACTGTTTTGCAACTCTTCTGTAAATCTAAAACTATTTCAAAAAAATTTTTTAAGTTACAGTTGACTGAAAATTGGTCTGATATTTTGTTATCACCATGCACCTTTGTAAACAATGTTAGTGATAAAGTGCATCTCCTTCTCCCTCAAATGTTTTGGTTTAAATTCTAAACAATTATTGTAGACAGTGTTGAGTCTTAATAATACATATGTAACCTTCAACTCAGTACATTTTTATTATTTATCTTTTAATAAGCATTATAGTCTGCAGGCAAATTAATCCTAAGAACTCTCACAGATGGTCTTTGGTATATGTGCTGTCAGATACACTTATGTGTTCATAACCAGTTGGAATCATTCGATTTTGTTTGGGGCACGCTTCATGTCTCCAATCCTATGGTGCTACAGATTATTCTGTTTGAACCAGAAACTTAAAAAAAAAAAAAATTGTAACACAGTGGTTGTGAAGATGAAGCAATAGAACTGAAGTTATTTTAATTCTGTTTTCTACATGACTGAAACTTTTATTTGCATATAAAAATTAAAGCTGAAGAAGAATGCACAACCCCATTATTGTTTCATGGCATGATTATTTCTGGAATTTTTATTCATTTGTCATAGATGGAAGGAGCTAAACATGATCTGCTTCAGGGATCAAATTTGCTAAGTATGAGAGTGAGTGAAATTAAGATTCCATCACAACTTACACTGAAAGTCATTTGTCCCTGTGTTGTTATTGTTGTTAGGTGCCGTGGAGTCAGTATCCGACTCAGCGACCCTACGAA
Source organism: Pedetes capensis (assembly GCA_007922755.1). Classification (NCBI taxonomy): domain Eukaryota; kingdom Metazoa; phylum Chordata; class Mammalia; order Rodentia; family Pedetidae; genus Pedetes; species Pedetes capensis. The sequence goes on from VMDO01001234.1 coordinate 133,865, forward strand.
CAACAGGCAAAACTCTATTGTCAGTGCTTCTCTACTGTCCATAGGGTTTTCAATGGCGGATTGATTTTGGAAGTGGGTTGCCAGTTCCATCTCCCAAGCCTATAGCACTGATGTTCCCAGGTGGTCTCCCATCAAAGTACTAACCAGGCCCGACTCTGCTTACCTTCCGAGATCTGATGGGATCAGATGCCACAGAGCTACAGCTGCAGGTATTTGTCCCAGTAGAGACAAAGAAAGGAAGGCCGCAAACTTGTTGCTGTTAACCAGGATTTGGACAACTGGGTGGAGGACAGGGCCCTCCTTTCTGGGCTGTTACCCTGACTGCATCCTATGCAGAAGGGCAACAACCTTAGTAGACAGGCAACAACTCAGAAAAGCCAGATCCCTTGTCGGGCACAGGCTGGTGACTCAGTAACAGACTGAGGCACGGGAATTGGGACTGCTGACAGATCCAGGGCTCTAACCACTGCACCCTATTTCCCCTTTTCAGATTAATTCCAGACAGCTAATGAATGTACCACCTGACTTCCAGATGGGAGAGGGCAGCATTTTTAAAAGGAGATGAGAAAACCTCAGGGAGTGTTTCCACCACCAGAAAAATACTACAATATACCCCTTGGGAAGCAGAGGAACAATATCAGGCTATGTTCTCCTCTGCGTTCTCCAATTTAGGGGACATTTTATGTTGGTAAGAATGTTAGAAACATGAACTTCCCACAAAAATACTTGTCCTTAGTTTTTCTATGTATAAAGATAAAGCAATAATGATCAGAGTGGCAATATTAGGATAGGGAGCACAGTCACATTGAGATTTGCACAGGCCAAAACACAGCTCAGAAAGTCCTGTGACTTGACTGCCATGCTTGCCTTCTCTGAGCAGCTCCCCTCTAGACTGGAAAGAAACTGAAACACTGTCTTGGTTAAATTTAGGCATCCCCTGTGAACTTCTGTTACTGTCTCTGTCATTCATCCCATCTCTGCTTCTCGGATTTCAGCCCAGTGCTCAAGAACTACTGACTTGTGAGTTATCATCACCTTCTCCAGCCTTCTCTTCATGGAGCACAGCAGACTTTTGTGCTGATGAATCATTTCCATCAGAGGCTAGTAAACGAAAGAGCCCCTAAAAGAGGAAAATGTATTTCTCACACAATAAGTTAAGACTTAGTTCATTCCCTGGGATGAGTTATGCATCAAAGACTATAGAGTCTAACTATCTTTCCTTTTTGGAACATGATGTTTACTTTCCCAGAAACTCCAGGCTGCCCTTCATACCTCATTGGCTGGAATTGGATTCCAATCCCATTCAGCATTAGCAAAGTGGATATATAGATGGATGGGATGATAGGCAATGAGTGACAGGTAGATGGATAAACGTAGGGATGGATGGGTAGATGGTTGAGTGAAACAGTAGGTAGGTAGATGGATGAATGAGTAAATGGATGGTTGAAAGATGGATTAATGGGTTAATGTTCAGGAATCTGTGTCATTCCATCTTTATATTGATACCCAAGGTAATCCCATAGTGAAGGAGCCTCAAAGGATTTTGATTTCATACAGGAGATATGTCCAGGAGCAAAACTGTGTTTAGGTTTGATAGAAGTTTGTCTTGGGGCAGACTTTAAGGCCCTAAAAGGCAGGAATCATTGCTTTCTATCTTGTTGTTCTATTCCTTGTTGTTGTTGGGCGCCATCAAGTTGGATCTGACTCATAGTGACCTCATAGTACAGCAAGATGAAACACTATCCAACACTATGCAATGCACACGTTTATTTTTAATGTTTGAGCCCATTGTTGCATCTACTATGTTTCTTCTCATTTTAAGTCATGTCATATCAGCAACTGGAAGTCCCAGGGGCTTTGCTCCATTCCCATCATTAATGTTGACTCTACTTTGAGGAGGCAACTTTTCCCTAGTAATTTCTTGAATGCCTTCCAGTACTTTATTTGACAGTGCTTCTCTGCTAGTCATAGGGTTTTCAGTGGCTAATTGTTTCAAGTGTGGGCTGCTAGGTCCTTCTCCCTAGTCTGTCTTAGTCTAGAAGCTCATCTGAAACCATGGGTGGCCCTGCTGGTATCTGAAATACTGGTGGCGTAGCTTTCAGCATCATAGCAACATGCAATCCCCCATAGCACAACAAGCTGACAGACATGTGGGAGACCTATGTCCTTTAGGAACCAGCTTATTTCTTGCCAAACAGCAAGAACAAAATGAATAGTAGTAGGCAAAATGAATGAATGAATGAATGAGTTGAGAAACACAAGGATGACTCCCACTGACCCTGAAATTCAACCCCACATTCTGGTTCTTTGGCTTATACTCCAGCATTAAAATCTAATTATAAATCTATTAGATATCAAGAAGAATCTTGTTATGATGCAAAATATTTCTGAATATTAAAGACATTAAACCCTTTGCATCTGCTTCTCCCTTGACAGGACTTAGCTAGTCACATTGCTATCTATCTTGATTCTTTGCTAATGAGGGTGGGCATGGGGAAGTCCAGAGGTTTCTCTCACTGGGATGGCAGACTCTTGGTGACAACTGGGAAAGGACCCCTTACATGGGAATCACCACCCAATGACTCCCCACTCCCATGGTCTCAGGCTGCCAGCCTCAGGCTACATGCCTTCGCAGCAGCCTCTGCTCTTGATTTGGTGGGATTCCTCACTTTGTCCCACAGCTTTCTGAAAACTGAGCAGGGCACTGAGATACAGAAAGAAATGAAGAAAGAAGAGGAAAAGTCAGAGTAAGAAGGAAAGCATGAGAAGAAGAGAGGCACACAAGAGTCAAGAGAGCAGAGAGGGAAAAGAGGGAGTGGGGCTGGGTATGAGTGGGGAGCAGGAATAAAAACAGAGATCATATTTTCAGTGCAATGCCTCTAGTAATAATATTGTCATTATCTTGCCTGAGCAGATGTGCCAAGGACTCCCCTCTACTCATCAAACAACATGCAAACGGGACACATTTCTATCAGCCTCATCAGAAATCTTGGCAGATGCTGTCAGAAAGTATATGCTGTTTTTGAGATGTGATTTTGCAATAGTGTACACTGTTTTGTTGTTGTTGTTGTTGTTGTTGTTTTGTGGGGTTTTTTTTGCAGTACTGGGGGTTGAACCTAGGGCCTCGTACTTGCATGCTCTGCAAGTGCTGGACCACTGAGCTGCACCCCATTTTTTAACTTTTTGAGACAGGGTCTCAATAAGTTACACAGACTGTCTCTGGTGGCGAACTTGAGATCCTTCTGCCTCCGCCTCCCAAACTGCTGGGATTACAGGCATGTGCCACCATGCCTGGCTGTTGGTTCTGTTCTTAATTTTGAAATTCTTCTCTCCAAGGGGGTCATGCTTTAGACCCCAGTGAGCGCTTTGGATAGGTAGGCACAACTTGGGGCTCATGCTGGTCCAAAATCTTAGGGCCACACTAAGGCCCTGTGCTGAGGGCCCCTTCCTTGGACACAGCCCCCTCGCCCCTCTCACCTCCCCTTACTCTGGCATTACTCCCAGTTTCCATGCCCTTCTATTCTACTTCTGCTGACTCAAGTGTCCCTGTCTTTCAAAGGCAACTCAAGAGTGTATGGTTCAAGGAAAGAGCACATTTGTTCTCAGCTAAACAAAGCTCAGGGAGACCCACAGTGCCAGGACAGGGAGCAGGCCCCGTCTGCCTCTGAACTAAGCCATGGAATGTGCCAGCTCCCCATAGCAAACACCACCTTTCCCCAGGAAGGCAGCCAAGGCCTGGAGCCCCACATAGGAAATCCCCTGGGAGGGGCCCTTCCTGAGCCCTGAAGAAAATGGTTCTTTTCATAGGCTCTGAGTCTCCTTCCTTTCTAGCCATAAATGCCCACATCACATCCCCCTTCCTGGCCTTTGGCTCCCTGTTCACGTGCCAAGTGCCCCCACCCAGGAGCCTCACGGTGGCCCATGCACTCCTTCTCCATCCCCTCTGCTCTCAGCTGGCTTTGCCAGTCCTCAGAAAGCCTCTGCCCTTCCCCAGTTGGCCTGTCAGCTCTCCCTCCAGCCACTGCCCTGTGCCTCCCACATGAAACTGCTCCATGCCATGACCTACCATCTCCAGAGGCTCCTATTGGGTTGAATAGAAATGATTTGTTGACTTTGCCAGATTAGCAAGGGGAGCAAATTCCATAGATGCCTCTGCCCCTAAGTCTCAAAGTTCAGCCCTCCAGCAGGACAACAGGACCCCTGAGGAGAGGGAGGCCCACTGAGATGGTGCAGAGAATCACAGCAGCCACGGTCACTTTCTGTGGAGTGATCACTGACAGATAGCAACTGTCGAAGCCCTTCACATGAGGTTTTAGGTTTAATCTTCCCAATGACATTCTGCAGTAGGTACTATTACTAGCCCTGTTTTATAGGCAAGGAAATGGAAGCCCAGTGATGTCAAGGAACTTGCCCAAAGCCCCAGGTTATTAAGATGCAGACCCAGAGTATGCCTGGGGACGGAATTTCTGTACCACCCAGCCACCTTTCTGACATGCCCAGAGGAGAGCAGGAAACCTGGATCCAGCCCAGCTCTGCTAGTTGTCAGATGAGTTACTTTAGGCTGGCCCATTCTGTTTCCTAACCAGAAAAAACAATGGATTTGGAGGTGATTTCTTAAGCTCCCTCCATGCAATGATGCTGTGATTTTCTTTTCTTTTCTTTTTTCCTTTTTTTCCTAATTATAAAAGTCATCAGAAAGATCTCCAAATATTCTGGACTCAGGGACAAGCACGAGCAAAGGGATGAAGTAGGAGGCAAGCTGCTCTTTGGTGAGCCCGGAAGCCTTCCTTCTGTGCAACACTTCCTTTTACCCAGATCAAGCCTTTAGTACAATCTCTGCTGCCCCTCAGGGTGCAGAGAGCAAGTGACTCAAAGGACACACATGTCCTGTACTTCCCGATGAACAAACCTGAGCTCCTTATTAAGAGAAAGCTGCCCTTACAGCTGACAGTCACAATTGAAATTGCTGAAGAGCCAGTCAGCAAAGCAAACTGGAGTCCAAGTGAAAAGAAATCAGGGAAGGCAACATCCAAACTGGGTCTTCCACTGGTTATAGAGGTTACTGGTGTCACTACCTGGCAATCTAAGAACATCCTCTTTGTCATCACAAAACCAGATATCTACAATATCCCAGCTTCAGATACCCACATAGTTTGGTGGAAGCCAAGACTGAGGATGTATCTCAGCAAGCAGCTGCTGAAAACTTCAAAGTTCAAAGTGATGCTGTCTCAGACATTCAAGAAATCATGCTTATTTCAACTGTACAAAGAAGAGAGTGAAGAGGAAGAGGGTGATGAAAATGTGGAAACTAATGAGATAGAATTAGTCAGGTCACCAGCAAGTGTGTGCAGAGCAGAGGCAATTTAAGTCATAAAGAATAGTAATGATATTGTAAATGGTGTTATGAATTAACAATGTAACCATCTGAAAGTGAGAACTGTTTTTTTTTTTTTTGGTATTTAAAAAGAGTAGATACATCTTGGTTTGAAATGTATACTGTTTATCATTATCAAAGTTATAGCTTCTTGTCAATGAGAAGAAAAGAAAAAGAAGGAGGAGGAGGGAGGAGAGGGGTGAAGGAGGAGGAGGAGCATATTCTCATCTGGAGCAGAGGTGAATGCACTGGACAGTGCTAGTAAAAGGTGATCCCAGCAGTTGTGTCTATAGCTGTATCACCCTGGCCTCCAACCTCGTCAGATCTCAGAAACTACCCAGGGTTGGGCCAGGTTAGTACTTATATAAACCACCTGGGAATACCAAGTGCTGTGGGCTTGGGAGAAGGACCTGGCAGTCCACTCCTGAAACAATCGGCCATTAAAAACCCTATGAGTAGCAGAGAAGCACTGACTATAGTGCTAGGCACAGCACAGTGTTGGGTAGTGTTTCATTCTATTGGACACAGGCTCACTGTGAGTCAGACCTGACTCGACCACACCTAACCACAACAACAACAATCAGCATTTGCTCCATTTCAACTCTTTCATACTTTGATATGAGATGGAGTCATAAATACTTTTTCAGATACTAGAGGCCACATGATCAGAGACACCAACATCATCCCCCTCCCCCATAGGAAGCCTTTCATGACTGCCCATGGCCTACTGGAAGAAGTCTACTCCCAGTAGCTTGGCTTTAAATAGCTCCGTGATCACACACCCGCCTTTGTACGTTGGCTTCTGGCTTTCCTAGAAATTAGTGCTACCCATCTTCCCCAAACGCCCACCAATTTTGACTGAGCCAGCGGCATCTCAAGAATTCACCTTTACCATTGGCAGAAAGTTTGTATTGTATTTGGTGGATGCACACTTTTCTCATTTTAACTTCTTATTCACTTAACATTATTGTTACAATCAATGGCAAGCCATTATTTGGCAGCATTTTTTTTTTCTTTCTTAGTAAAAGAATGGTATGTCTTACCACTGAAGGCATCTCAGATTTGTTAAAGTTCAGTAAAGAACATTCTGCAAATTTAATCTCTAGCAGCTCAGCCAAGAGGCTCATTCCCAGATCTTTTCCTCCCAGGAAAGGTTGGGTCCTGGTACAATGGGATGATCTCTGGATGCGTATACTTTAGCCTCTTACTTGTAGCCATGGAGGACATTCAAAGTGTTTAGTGGCCACATCAACCAGAATAGAAGATGTCAGAAAACAGCTGGGATGTCTGTCCTGGAGTGTCATTGCTGATCTCAGCCCTGGGTAGTCTACTCCTTACCTATTGGTCCCAACCTCTCACTCACTTGCTCTCATTCCTTATTTCATGGGTATGTGGAAGCATACTTAGGGAATTGGGTCTGTCACCCAGTCCCAGGGGACAATCCCTAATTGATCTCAGCCAAATATGGTTATCCCAGGCTTCTTTGCCATTATTGACTTTAGATGCGGGCATGTGTATTTGTTTTCTGTGGCTGCTATAACAAATCATTATTTAGCTCAGTTGGTAGAGTGCTGCGCTGCAGTCTCTGAGGTCCTGAGTTCAATTCCCAGCACCACAAAAATGGGAGAAGGGCCTGGCAATCCACTCCCAAGGCAATCCTGAAACAGCCAGCCATTGAAAACCCTTTGAGGGTCGCTATGAGTCAGATACCGACTCACCGGCACCTAACAACAACATAACAAATTATTACAACCTTAGCTTAAAACAACACAATTTCATTTACTTACAGTTGTATAGGCCCAGTGTCCAGTATGGGTTAAAATCAAAGTGTCCACAGAGCTGTGTTCCTCTTTGGAGGTTCTGGAGGAGAACTGACAATCTGGGCATGAGGGTTTTGTTCTGTTGTACATAGGGTCTCTATGAGTCGGACCCAACTCAAGGGCACCTAATGACAACAGTATGATGATGTACAAGGAGTTGGAAAGATCTTGCAGTATCACACCAGCGTATGGTATTTCCACCATACAAATCTCCTTCAGTGAATAGCCTCAAGAGTGAAATAATTAGGAAGTGATGAGTTGGGGGTATTTGTTACTTTTGCTTTAAATCTAATTTATTCAATTATAATTTCATGTACTTTAATCTTATAACAATTATGTTTAATAGTTGACTTGCAAAATTCCTGAAAATTTAACAATTAGACTGGAAAACTGGTTTGAGCCAGCCTCAGCACACCACTACTAAAGTCTAATGTAACGCTTTGTTTTTAATAGGCATGGAATGGTGGTGGAGATGCTAATGAAAAGAACATGATTGTCCACTTAGGATCTTTGAGTACAGCTGGTAACGCAAATTTCAGTATTCTTGCCCCCATCTGAGGATTGCTTAGTTCTAGCACTCAAACTTAACAAAAGGCCAAAGAAATGAAAAATAGTTGAGGGTGGAAACCAAAGAATAGCTAAGGCTCCAGCTGTGAGCTGTCAATGCTGACCTCCGGCCAGGTTCTGACTGCTTCAAGTTCAGAACTGTGCTCTGCAAGTGGGTCAGAGCAAGCCTGTGAACTATAACTGCCTCTTCTCCTTGCCCCTCTCCACCCGAGCTCACAAGAGAAGTAATGAGGAAAAAGCACTAGTCAGATCATTATTCCATTACATTCCAGAAAGGATAGACTCCCAGGAATTGGGGAATCTAGAGAGAGGTGAATGGTAAATTGCAGCACTCCAAAGGCACAAAGCTCTGAGCGTTAACTCTCTTAACTTTTTTTTATGGGTGCAGCACTGACCTCAATGGAAACTGGAGTGGGCTGGCCCAGCTTAGGGATAGAGAGGAACAGCTGGTGAATCAGCTGTGTTGCATTACAGCCTGCTCTCTGCCTGGCGTGGCTCAGGGATTGTACTATATATGGAGCGAGGCTCAGGGCAGGCAGTCATGCTAGTTTGCATCAGGACTCCTCTAAAATTGCATCTTGGGATTAGGTCATTGTTACCAACAAAAGGGAGACCCCAGAAAGCTTGGTCAGGGTGAAGAAATCAGGACAAACTGTGGTCTGGCAAAGACGAGAGAAGGACAGCACAGCCCTGTGCAGTCAATCTGTGCTCACCAGGGAAGGCCACAGAGCTGGAGAACGCTGGAGGAGTGATTCTGGGCAGTGGCTGCAAGGGGAGAGACACAGCAGAGGACCTGCCCACTTCTGCAGAATCCCTCCTGCCTCTCCCTGGCCTGGGCTGCAGAAGTGCTATCCTGAGGCCAACTCAGACAAGTATAATCGGGGTTGGGGGAAGAATTCTGAATGTCAGATGTAAGAGGCAGCTTCTCTGGCTGTGGGTGAAGGGGGCTACGATGCTGTTGAAGATGCAGGAACCCCACTGGCCAGATGGAGGACAGTCCAGGTTCTGAGTTATTCTGGAGGTAAAGGTGGGTTCAGTCATGTGGAACACTGCCAGGTAACTTCCAGGCTCCTCCTATCTGTTGACAATGGATTGGCCTACTGTGACACACAGGGGGCTGTATTTGTCTAAGAAGAAAAGAAAGGAAAGAGGGACAGAAGAGTGAGTGAAAAAGTGGCTTTTAATAGAGGGCCAGCTGGGATTTAGCTCAGTTGGTAGAGCACTGCTCTGGAGTCTCTGAGGTCCTGAGTTCGATTCCCAGCACCGCAAAAGTGGGAGAAGGATGTGGCAATCCACTCCTGAAGCAATACCAAAATAATCAATAATCAGCCATTGAAAACCCTCTGAGGGCCGCTATGAGTCGGACATGACTCAACGGCACCTAACAAGAACAACAAATAGATGGCCAGTACATTGGGTTCAATTTGTAAATGAATGTGTGTGTGTTTCAGCAAAAGTTACTTTAGCTTTTTTTTTTCCTCTTTCAGGACATTTATCTCACCATGTACTTCTTGATTTGGTTCAATAAAATCAGAACTGTGGAATACTCTGTGGGCTGGGATTTAGCTCAGTTGGTAGAGTGCTGCTGTGTGTTCTCTGAGGCCCTGGGTTTGATCCCCAGCACCACAAAAACATGGGAAAAGGACCTGGCAGCCCACTCCTGGAACAATCCCAAAAAAAAACAGCCCTCGGAAACTCCATGCGTAGCAGTGAAGCACTGACATAGTGCCGGGCGCGGCACAGTGTTGGGGAGTGTTTCATTCTGTTGTACATAGGATCGCTATGAGTCAGACCTAACAACAACAGAATACTCTATCACACAGTGAGAAGCAACTACTCGATATGCAAAACACAGACACATCTCACAAACATAATGTGGACCAAAGAAGCCAGACACAAAAGCGTACTGTGACATCCCATTTATATCAAGCTCTAAAACAGGCAAACCCAATCTGTGAGGGGAGAAGTCAGGATAGTGGTTCCTTTGTTGGTCAGTGGCTGGGAGGGCCTGGAGGCCTCTAGAGGTGCTGGTAACGAATTAATTCTTTGCTTGGCTACTGCTTAGCCGGATGCACACACACTGAGATGCCTGTCCACTTACGATTTGGACACACTTCGGTGTGGATGCTAATCAAATGTTTCCCCACAAAAAGGAACCAGAACGGAATCTTGTGAAATTGGTGGTCGCAGGAAGAGCAAACTCCTGTGTGCCAAGTGAAAATAAGCCCCCGAGGGTTGGTGAGAGTCAGAAAGCCATTTCCAGCTCCACTTCTGTTCTTCATTGGTAAAGGGGGCTTGGACACTGAGCTCCCTCATTGCTTACTTCCTCAGCTGCAGAGCAAAGGGATCACAGCAGATTAAACTATCTCAGAGAAGATTCCTCTTTCCTACCTGTCTCAGTGGGGCTGGGATTTAGCTCAGTTGGTAGAGCACCACTCTGCAGTCTCTGAGGTCCCAGGTTTAAATCTCAGCACTGCAAAAGTGGGAGAAGAACGTGGCAACTACTTGAAAACCCTATTAGGGTCACTATGACTTGGACACAACTCAATGGCACCTAACAACCTGCCTCAGTGGAGGTGGGAAATAACTTAGTGTTTATTTGATCTCATGTGATCTCCTTGTACAGGTCTCAAGGTGTGGTGAGTTCACAGACAGGTTTTCATACTACAGAAATGCACATCCATGTGTGCGCATCCCTCCCAAAAGTATTTGACCCATCCTTTGCCTTGGCTTTCACACTCACCCTTTCTGTCTTCTCCCTTACTACCACCTTCCTTGATCTTAGTGCATTCACTTTCCAGAGCTGCCATAACAAAGCATGACAGGCTGGATAGTTTAGGACAGCAGAAATGTATTGTCCCACAGTTCTAGAGGCTAGAAGTTCAATACCAAGGTGTCTGCAGGTCCGCAGGGCTCTGGAGGGGCTGGGAAAGGATCTTCTCCGTGTCTGTCTCCTAGCTTATAACAGCGTCAGGTGTTCCTGGCTTGGAAGTGATCACTCCAGCCCCGGTCTTCACATAACATTCTTTTTTTTTTTTTCCTTTTGTGGTATTTGAGGGTTGAACCACATACTTTGTGAGTGCTCTACCATTGGGCTGCACCCCCAACCTGTTTTTAATTTTTTAATCTTGAGACAGGGTCTTGCAGGCTGCCTCTGGCCTCAAACTTGTGATCCTCCTGCCTCCGCCTCCCAAGTGGCTGGGGTTACAGGTGTGTGCCATAGCACCCGGCTTTCACATGGCATTCTGTGTCTTCACAGAGTCTTCCCTTTGCGCATGTCTTTGTATGTGTCCAAATTTCCTGTTTTTATAAGGACACTAGTCATATCAGGCACTAGTCATGCCTGCAGCTGTAGCCCTGTGGCATCCAATCCCATCGGATCTCAAAAGCTAAGCAGGGTCGGGCCTGCTTAGTACTTGGATGAGAGACCACCTGGGAACACCACGTACTGTATGCTTGGGAGATGGACCCAGCAACCCAATCCCCCAAATCAATCCGCCCTTGAAAACCTATGAACAGCAGAGAAGCACTGACAATAGAGTTTCACCAGTTGTACGTAGGTTTGCTATGAGTCAGATACTGACTTGACAGCACCTACCAACAACAGTCATATCAGTAAGAGCTCACCCCAGCGACCTTATTTCAACTTGATTACCTTTGTTCAGGCTCTCCTTCCAAACAAGATCATACTCTGAGGTACTGGGGTTAGAACGTGACCATGTATACCTTGGGGAGGACACAATCACTGATTCTAAGGCTTCACGGCAATCTACAGTAGTGCCCCAACTCCATGCCTTGCCAAGCAAGGTTGACGATCTTAGTTGAAGCCCAAACACCAAGAGACGTGGCTAAAGAGTAGTAATCTCAGGTTTATACAGTGTCTCCCACTCCCAAAGTACTTCCACAATCATGGTGTCAGTTCATGCTTCCTAGTAGAGAAGAGGGTAGCCTGTGGGGCCAGGCTGCCTAAGTTGGAATCTCAGCCCTGTCTGTTACTAGCTGCTTGATCCTTGACCCCTGTGCCTTAGTTTCCTTATCTGGAAAACTGGAATGTGGTGAGGATTAAACGAATTAACACAAAAGGTGCTCATAACAGTGCCTGCTACAAAGTTAGCATATGATAAATGTTTGTTACAACAAGAACCAAAGGCCAGATTGTATTAATCTACGTTGTATAGATGAAGAAACAGAGACAAGGTTAATTCAGGACAGATCTAGAAATGAAACCGAGGCCTTCTGGGTTGTAACACTGACTTGTCTGTGATGACTTACTGTCCATTTTTATGTAGTAGTAATAATAATAACAATAATAATAATAATACCTTTTACTGAGCACTCAGAAAGGGCCAGGCACTGTACTAAGGACTCCATATTATAGCATCTCATTCATCCTCCCAATACCCCACAAGATGGTTTTTATAACTAATTATTATTTTTAAATAGACTGGTAAAATTGTATGCATTTGGCATGAGGAAGACAATTGTTGTCTCCATCTTAAAGAGGCAGAAATGGAGATCTAAAAATTTAGAAGTCAAACCTGGATCAATCAGCTGGTGACAGGAAAGCTAGGACTTGAATGCAGGTCTCTGCAATCCCAGGCCCTGAGTTTTTCAACCATATATGTTTGGTGACCTCTGTAAAGAAAAAGACCATTGTAGTTTCTGACTTTATAAACAACAGACTTGCAGGAGAGATTGGGTAATGTTTGTGAGTTCCTCAAGGTCAGACAGAAGTCCTTCTTATCCATCTTCCATCTTTCCCATTTGTAGCAGGCCCTGGACCCCCATGGGTCACGTATGTTCCTGTGGAAGAACCTGTAAGTCAGATTTCCAAGAGCTTAAGAAGCCCAGCCCAGAAGAGGGGAGATGCCAGGTGAGCGCATGGTAGCCAAGGACAGGTCTGGGTGTCAGTGGGAATTCTGATGATGCTGGAGAGATAGAGGATGAACAAACGCCAGGACCCAGAAAGAGCCAGGGTACCTGGGCACACAGTTTTGTACTATCTGTCATGTTTGCAGCTGTCAGCCATACCACTGTGTTGTCTGATCCTGTCAGATCTCAGAAGCTAAACAGGGTTAGGCCTGGTTAGTTCTTGGATGGGAGACTGCCTGGGAACAACAGGTTCTGCAGGGTTGGGAGAAGGACCTGGCAACCCACTCCCAAAAATCAATCAGCCATCGAAGACCTATGAATAGCAGAGAAGCACTGACAATAGTGTTTCACCTGTTGTACATGAGGTTGCTATGAGTCCGACACCGACTTGACAGCACCTAACAACAACAAGCAAGTTTGCAAGAAGAAAACAAATGAAGAGAGGGAAGAATGGCATTCCCCATAGGGGCAGCTAGTCCTGGAAGGGGGCTGCTGCTCTTTGCAGATGGCTTCAGATAGCTACCTAGGAACACTTCCCCAGCTTAAGATCACAAATGAAAGCCCAGTGGAGCCCGGCAGGGTTGCTCACCCCTGTAATCCCAGCTACTCAGGAGGCTGAGACAGGAGGATTGCCAAAGGCAGCCTGCATCACTTAGCAAGACCTTGTCTCAAGACAAAAAAATAAGGAATGTGTGAAGCCCTGGGTCCCACTGCCAAATACCACCAAAAAACAAAACAAAAACAAAAAACAAGTGACAGCCTAGCAGAAGCAGTGTTTGGCCTGGCTGTGCCCAGGCCATTCTGACTTTGACACACATTCTCATGAACTCCCAAGATTGTGGCTGGCAGGCAAGATAGACATGATTGTTGCAGCTTTTGTGATTTCTTTTTCTCTCCTATTGCCAGCAATGCACTCAAAGCCCTTGATCTTGGCTGGCCTGATGGGAGGTGGCCACCAATCCATGTGCCTGCCTGTGCCTCCTGGTGCCCCCTGGTGGAAGAGCAAAAGGAAAAGACACCCCTTGACACAGGAAGTAAAAGCAGCTATGGTGAAGTTGGGAGGGGTCTGTGGATCTTTCCCAACAGACTTTAAAGAGCTCTGTTGTGAATCTCTGTCCCCTGCTGGGTGAACAATTTACTATGACTTAAGGGGCTGCAAACACAGCAGCTCTGACCCTCGAATGGGCTTTGATGGGGAGGCAAAATAAAGAGTTGGTTTCTTCCCTTTCCTTCCCTTTGGCGCTCCCCAGAAATCTTGGAGGATTTAAGGTAACACATTGAGAGTGTTCCCAAAAGAACGCAGGGCTGGGGCTGGAGCCAAAGGTGTTTACTCCCACTGAGGTGGGACTTTTATTGCTAGTTTCAACATCAAGGAGGTGTGAAAGTTATGTACAAATCCTGACAATCAATACCACCTGAAGGCCAGAAAGGGCTCCACAGGCATGTGCTTTGCAAACCTAAGTGCACAGTGGGAAACATCTGGGGGAGATTCTGCAAAGTGCAGATTTGTAATCAGTAGGTCTGGGTGGGACTCAAGAGTCTGCATTTCTGACATGTTTCTGCCATATGAGGACCACTCTGGATGAAGAAATAACTCTTATACTTTCCTAGCTCCTTCCTCCACACTCCTCTCCTCTAAAGGCATAACATTAAAAAAAAATTGGGAAATTGCATTTCCTAAAAGTATCTTAGAAAACCCCAAACAACTGGAAAAAGACTGAAATATTGCATTATGAATTTCCATCATCCCACAACCCCCAACAGGATGGTTTTATACTTGATCAGTTCAGAAGATGGGGCAGACGATGAAAAAAAGTCCATGGAGAAGCTTGGGTAATTTTACAAAATAAGCAAGGAGGATAATATTACAATTTATTTTTTGTTCCACAATACATTGACTGATATATGTGCATAAAAATGACTAGAAAACCGGGTTAAAGATAAAGGTTATTATTTCCTTGTGCTTTCTTGTATTTCCCAATGTCTTTGCAAATAAGCCTATATCATTTTATTTTTCTTAAAATGTACATCAGAAACATCCTGTATTGTTGAAGTCAATAGGCCTTTCTTTTCCCTGGTGCTGGCTAACCCAGATGGAATCTGGGTGATGTGGGCACTGGTGATGTGCCCTAACTGGAACATAACTGGTGAAATTGGGTCACTAAGACCCGTATCCTTTTTAGGGATTTATAGGTATTTATTTTTACTGCAAATAGCTTTATGTTTTGGTTTAAAATGTTCTTAAAATATTTTGTCTGTTTTGGTTTTAAAATATAGATTTATTAACATTTTATAAACAGAATTAGCATGTACAAGGCAAATGCAACTATGTCACTTGGGCCTGTTAAACTCATATATCACCAGTTAACACTAAGGGTGGTAACTGTATACACAGGTGTACTCTGGTGATAATCGAACCTTTGGGGATGGGATGGGGGTCGACCAGAACCTTCTGGTGTTGAGGAGAACAAGCTGGCAGGGCAGGACGATGTTGAGTCATTGTTTGGCATTGAAGGAAGGATAGGAGAAGGCCTATGAGGGGCACCCAGTCTCTGCCTTCTGAGGTCATGCTGACCACTTGCTGGCTCAAGGTCTGATTTATTTTAGTTTCCGTGTCTGGGAGCAAGGCCAATTTGCATGAGTGGTGGTCTGGCATCTCGATCCATGTTTACAAATCAGTGAGCAGACTATCTAAATCAGTGCCCTGTGATCATGTACGTTTTATAGAAGGGAAAAGGCAAGCTGGGGGAGGGAGGTTGGTGATGTGGGAGTAACCATGGAAATGGGACTTTCATAACTCAGGTTTCCATTCTATGTTGGCTGCAACATTGGGCTCAAACATCAAAAGATCATGTGCAGAGCACAGTGCTGGGGTGTCTATCATTCTGTTGTACATAAGGTAGCTATGATTTGGACCTGACTTGATGGCATCTAACAACAACAACAATCTTCAGAGGTGCTAAGGCAACATAATTTGGGGTAAACACGCTCTTCTCTTATTAGCTTTTATCACTGGGTACAGTAGGTACTCAAGTTTTTTTGTTGTTTGTTTTTTGAGACAGGGTCTGGATGTGTAGGCCAGACTGGCCTTGAACTCATGATCCTTCTGCCTCAACTTTCTGAGTTCTGGGATTACAGGTGTGCACCACCAATCTTGGCCTCATTTTTAAGTAAGTTTTCAAATATAATTTTTGAATACAGTTTTTTCCATGATGGTCTGAGCACACAGCCCAGGGAACTTTTAGGAAATTACCTTCCTTTCTCACTGGTAGCAATAAGATTTACTAAACAGTCACAATATCTATTTGTTAACTGTAACAAAAGAATACTAAAGCAAGAAGATTTGTGATGATTAAAACAACAAATAGATGATAAGAAACAGAAAAGGTACAATTCACAAGGTAGCAATATTCCCCATGCCCCAGGACGGTACAGAGGAGTTGAATCCAGGGCCTCATACATGCTAGGCAACTGCTTTACTACTGAGGTGCACCCTCAAGCCCCTTTTTGATTTTTTATTTTGAGACAGGGATTTGCTAAATTGAGCAGACTGCCTTGGGCCTCAAATTTACAATCCTCTTGCCTCAGCTTCTTGAGTTGCTGGGATTATAAGTGTGTGCCACCATGCCTAGCATGATGTTCTTTTACATGTAAGCATCTCAGATGACAGTGGGGCTGGGGTTCAGCTCAGTTGGGGGAGCACTGCTCTGTGCTCTCTGAAGACCCAGATTTGATCCCCAGTACTGTAAAAATGGGAGAATGACATGACAATCTACTTCTGAAACAATCCTGAAAACAATGAGCCATTGAAAACCCTATGAGGATTGCTATGAGTCAGACACCACTTGACAACACCTAACAACAACAACAACAACAAAATGACAATGTAGGTTTTAAGCATTTGGTTTCTAAGATTTGTAGAAATAGAATTACAGGAGGACTCTTCTGTTAGGTCTCCCTACCCACTGTTGGGGAATGAAGACTGACTTTCTGTTACAACCTTGGCTGATGTGTCTGCTTTTTGTGAGTCCCACTCAGTTTTGAACAATCTGTCTTTCGTGCTCTCACAAAGGTAAATATAAACATCATTTGCTCTTTTTGTCTTCAATTCTTTCTTTCAGGTCCTTTATTCCCTTGATCACAATCCTTCCCAGGAAGTATCCAATATTTTCATGGCTTCCTCTTAAAAAACAAAAAACAATAACTCCTTCACATGACAGGCAATCAATGACAGTTTAGAGTAACATCTGGGGGGGGTGTGGAGAGATACAGTTCTTAGACCCAAGGGCAACTGTAGGGAATTATCTGGACACCCCAGAGGTGGACCAGGAGGGTACCGGGGCTGAGGCCCACTCGGTCCTGCCAAGGTCTGGCCCCTCCCCAGATCCTGCCCTGTTTCTGCCACATGTGGTTACCCTTAACCCAGGAATCTAGACTGGGACCTACTTGACTCCCTAAGAGCTAATCTACCTAAGGACCAGTTCACCTTTCACCTGCGGTCTCTCCTTAACCTATTACATATCTAGTGATTTAAGATGGCCCCCAAAGAGCCCAGCTCTGGTGTGGCCTTTTCCAGCCTGATTGGCTGCCCAGAGCAATCCAATTGGTTATTAAGGAAAGTTCAGTGATTGGTCCAGTCTTCACCTAACTCCCCAATCCTCCTGGACAAGCTGCTCTCTGATTGGTTGCACCCTGGTCCACACCCCCACCTAGAGTATATGTAAGTAGACCACCGATTACCTTAGGTGTCTCTTCGTTTCTTCCTGATCTCCTCGGCTCTGATTGTTATGCCCTGCACCTGATTTCACCCCTTCCATCGTCTCGACCTTCAATCAAGCTGTGGAGAGGCAAGACTCCGGGTCAAGAAAGAAGACCTCAAACAAGCCAAGAAGACCTCTCAACACCCCCCCCACCCCGGGGAGGATATGAGAGGAGAAGACGACTGGCGAGAGGTAACATCCTCGGACCATTGGTGCAGCCAGCGAGGACATCAGAGCTGTTTGGCACCCTGATATAGTTGTCTCATTGTAGCAGCAGTAACCCGTGCTGCCAGTTACAGAGCTGTTATATAGAGCTGTATGGTCTTTAGGCTCTCCTACAAAGGAGTAGCCTAATAAAGTTCCCGTTTGTTGCTGAAGCCTCCCGAGGTCCTTCTTGGCACCACCAACCAGCTCTTGCCAAGCCCTGCGGGTCCTGAGTGTACTGGTGTTGTGAAGCTCTGAGATCTTTTGCCAGGCCAGAGCAGACCCCAACAGCAACCTCATCTAAACTTGAGAGAAGCCAAACCTCTGTCCACAAGGGGAAAGTCTGGCGTCTTTGCTTTGCGAGGCTGCTGTGGTATCTGGGTCAGAACTGGAAAACCTTCAGTTTAGAGTATAAATTGGGGATGTGGTCAGGAGTTTGAGCTATGGGGGCCCCACTACCCGCTAGAACTTTCCTGTGATTTTCCTCACCAGTAACTCTGACTCACTCTTAGCTTATGTAAGACTACTGACAAGATGGGGTTTCTCAGTACAACTGGGGATGTTGGATTAAGGTAACTGGAGAAATATATTCCTGGAATTTGTGTGTAGCACGTACTTTCTCACATAAAAACAGATGTGGTTTAATCTAAAAAGACTCCAGGAAAGGCAAACATAAATGTTACTCATTTACCTATTTTGAGAGGCCATATATATGGTGGTTAAACCCAGAGACTTTGGTGTTAGATATATCTGGTTCAAAGTTCAGCTGTACTTGCTGTGTGATCTTGGACAAATTATTTAACATTTCTGGGTCTCAGTTCCCTTATCTAAAAGACAGAGATGGTTATGATAATTTAGTTAAGTGCCAAGGAGTAGGGTCGGACTCATAGTGACCCTATGTACAACATAACTGCTATCTATACGGTTTTTGATGGATGATTATTTCGAGAGTGGGTTGCCTGGTCTTTCTCCCATTTTTTTCGATGCTGGGGATCAAATCCAGGACCTCAAAATGAACTGAGCAGCACTCTACCAACTGAGCTAAACCCCAGCCTGGTTATCATAATGTTGTTTGGTAGTTGGGTCTGACTCATAGCGACCCGATATAGGATTTTCAGTGGCTGATTGTTTCAGGAGTAGATTGCCACATCCCTCTCTGGTGTTTTATTGTTTTTTGTTTTGCAGTGCTGGGCATAGAACCCAGGTCCTCAGAGTATGCAGAGCAGCACTCTACCAACTAAGCTAAACTCTAGCCTAGTTATCATAATAGTAACTTCTAAGTAAAGTTGTTGTGAGGATTATGCAATGAACTAATGCAACAAAGTGGCTAGTAGACTGCATTAATTTTTAAGTGCTCAACAAGTGCTAACTAGAATCTTAGTTTTGTAAAAAGCACCTCTTTTTTAAAAATAAAAGTCAGATTTATTGAGGTCTAATTTACACACAATAAAATTTGCCCCCTTCGGTGTACAGTTCTATGATTTTTAACACATCTAGGTAGGGTATTATCCAAAATGCTTGGGGCCAGAAATATTTCAGGCTTTGGAGTTTTTCATGGTTTAGAATATCCAAATAGAATTTATTTGTTGAGGATCCCTGTCTGAAAATATGAAATGACCCATCATGCTCACAAGGTTTTGGATTCCAAAACTTTTTAGATTTTGGTTTTCAGATTAGGGACACTCAGTCTATATAAGCATGTCACCACCACCAAAATGAATATGCAGAACAGTTCTATTATACCAGCTCTTTTGTTATGAAGACCTGCCCTCATCCTAGCAAAATTACCCATCTGTTTTCTGTCCCTGTAGTTTCCTCTTTTCTAAAATCTTTATAACTGGAAATGGAGCCAGGCGTGGTGGCACATGCCTGTAATACCAGCGACTTGGGAGGCTGAGGCAGGAGGATCGCAAGTTCGAGACCAGAGGCAGTCGGCATAACTTAGCGAGACCCTGTCTCAAAGTTAAAAAAAAAAAATGGCTGGGGGTATAGCTCAGTGGTCCAGCACTTGCAAAAGCATGCAAGCTCGAGGCCCTGGGTTCAACCCCCAGTACCAATAAATGAATGAATGAATGAATAAATAAATAAATGGAAATGTACAACCCCTAGCAGAAAGCTCATCATTTTTAAAGGCTGACATCTATTTGGCATCAAAGAAATTTTTAACTGCATTTAAAAAATCAAGTTAGAATTTTTATCTCAAACCAGATGATTATTTCCTGTGGGGTTAGAGAGGAGGTAAAATATTTTTGAAATGCCTCCTGGTGTATTTCCTTTATGAGCAAAGGAGTCTTTCTCATATGCTGTCATTAAGTCTACACTTGGAGGCTGGAGGTGGCAAGGAGGAGGACATGACTTAGTGAGGATCTCAGGTATATGGAAAGGGAAAGAAAACTCCCCTATTACCTCAATGAACAGCAGGAGAGGAGATGGAGTCAGATGAGGCCCAAAGAAAATTCTGTGGTTCTTCAAGCCTCCATTTTGGCGGAAATCTAAGGGAGTTGCAGAGACAAATGCCCAGGGCAGAGGTATTTGTTTGCATGTTTTATTGTTTGGTTCCAATTCATGGCTTGGACCTTGGGAGGAGATTGCCTTGCAGCTGCGCTGCACCAAACCTAGGAAAGGCCATTCCTCAGTAAGCTGAGGGGTGACCATCTCCATTCCCATAGGCTACAGTCAGGCAATGCCTAGATTAGGTGGGTAGCAAGGAGACCAGAGCAACCAAAGGCGCTTCTTGGATCCCAGAATCCCTTTACTCTAGTCCCATGACGATTCAGTTAACATGCCCCTCTCCCCAGGCCCATTTTGTGGGAGCAGAGAAGAAGACAACAAAATGAGAGCACTTTACCTCAAATACTGTCTTAATTATGGCAGGAGGCTAAAATGGCTCAGTTCATAAGGGTTTGGGAGGAAGTCAAGCAAATCAGAGGTGCAGAAAAGGAGCTGTGCTTTCTCAGCCCATCTGAGCATCACATGTATAACTCTGCATCCTTGCTATACTCCCATTACAACTTCACAGCTACCTTGCTTTAATATCCGATCTAACCAGATGTGGTGGCTCATGCCTATAACCCCAGCACTTGGAAGGCAAAGGCAGGAAGATTGTAAGTTCAGGACCAACCAGGGCTCCATAGCAAACTCTGTTTCAAAAAACAAAGAACAAGGAGGAGTGAGGAATGAGAGGATGACCTCAGAGTAAACAGCCCAACTTTAATAGTTCAGGAAATAATTATAATAATACCAATAATACCAAAGAATGGTAATAATACAAATTGGCTAGAAAATTCATGTAATATTACTAACAATGTAAGAAGATAGATCATTACAGAAAAAGTTTTGACCTTAAACATAGTTGGGATCCAAGGATATATAGAAAAATATTCCCACAAAAAGACACGCAAGTAGAAGAGAAGCCTTTGGTGGTCAGGGGGATGGTGGGGAGGAGGTGCACAAGAGGGTGAGGGGGAACTTATCTGTGCAAGTACAATGAAACGCATATATGGAAATGTCACAATGAAATGTATGTCATAATGAATCATTAAGTTGTACATTAAAAATTTCCAATAAACAAAACAGAAAATACTGATCTATTACCCCTCAACAGCAACTCTTAATCGACAGCTTCAAGAATCTTGGTCTTACAATTTCTGTGGGAGTTGGATAGCTTAAGGATCAGTGAAATGCATAATACTTTGTCAAAGATTTGGAAAAGTTTTACAATTTAAAGAGGCACTTTGTAACTATTTATTTATTTATGTAGACAGCACACTATGGAGCCCAGGCTGCCCTTGAACATGCTATTCTCCTGCCTCAGCCTCCCAAATGTTGGGATTACAGGATGCATCACTATGCCTGGCCGTAACTCTTCAATAAGTTCAGGATTTCACCCTTCATATTTCTTCAAATGGACTCCTTTTCTTTTTGGATACACTTAAAAGTGCATTATGTCATTGATGCCTCTATGCATTTCCATAGGTAAACATGAGCTTTCTATAATGAGCAATGGGAATGGGATTTTACTGCTAACAGAAGATTAAGGAAATGATTATAAATAACAGGAAGAACAAAGCCTTTTATTTGGGAGCAAATAAACTTTAAATGTTAGGGCAAGTTACAAGGCCACAGTCATAAAGTAATTAGTAGTTCCTATGGAAACCAGCTTAGCTCAGGAGAAACTCTATAAGCATTTACATTTCCCATGTGTAACTAAGCAGGAAAAAAGAGACTTAAGGCAGGAAAGTTACTTTTTGTAGATTCATTAAGACAATGTTGGCACGTGAATGTACTCTGAAACATATCATTATTTTTCTGTACCCTTTTATCACTTTGAGGGAAGGAATCCACTCTAGGGAGAAAGAGATGGAGCTGGTATTTCAAAATGCATTGATAAATTCTAAATTATGAGAGCTATTGATTAAGCTGGTATTTATAGCTCAAAGATTTTATAATATTTATAACGAGACCACAGATAGAGAAACCCCACCAACCCATTCCAATTTATTAATGCTGTTTCCATTATCAAAATCACTAAATCAAAGTAAGGTAAGATTGATCTTGCAACCAACCACTATAGAGTCTCAATTCTAATCCTTACCCTTTCAACAGTTTTAGAGAGCTACGAAATGCGTGCATGCTAAGCAATCTCAGCTGTGGCTGAGAACCGCATGCAGATTGGATTCACTGTCAGAACTCTCTTATGAATCCAAGCTGCATGCGATTCTCATCCACAACTGAGTTTTTAAGCCTCTAAAACTGTCCAAAGGGTGTGCATTAGAATGGAGAATCTACAGTACAGGTGAGAGGAGACATACTAAGACAGTCAGTTGGATCAAAATTCAAAATCAAGGTCATCCAAGTCAGACTGTATATACGACAAAATATAAATCTGATCTACACTGGCATCATCAAGGATATATCTCTCCTCCTCCTCCTCCTTTTCCTCCTCCCCGTAGTCTCCTCCTCCCCCTTTTCCCCTTCCTCCCCCTCATTCCCCTCCTTCTCCTCCTCCTCCTCCTCCTCCTCTTCTTCTTCCTCTTCTTCTTCTTCCTCTTCTTCTTTTTCTTTTGGAGACAGGGTCTTACTTTGTAGCCCAGGCTGGCCTTGAATTTATGATTCTCCTGCCTCAGCCTTCCAAGTGTTGGGATTACAGCTGTGTGCTGAGGGATATATTTTTGATATGCCTCCACAAACACCACTTCTCGCCAGTGAAGTCAGATAGTGCCCAAGAATGTAAAATGTCCATTGACATGGTAGATTTCTCATTCTTAAAACCCTACCTTTAATTTCTACAGCTGAGGGAAACACTGTCAAACATAAAGTATTAACAATTGTCATTGTGTTAACATCTCTGTTCACATCTCTCAAGTCTTTTTATTACTATTATTAGTATTATTATCATTATTAACTAGCCCCCAAAATTTAGGAGCTTAAGGGTGTATACTATTATCTTTCAATTTCTAAAGATCAGATATCCTTATGGATAGATAGCCTTATGGAGTCTTCAGCTTTGGATATCTTATAAGGTTATAATCAGTGCTGAGATCCCATAAGAAGGCCAACTAGGGAGAAGAGCACTCCCAAGCTCATGTGGTTACTGGCAGGATTCTGTTCCTTGCAAGTTATTGGACCAAGGGCCTCAGTTCCTCCTAAGGCCAGAGTTAGCTCCTTGCCACATGAAGCAAGCCGCCATGCTAGAAAAGCTCATCAATGCTGCAAGCCAACAAGGTCTCCAGCAGAATAGAAGTTACAATCATTCCTAACATAGTGATGCAAGAGACATATCCTCAATGTTGCCATATTCTATCATTTGTTTTTGTTAGGTGCTGTTGAATCAGGTCCGACTCATAGCAACCCTATGTACAATAGAATGAAACACTCCCTGACACTGTGCCATGCTTGGCACTATGTCAGTGCCTCTCTGCTATTCATAGGGTTTTCAATGGCTGGATTGTTTCTGGCTGCTAGGTCTTTCTCCCATTTTTGCAGTGCTGGAGATTGAACCCAAGGCCTTAGAGAGCACAGAGTAGCACTCTACCAGCTGAGCTATACCCCAGCCCATTCTATCATTTAGAAACAGGTTACTCAAGGTAAGGGGACTGCACAAGGCTGTGAAGACTAAGAGGTCAGTATCACTAGGATGTCTTAGAGGCTGACAACCATATTTGTTAAGAATTTATGGAGCATTGTCTAGCTGCCTGACACTGTGGTAGGTGTTGGGAATATAGCCACAAACATTCTGCTCTTATCAGAACTAGCTAAGGGATGAAATAGATTTGGCAATTGTGACAAGTACCCTAAATAGGAAAGCTATATAATAAAGAAGCCCTCTTGGTCTAGGGAGGTAGGACATCAGACAGGGACATTTCAATGGAAACTCAAAGAAGGACTGGCTGGAAAAGAGGGAGGAAAGCCTGGCCTCTGAGTTACCTCTGTCTGTGCTGTACTTAGAAGTTACCCCAGACGCTCCCCGTCAGAGCCCGTGTCCCTTCCTCTCAATTCAAGCCTGCTGGTCAATGCATTTGAAGATGAACAGCTCCCACTAAGGCCATGTTCTGGTACTTCTGTTCTGGGGTTGCCACTTGACTGAGCCCCAACATAGCTTTCCCTATACCCCATTATTTCTGAACACACCTTACCTCCTCCTGTCTTCTGCACAGTTGTGAACACCCATCCGTTCTGTATTAAGTCTCACTTTACATTTTAGGTGACTCATAATATCCACTCGTTTCCTTCCTTCCTTCCCTCCCTCCCTCCCTCCCTCGCTACTTTCTTCCTTCCTTCCTTTCCTGGTAGTGCTGGGGGTCAAATCCAGAGACTCAGTGCATACTAAGCAAGTACTGTACCAACTGAGCTAAATCCCCAGCCCATATTCCCTCCCTTAGCCTCTCAGGAAATCTTTGGGAGACACACCTGCCCTGGAACTTTTCTTTGTTTGGAGGACTCTGCTAATCACTGTGTCTTTGTGTTAGACTTATTTTCTAATGGCCACATCATGTGTTTTTGCCATGAATGTTTTTGGAAATTGTTGAAAGTCAACAGCAGGAGGAAGAAGCAGCAAAATGTGAACTTGTCTCTGGCCAGAGCTGTGGCCTTGGGTTCCTTTTGTCACTGATGGGGTGCTCCCTGAAGGTGAAGGGAGGCCTTAGGAAGGAAGGATGGTCAGAGGAGCCAGTAGTGAGGCTTTTTCTGTTTCTATCATCCTGGGCAGCAGTATGTAGGAGCCCTCCCCTATCACATCCAGTGCCTTTTTAGGCATGAATGTGTATCATTAATCCATGATTCTTTCCATTCTTCATTCAACAAGTATTTCTTGAACACCCCGTGGGTGCCAGGCACTGTGCTCAGTGCTGGTGGGGATGCCAGTGGATCAGACAGACAAGGTCCCTGCTGGCTCTCACGGGTTCTCCTCTGGTGGAGGAGGCAGGTTATAAGCAAGTTAACAAATAAATAATGTAGTTTGAAATAGTAATTAAATTGAAGAAAATAAGTATGAAGAAAATAAACTAGAGTAGGGGGGTGAGAAGGCAGTGTTGTCTAAGGTCAGAGACAGTCATGCTGGGGGCCCAGGAGCCCAGGTGCCATTTGTTCTGGGGCAGGAGGAGGCCAGGTGCTGGAGATAGTGAGCATGGGGACGCAGGGAGGGGGTTTTGTTTTTGCTAGATGGACATTAAAGGCTCATGTGGAGGAACTCAAGTAATGTTGAGAAGACCAAAAGTCTCCAGTGATGACAACACAAAGCAACCAGGGTTTACTTTGTTTCACTTCTCATTCCTGTTTTCCTGGATTTCCTACAATGTACTCTTTGGCTCAGGAAGTCTTTTGGAGAAATGAAAGACCTTTGAAGGTCTGGAGTGAGCTATCCGGTGGTGTCTGCCAGCTGCCTAACAGGCTGGAAAAGGAAACTCGCAGAATGGTCATGGAGATACCAAAGCTACGCTTGATTTTCCCTCCATATTTGAGTCCATTTTTTCCTATCTGACCGGAAGAGGTCTTATATAACCACAACCTCACTACATCAAGGAGCTTTCAAAGGCGCACACTGTTTAGTGGGAGGGCCATGAGAGTAGCAATTGCATGGAGGGAGAAATTTGTCAGTCTCTGGATTTTACTGCAGATGCCTCTGCTAACAAGCCTCTGGTCACTTCACTGCCGCTCTGCCTTTTCCTAGAGGGCTGCTTTGTTATGTGCTGAAGCTCCTTCCAGGCTACTCCTGATGTGTACTTCAGTGTCTTATCACTTCATGCCACAATAACATGGAACATTGGAGAGAAGCCTGGACTTTCAGCTGATAGACAGCCAGTTGAAATATCATTGATAGAATTTTAGTTTTAGGAAAAGAGGGCTTGACTTCTAGCTTTATTACTATTAGGTGTGTGAGCTTGGACAAATCACTTAATGTTTGAGTCTAATTTTCTCACAAAATGAGGACATTAGCCTGAGTGATTTCTGAGTTTCCACTTAGTCCTAGAGTTCTATATTTCTATGTAGTTGTTGTTGTCATTAGGTGCCATTGAGTCAGGTCAGACTCATAGTGACCCTATATCTAATAGAATGAAACACTACCTAATGCTGTGCCAGGCACATGATCCTTTTTATGTTTAAGCCCATTGTTGCAACCACTGTGTCAATCCATCTAGTTGAGGGTCTTTTCTACATAGTTGAATTATTTTATTGTGCAATTGATGGGGAATATGATTAACACTTTTGAAGCTGCTAGTTTTGTGTCAAGCTTCAAAGTCCATAATTATTAACTTCAGAAAATATTATTTGACCTGCAGTGTGTATAAAATCACTTTATAACAAGAAAAAGAAAAAGAAATAAAAAAAGAACAAGGAAAGAAAATTTCCATGCAGGGATGCTTTTGTGTCAAGATCCTGAGGCAAGAAAGATCATGTAGTATTTGAGGGAAGAGTTGCTGGAGTAGAGAGTGACAGAATGGGAAGAGTACAAGAAGGAAGTGGGGTCTTAGCTGCTGGGTCTGAGTTTGGTCCAGAGCCAAAGACCAAAGGCAATGCTTGAGAAGAACCACAGGAGTTCCCTTTGGCCATTTTTCTCTTTCTCCTGCAGGTTCTTTCCATCCTGCAGTCTTGACCATGCATGTGACTCTTGTCTCCTCTTTGTCCTATAACAATATCCTGCTATAATTGTACTGAGTGATGCTATATGGTACAGTAGCAGCAGGCAAGGCTCTTCCTCCTTTTGCATACAGCACTTATTAGTAGGTTTTCAGCCATAAAACCAGACATTGGCCCCTAATATATATAACTGATAAAAGATTCACTAGGATCCAAGTGAGTTCCAAGAGAAGAAGGAGCACCTAGGAGAACCTCCTCACATTCCCAAGCTTCCTTCTTGGAGCTCTAGGACTGTGCAAATTCTCAGTTGAGGAGCATGGCCCTCGGCCACAGCTTTGCCAGCTGTTGTTCTCAGTGACTCATTCATTCATTAACTTGGGCCAAATCCCAACCATGCATCAGGCATGAAGTAGGCACTGAGAATACAGAGGTGATTATGAGAGTCTCTGCCCATTCTGAACTCACTGTCTATGAAGAGTGAGCAACTCATGGAATTATAATGGGATGGGCAACTTCAGAGGGTTGGGCAGTGGTGGCTTATGAGGGAATAGTTGAAATTCCACAAGTAGAGGAGGTTTAGGCAACAAGGAGTTTGTGTGTGGATGAGAGGGCTGACTGGTGGTGCCTATCCTTGAGGATTTGCCCTTGCATCTGAAGTCACTCTGTCACTTGGCCCACTGCAGACCACTCTGTCTAGATGGGTTTCTGAAAACTCTTTTCACTATCCTCAAATAATTGCTCTAGGCTCTAAGTAGAAAGGCCTCAATTGCTCTCCCAGGTTCTAGAACAACCATAATGCTAGAAAACTTGTGTTGGATTTTTACTTTCGTGTGGTTTCAGGATTGGATTAGGAAATAGGCAACCTTGCAAAGTTCTGTACCCAAAAGTGTCTTTTCTCTGTTATGGAAAACAGGGATTGAGGACACTCTGTGTATCCCACCCTAATGTGCTTCCTCCCTCCCAGGGCCCTATACAGAAGGATACAGTGAGGCTTTGACCCCCTGTTCTGTTTTCAGCATCTTAACACTGAGGTCATCCAGCAAGTTGGACACGTTCTGTTGGTTTATTTGCTCCTCTTTGACATGCCTTGACAATCCAGGATTCTAGGATGAACTGGCATGCATTTGCTAATTAGTTAGGGATTGTACTAAATCATTTATGGTGACAACCAAAACTCCAAACTGGTCCTCAAACAGTAACCTCAGTAAATTTAAAGTCCTAAAACAGTAGCTAATACAACAGTAGGCTGAAGTTACAGAGAAATGTCAGAATTGGCCACTCAGATGAAAAAGCTTCAGACTGAATGTTGGGTTATACAAACCAGACAGTCTGATCTTTAATTGCTTTGTCTCTTGGTGACTCATTCAGCTCTTTTTGCTTGATGTCACAGTAGGTTAGGACAATAACAAGGGTTCAGCTCAACACTCTTCTCCTCTGTAAGAGCTCTGTCTTTGTTCTACAAACTCAGGCCATATATTGATTTTTCCTCACATTATAAAACAGTAGTATAGTGTCCTGGAACATCTCTTATAATGATTTATTAACATTTTGTGCTGTTTTTCTTCCCAGGTGATGCATTTTATCTGCTAGAGTAGACTGTCAGTTCTTTGAGAGCCCTGGCAATGTTTTATTCATGTTGGTATTTATTGTCCCCTCCCACCTCCAGAAGACAGTGGAATATCATACAAGGAATAGTCTCCCTATAAATATTTTTGTATGAATGTAATAGCCAGGACCCACAAGTCTCATTGAAAGGAGGGTGATCTGGTGGGTGCATTCATGGGGAAAAGGCCTTGCAGGCAGTCTGGGTGGGCAGCAGATGGTTCACAGCTGCCATACAACTTCCACATACCCTAAGCCAAGTATGTGTCAAAGTCAACACCTTTATGCCTTGAAAATAAAAGTCTCATTAAAACTTACTGAAGGTAATTAACATTTATTTAACCCCAACATGGACTACATATATCACTAGACTTTACCTGAACCCCTTTCTTTTGGTGTAGTTTAAACATTTTCACCACATTTTACCTTACCCAATGGAGTTTTCTTGAAAATGATGAACCAAATGATTCTATTAAGAGCAGCATGGAGCTGGGCACCATGTTGCATGCCTATAATCCCAGCTGCTGGGGAGGCTGAGATAGGAGGATCACAAGTTTGAAGGTAGAGGCAGCCTGCTCAACTTCAGCCAGATCTGGTCTCAAAATAAAAATAAAATAAAATAAGATGTCGAGGCTGTGTTTCAGCAGTGGAGCACTTGCCTAGCATATGGAAGGGCTTGGGCTCAACCTCTAGGTACTGCAAAAAAAATTTCTTTTAAATAATGAAAAAAATAAGAGCAGCATGGTTTTATTTCCTATCACTATTGCCATTTACCTAGGTGACAGGCAATTGAAATTTCACCTTTTTCAGTTTAAATGTGAAATTGAAGAGCAGGGAATAGATCCAGAGTGTCATAATTCTCTCATTCAGAGACAGTGTTTGCTCCTTGGTGCAAATGTAGACACCATGTGTTCCAGGCCCTAGAGGGGAGGTTCTGTTAGTAGGACAGTCCTCATTGCTTGATGATGGAGTGGCTCAGTCGCCCATCTGAAAACTTGCCTCTGGTCCTTAAAGGTACCAGGGAGGAGCAGGATGTTATGAATTGCTTCTCAGGCTTAAAGGTATTATGATAATGAATTGTTTTTTCTCTATCCTTTCAAGGAAAAAGATAAACTGTGAAGTGGGGATTCCTGGACTTATCTTTTCCTAAACTAGATCCTCTTCCTATCTCCTGTTTCTAGTAATAGAACTTTTTTGGAGGGTGCTGAGGATTGAACTTGTATGTACTAGGCAAGGGCTTTACTCCTAAGCTACACCTCCAGGCCCAATAGTACCATTTTCTTCTTGACATGTTTCCAGAAGTTACCAGGCAAGTCTTACCAAATCTTTCTTTCCGAAGCCTATGCATCTGTCCTTGTTTAGTTACCTCATTCATTCACTTAGTGACTATTATGGGGCAGCAGTGAAATACAAGCCATTGTACTGGTTGCAACAGATGGAAATAAGAATAAGACTTGGTTCTCACCATTAGAATCTTATAAAGCTTCTTAAGAGTCATGATGATCAATTGTCAGCTTTTTCTTAGGGTTTTTACTCCCAGGTTAGCAATTAAAATCTAATGTCCTATATGCAATCTCTTATTCGTTTTCTCTATGAAGCACTCTACTGCCAAATTGAGTAAGCATTTTAATTATGTCACTTTGCAGAGTTAAAAACTTCCATATTTCTTCACTGGGCACAGGATCAAGGTCAATCCTTAATTGGAGTGTTGAAGAATTTCTCAAATCTGGACCGAACTTCCTTGCTTATCTTATTTCCTACAACATTCCATTATATAAAATTTCTGCTTGGACATATTGGTCATATTGCTATACTAATGGTGCATCTGCTTTTTTGTGCATTCCACTCTATTCATAAAATCAAGGATGTATTGGATGGCTTCTGTGTGGCAGTGCTGTGATAAGAGATGGGCATGGATTCTGTACTTTTCATAGAGTTTATTATTTAATCTAAGATATAGACAAATGGATTGATCATGACAATGATAAAAGGCCCTGTGATGGGCCCACAGATAAGTCAAGTGAAACACAAAGATTAAGCTGAGGTTAGGCAACAAGTTGAAAAAATTGTTTATTGGGCTGGGCTCATGGCATTAACTCAGTAACTCAGGAGGCCTAGGCAGAAGGATTACAGGTTTGAGGCCAGGGGAAGCCTGTATAACCTAGTGAGACTTTGTGTAAAATAAAAATAAAAAAGGAACTGTTTGTTTAGCTCAATGGCAGAGCACTTGCCTAGCAGGTACAAGGCCCTAGGTTCAACCTATTAGGAGAGAAAGAGAGAGAGAGAGAGAGAGAAGCTGTGAACCAGACAGGAAAACAGTGTATTCAACAGCCTGGTGATGAAAACATGACAGATTTGAGTAACTGAGAAGATCTGATTCAGAATGGAAAGTGGAATACAAAGTGTGTGTGTGTGTGTGTGTGTGTGTGTGTGTGTGTGTGTGTGTGTGTGGTAAGGCAATTGTAAGAGGAAGGACTGAAGAGGAAGTAAGCCAGATAATTGGAGACCTCATAGGCCAGGCTTAAGGGTTTAGGCTGGGCATGTTTAGAACCACAGTGCCATGAGCAGATTTGACTATCATCTGGAGAGTGTCATATCTCTGTCCTATGAATCATAGCTGTTCCTGTCAATCTTTTCTCTCTTCTCACTATTTGCACAATTCTTCCCCAAACTTCAAGCTCAAGCTCAAACCCCACATTCTATATTGACTCTCTTTTAATAATTTCAGCATACAGTCACCAATTTTGTTTTCCCTGACAGCACTTGACTATTGATTGTACAAAGGTTTACAATGGCATCCAATTTCGTGCATATGTCTCATATGCACAAAAACATTGCAAATAGTGTTAAGGTAGAAGCATGTCTATACTTCCCCTTATAGGAATCAGCAATTTTTTTTTGATAAAGGGACAGATGATAAATATTTTAAAATTTTCAGACCACATATAGTTTCAGTTACAGTCATAGAGATAAATCAAATAGGCGTGTTCTGATAAAACTTTATTTATAAAAATAAGCAGTAAGATAGCTTTGGCTTGCTAGAATAGTTTGTTGATTCATGACTCATCCACATAGAGCCCAACACATAATACATATTTAATTAATATTTGTCAGATGAATGAAGAGGCCAGGATTGAGTGTTTTGGAGTATTAACAAGTAAGACATTTATTTTCAAAATTATTGTTAATCTTCTTAATGTCTTTGATCCATTTCCTGCATTGGTTCTGGAAAGATGAGAAATACACCTGTATCATTCGTTGAGATTTAGGCTCTTCTAGGGTCTTTGAAAAATGGTATAGGATATTTTCCTAAATCAACCAGGCAAGCATATGACCTGGTGGTTTTTTATACTAAATCCTTGCCATAAAGATAATATCTACCACTGTCTTAATGGTCACTATAAGCATTCCTGTCAATTTGTGTGAGATATATATTAGTATATCCATTTGTCTAATGCTTTGCTGCTTAGCTAGTTCTTCTACCAGATATCCTAGCTCATTTCTCTTAAATTCTGCCTTCCATAAAGCCCTAGGACAGGGGAATGATTCTGCCAGTTTCTTTGCAACTGCCTAACAGGAGTGGACTTACTCCCATTCCTAGTACCTTGTTCCTTATTTCTACAATTCTATGCAGAATTGCCTTTTTCCATCTACATTTACACCAGTATTCTGGTTATGACCACATAAGTAATCTCTATGAAGGTTCAGACTTTACTACAGTTCTTCTCTTGCTTTGAGCCTTTATCAGAATCATCCTTAGCACTCAGTTTATGACAATCTAGGCCTGATCCTTCAAATTCTTTCAGCTTCTGCCCATCATCTAGTTCCAAAGATACTTCCCCATTTTCAGGTATTTTCCATACTAACAGACTTGCTTCTCAATACTAATTTTCTGTCTTAGTGAATTTTGTGTGGTATAGCAGAATACTTGAGACTGGATAGTTTCTATAAATCTTAGATTTATTTCTTACAGTTCTGGAGGCCGTGAAGTTCAAGGTTGGAAAGGGTACAGCTAGCATGGACCTTCTTGCTGTGCCATTCCATGGTGGCAGGCAGAAGGGAAAGAGAAAGACAGAGAGAGAGAGAGAGAGAGAGAGAGAGAGAGAGAGAGAGAGAGAGAGAGAGAGAGATCTCCAGAGCACACTCATCATTTTTATCAGGAATCCATCCCTGTGATAACTAACCCACTCCCTCAATAATGACCTCCGTCCATATATGAGGACAGAAGCCTCATGACCTAATGACCTCCTAAATGCCATACCTGTCAACACTATTATACTAGGGATTAAGTGTCATACATGTGAACTTTGGGGAACATATTCACATGATACAAATCCTAGTACCATTCTATAGGTTTGAAAACTGAGCACCAAATGAGTAACTGGCTTGAGGTCTTAGAGTGTTTGTAAGTATTTGCTCATTCAGAACAAATAAACTTGGCATTTGAACCTAGGACTGCCTGATTTCAAAGTATCGGTAAATCTAAGGCTTTGCTTGGGCTGGGATTTAGCTCAGTTTTCCCAGCACCACAAAAGTGGGAGATGGGCCTGGCAATCCACTCCCAAGGCAATCTCGAAACAGTCAGCCATTGAAAACCCTATGAGGGTCGCTATGAGTCGGATACCGACTCGATGGCACCTAACAACAAAAACAACAAGGTTTTACTTAGTGGCAAATTGCCACAGGTTAATCAATATTTTAGAATTTTCCCTTTTCATCACTGTTTTTTTTAAGTCCAGGTATATAGGCTACTCTATGCTCTATCTAGGGAGGTAGGTGTGCAACAAAGACATAGCTTTGGATAAAGAAATGAGTGAGGAGGGACATCCTAGGGGAAGAGAAGGAGGTATTTTAGGATGATTTGTATAGCTGAGATGTTGGAGAGTAGAATTTAAACTATGCAAAATGAGTTATTCTAACATTTCTCTCACTAACTTCCTTTCAGACCCAGGCTTTATGGTAATAACTAGTGAGTTGGAGTGAAATTGCTTCTCTCCCATGGCCCATTTGAAAAGTATAATGAATGGTTCCTTACATAAGGCTTCCTTGTACAGTTTGACCAAGTACAGAGAACTGAGTCCTACCAAAACAGGGGCTTGGGTCCAGGTTTTAAAAAACCACCAACCAACCTGTATCCAGACACAGTCATTCATTTAGCTGTGCAGGAACTCGACGACTTCACAAGTGTTCCAAGCCAAACGGCACAGGGTAAAAAACAAACAGCAGCAGCTTGCTCATATGATGTTTCCAGGAATCACCCTGCCCAGTAAAGAAAATAACTGCCCAAATCTGTGTGTTAACTAATTCGAGTCTGAGAGTATAACTCCAGGTCTCACTATTATTTTACTATTTAAAATTGAAAAATAAAATAATGAAAATCCAAAACCCAAAGCCTTGAGGTTAGGAACTCAATGAAAAGTCAGAATTTCTCTTCTACCACTTACAATGCACCCTAGGAAGCAAGTACACAGGTAATTACTGCAATGTTCTATGGGATCTCAAAAAACTGGAAAGCAACTTAAATATCCATTAATCGGGGATGGTGATTAACTCAAGTATCATGTTATAGAATAGAAAGCAAATGGGAAAAGGAAGTTATAGTGGGTATGAAGTCTCTGAGGCCCCGAGTTCAATTCCCAGCACCGCAAAAATGGGAGAAGGGCCTGGCAATCCACTCCCAAGGCAATCCTGAAACAGCCATTGAAAACCCTATGAGGGTCGCTATGAGTCGGATACCGACTTGACAGCACCTAACAACAAGTGGATATGAAGACACATTCAGCCTGACAATTTTCCTTGTTATCTAGTTGAGTAGGAAAAGAAAATGTTAGTAAATTAAATACAGTTTGGCAGTATTTATGTATCAAAAAGTAGAAAGTGAAACTA
This sequence comes from Pedetes capensis, assembly GCA_007922755.1. Lineage (NCBI taxonomy): Eukaryota > Metazoa > Chordata > Mammalia > Rodentia > Pedetidae > Pedetes > Pedetes capensis. The sequence continues at coordinate 168,025 of VMDO01001234.1, forward strand.
AATTTGAGCAACTTTGTATCTATTCTGATGAGAGTAAAGATATTGGATCACATAGATGGTGATATGAGTGCTTCCTTTGGAGAGGAGGACAAGAAAAGGAGTGAGAAAAAAGCTGGGACTTCAGTTTTATTTATAATATTTAATTTTTTATGAGGAGATATATTCATACATTAGTTGCATAATTATAAACTGGTAGTAATTATCAAATAAATCATAATAATTTAACTTGACAAAGAAGAGAATTTATAGTTACTAATATGAGAATCCCATCTAGCTGTTTACTAAATTCATACAGGAAAGAAACAATTATTTTCCTCTCTGATTCTTTTTGATACTGAGGATTGAACCCATGGCCTTGTGTGTGCTAAACATGTACTATACCACAGAGCTACACCTAGAGTTCCAGAAAATAAAATATTTAAAAAGAAATTTAGATTTCTCAAGAAAAGATTTTAATTGTTAGTGTTCTGAGACTATGAAACAGATAACTAAATGAAATGCTGAAGACTTTCTTATGAAAACTTTTATCATTAGGCAGTATTGAATAAGTATACTTAAACAGTAAGTAACCGCCACTCAAGTTAAGTGAAATTAAGTAAAATAACCAGATTTTGGCTTAGTTTTCCTATATATGAATGATTACTGATTAGAAGACACCAATAAAAAACTGTTTGTAATAGCAGAAGGAAAGTATAAAACATCCTACTATATACAGGATCTACTCTATGTGACCAAAGATTAATTAAGACACATAAAAGAAGGTGGAAATAAATGGAGAAGTAAAATAAGTTCCTTGGTGAGAAAACAAACCATTGTGAAGCATGAACAAATCATTCCCAAACTAATTTGCAATATTAAGGCATTCTCAATGAAAATTTCCAATAGAATTTTGTTTTATGGTAGGAATTTGATGACATAATTCTAAAATCCACTCCAAAGAAGAGATGGATGAAAACTCAAGACTTTTCTTGTTTTGCTTTATGTTAAAATACAGCACAGAGCTTCAAGTTTAAAATTTTTGTTATATAAACAGAAGAATCAAAAAAGTCAGTGCAACTGAATAGAATATAGTTTGAAAGTCTATGTTCCCTGTCTGAGACAAATATCCAAATACAATGATGAATGATTATGCATCAGATGATATTCTAAAAACTTGGTATGTGAAAATAACAAAAAAAAATTAATCCCAGTATTTTGGCTTCAAAATTTCTATATAACTATAAACTATATATTTTTATTTGAAAATATAGATTACTATATAACTGATATTTATAGAGAAAGGTGTTCTGATCATTAAGCAAGAGAGATCATAAAAAGAAAGATTACATTTAGAGCACAGAAAGCAGCAAAATTCACAGGGCTTTTGAGTTGCCCAATTGCTAGGGAAGAATTAAAGATTCTTTGAGCCTGCACAGCCACATGCAGGGTCTTGCCTGTGTATATCAAAAAACACTATAATCTCAAATTAAATGCAGGCAGAATTGAAACACACTTCTTCAACATATATGACAAAAAGAATCAGACCATGATATTTCACCACCTAGCAGATCACCTCCCTCCTCTGAATCTCAGTTGCTACAGAGACTACAGTGTTATATAGATCTGAGATTATTCTCTCTTTCTTTTCTCTGCTTCATACTTACCCCTCCATATAGACCCCCGCCTCTGTTTCCTAAATGGTGAGCACAGGGCCCCAGCAGCACCCAAGTTTAACTGTAACTGATCCAGCTACATGGAATGAGGATAGTTTGCCTCTGTTGGCTCTCATTCCAAAATCCCTGGGAAAGACTATGAATGACTCAGTCTGGACTGATGTCCATCCTAGGAGAAACAACTGTGGCTAGAGTGGGGCAGGGGTCAGAAGTGAACTGTGAGATTGTGGCTGTTCCACTGTGACCATATGCATAGAGGAGAGGGCAATTCCTAACAAGGATGTTCCACAGATAAGCTAATGGTTGTCTACTGCAACATAAAATTAACTCATTCAGTTCAATTATAAAATAGGCTAATTCCTAATATAAAATAGAAGAAGACATAAAAAGATAACTTGTATAAAAGGGAATACAATTGTCCACCACATTAAAAAATATCTTTGACCTCACTGGGCAACTGTAATCTTGTTGCCTATGCCTGTGTGTTTGGAGCATATTTCTGATCTTTTCCTCTAGTAACTTTAAAGCTTCTGATTTAAAGTTCTCTGATACATTTTGAGTTGACTCTCATATAGATAGAGAAATACAGGTTTATTCTGTCATCTGTGTATGGAAATCCGGTCATCTGCGTATGGAAATCCAGTTTTCCTACCACCATTTGTTGAAGAGGCTATCTTTTCTCCGTTGAATATCTTTTCAAAATCAGGTGGTTATATTTATCTGGATGTGTATCTGGCTCTTCAATTTTGTTCCATTGATCTTCAAGCCTATTTTTGTGCCAGTACCAAGATGTTTTTGTCACTATGGCCCTGAAGTAATGTTTGAAGTCAGGTATTGTAATATTTCCTGCACTATTTTTGCAGCTTAGGATTGTTTTGGCCATATATGGTCATGAATTTTAGGATTGGTTTTTCTATTTCTGCAAAGTCTGTCATTGGAATTTTGACAAGGAATCCATTTAATCTGTAAGTCACTTTTGGTAGTTTAGCCATTTTCACAATATGAATTCTCTCCACCTATGAGCAAGGGAAGTCCTTCTGTCTTCTAGTACCTTCTATTTCTTCCTTTAATGTTTTGAAGTTTTTCTTGTAGAGGTCTTTATGGTCTTTGCTTAGTTTGATTCCTAGATATTTAATTTTTTTGTGTGGGCTATTATGAATGGGATTGTTGCCTTGATTTTCTTCTCTTCCTGTTCACTATTGATTTATAGCAAGACTACTGATTTTTGTGGAAGAAGGATGTGGAAGGAAGAAGGAAGAAGGATGTGGAAGAAGGCAATTCCAAAACAATCAACCACTGAAAACCCTATGAGGGTCACTATGAGTTGGGCACATCTCGATGGCACCTAACAACAACAACTGATTTTTGAGTGTTAATTTTGTATCCTGCTACTTTGCTAAGGGAAGTAATTAACTCTAAGAATTTTCTAGTGGAATTTTTGGGGCCCTTAGGTAGAGGATCAAGTCATCTCTAAGGATAATTTGACCTCTTATTTTCCTATCTATATTCCTTTCTTTCTCTTGCCTGTTTACTCTGGCTAGGATTTCAATCAAAATATTGAATCAGAGAGGAAAGAGTGGACATCCTTGTCTTGTTCCTGACCTTGGAGGGAATGGTTTCAATTTTTCCATATTTAATATGATGTTGGCTATAGGTTTGTCATAAATGACCTTTATGATGTTGAGATAAGTTCCTACTATACCCAATCTCATCAGGACTTTTATCATGAGAGGATCTTGCACTTTGTCAAAGGCCTGCTAAGCATCAATTGAGATGATCATGTGATTTCTGTCTGCAAGTCTCTTGATATGTTGAATTACATTAATTGATTTTCCTACATTGAACCAGCCTTTCATCTGTGGAATGAAGCCCACCTGATCATGGTGTATGATCTTTTTTATGTGTTGCTGAATTTAGTTTGCTAGAATCTTGTAGAGGATTTTTGCATCAGTGCTCATTAGGGATATTGGTCTATAGTTCTCTTTCTTTGAAGAATCCTTATCTCGTTTTGGTATCAGTGTGATATTGGTTTTGTAGAATCAGTTTGGAAGAAGCCCTTCATTTTCTAGTTTATGAAATAATTTGAGGAGAATAGGTATTAATTCTTCTTTGAAGGTTTGGTAGAATTCAGCTATGAACCCATCAAGCCCTAGGCTTTTCTTTTTGGGGAGGTGTTTTATTACTTTCTCTAATTCAGTGAATATAATGGGTCTGTTTAATTTGCTTCTATACTCCATACTTGCCTGCAGCTGTAGCCCTGTGGCATCTGATCCTGTCAGATCTCAGAAGCTAAGCAGGGTTGGGCCTGGTTAGTACCTGGATGGGAGACTGCCTGGGAACACCAGAAGCTGTAGGCTTGGGAGAAGGACCTGGCAACCCCCTCCCAAAAATCAATCTGCCATTGAAAACCCTATGAACAGCAGAGAAGCACTGACAATAGGGTTTCCCCTGTTGTACAGAGGGTTGCTATGAGTTGGATACTGACTCAACGGCACCTAACAACAACAACAACAACTCCATACTTAGTTTTGGTAATTCACATGTGTTAAGGAATTTTTCCATTTCTTCTGTATTTTCATTTCTGGGGGAGTAACAATTTCTCAAAGTAATCTCTGATGATCTAAATTTTGTAAGTATCTGTTGTTATGTCCTCATTTTCATCTCTGACTCTCTTTTGTTTAATTTGAGCCTTTTCTCTCTTTCTTTTGGTGAGCCTGGCTAGGAGTATGTCAATTTTATCTCCCTTTTCAAATAACCAGCACTTAGTTTTGTTAATTCTCTGTATTGTCATTTTAATTTCTTGTTGCCTAATTTCTGCCTTGATCTTGATAACTTCATTCTGTGTACCAGTTTTGGGGTTAGCTAGTTGTTGGCCTTCTAGTGTCTTAAGTTGTGTCATCAAGTTATTTAATTTGTCCTTCCTTAACTTACTGATGAAGGTATCGATGGCTATGAACTTCCCTCTTAGAACTGTTTTTCTGTATCCCATGAATTTTGGTAGGATGTGTTTTCATCCTCATTTGATTGCAGGAATTTTCAGCTTCCTCTCTGATTTCTTTTCTGACCCATTGATTATTCAGAAGTGTATTATTTAGTCTCTATGTATTTGTGATATTTCTGAAATTTTTCTTGCTTTTGAGTCCCATTTTTATTCCATTATGATCCAAAAAGTACAGGGAATGATTTTAAATTTTTTATTTGTTAGAGCCATTTTTTGTGACCTAAAATGTGGTCTATTTTAGAAAAAGTTCCTTGTGGTGTTGAGATGAATGTATATTCTGCACCAGATGGATAGAATATTCTGTACACCTCTGTAAGGTCCTGTTGGTCTATGGTGCTCTTTATGTCCATCATTTCTTGGTTAACCTTTTGCTTTGGTGACCTGTCTTTTGAAGAATGCAGGGTATTGAAATCTCCCATAATTATTGTGTCTAGCCTGATGTGTTCCTTTATCTCCAATAAAACTTATTTTATGAAGCTAGGTGGATCTATATTTGGTGAATAAATATTAAGCTATATTATGGATTCCTAGCTGACTTTTAGTTTTACTCATACGTAGTGAACATCTTTGTCTTTTCTAATTAGTTTGGGATTGAAGTCTAAATTGTCAGAAATTAGTATCACTACTCCTGCTTTATTTGGGTTCCTACTTGCTTGGTATATTGTTTTCCAGCCTTTAATTTTCAGACTTTTATGCTCTTTGCAGATGAGATGCATCTCCTGAATCCTACAAATTTAGAGTTTTTGTTTGTTAATCCAGTTGGCTACTTGGTACCTCTTGGCTGGTGAGTCAAGACCATTTACATTTGGAGTATTTATTAAGAGGAGCTTATTCTGCAAAATTTGGTGTTTGTTTCTATTTTCGATTCACATTTAGCCTATTGTATTCATGAGTTCCCTTCATATCTATTATTCTTTCCTTTGCTCCTGTAATTGAAGTTGTATTACTCCTCCTGTGTGAGGTATTTCATTAAGGATCTTCTGCAAGGCTGGTTTGGTGACCATGAATTGTTTAAACTTATCAATATCATGGAATGTCTTGAACTCTTGTCTATTTTAAAAGATAGTTTTGTTGGTTAAAGTATTCTTGCTTGGCAGTTATTCTTTTTCATGACTTGAATGATGTCTAATCAAGCTTTCCTTTCCTTTAAAATTGCTGTTGAGAAATCAGCTGCTATACTGATAAGTTTGCCTTTATAAGAAAGCTGGCATTTCTCTCTTGCAGCTTTTAAAGTAAATTCTTTGCTCTCTTGATTTAGCAATCCAATTATAATGTTTCATCAAGAGGATCTGCTCTGGTCTACTGTATTTGAAGTTATAGATGCTTCAGTTTTATAGGTATTTAATCCTTCCCTTAGTTTTGGGAAGTTCTCATCCATTATTTCTTTGAAAAGATTTCCTATCCCCTTATGGAGTTTCCAGCTCCTTCATGGACCCTACTGAATTAATAGATTATGCCTCTTCATTTTATCAAAGACCTCTTGAAAATATTGATCATATTACCTTATCTTTCTATCCTTGCTGGCATCTGAATAGCTAAGATCTTCAACTTATTCTTCATTATCTGGAACCCTGTTTTCAGCTTCATCCAGTCTGGATACTAAAGATTCAACTATAATATTAAGTTGATTAGTTTTAGTTTGTAGTTCAAGCATTTCTGTTTGATTCTACTTCAGGGTCTTGACTTCTTTGCCGAATTTTACATCTAAGTTAGATGCTTTTATGTCCAGTGTTTCAATTGCCCTCATTTTGGTGTCCTTGAGGGCTTTCAACATATTTATAAGCAGACTCCTAAATTCTTTCTCTGGCATCTCTAAGAATTTGGTTACTTCGAAACTATCTATCAAAGAGTGTTTCTCCATTAGGGCTTCCCATTCAACCTGACCTTTCATGTTTCATGTATTTGTATTTTGAAGCTTTCTAATTGCTTGATCTGGGTACAAATAAATTTGGGACATACTGATTGACTAATGTAGCATAAACCAATTACTCATTGAAAATTATGGTTAGTGAGGATGGTAGTGAAAGATTTCCGATTCTATGAACATAGAGGCAGAGGTAAAGTAGTATATGGAAAAACTAGTAAGAGCCCATCAGAATTAAGTGAATCTTCAGAGGCCTACACAAAATTCAGTAATATTTTTAAAATTGTTGTTCAATACCAAAGGATGGTAATAATGCAAATGGGCTAAATTATTCATGTAACATTGCTGACAATGTAAAAAAATAGATTACTACAGAAAAAAAGTGTGGACTTAAATCATAATTGGGATGCAAGGGTATACAGAAAAATATTCCCACAAAAAGACATGCAAGTAGAAGACAGGTCATTGGTGAGGGGGGCGGGAGAAGGAGGAGGAGGGACACAAGAGGATAAGGGGGACTTTATCTGTGCAATGTACGATGAAACACATATGTGAAAATGTCACAATGAAATGCATGTCAGAATGAAACAATTAGATTGTACGTTAAAAATTTCCAATAAAAAAATTGTTGTTGGTGGTGGTGTCAAATTGGGTCTGACTCATAGTAACCTTCATAGGGTTTTCCATGGCTGATTGTTAAAAATTATTAGTTAATATTAGTTAAATATTAGTTAAAAATTAAAGTAATTATAAAAACAATTAAACCGACACAGATAAAGAAACAAAACAAAACTGCTCAACCCATGCAGAAAAAAGAGAGAGAGACAAGATAAAGAAAAGCAACAACCCTGAACCACTCACTTTACACTGATTAGTTCAGACTATGGGGCCATCTTTTCAGATGTTGTCAAACAGCAGTCCCAGCCCTTCTTTCCCATGGTATTTCTCAGATCTCAGAGAGGGTGTGAGCCACCCAGATCCCTCTACCCATTCATGAAGCACTCCAGTTTTGGTCCCTCTGACTCAGAAACTCTCAGCCTCTCTGCCAGGTCCCTTACTGTGGCATACTAGGTGGCCACTCCCCTTCAGCCTATGAAGCTGAGCTAGGTTCATCTGCAACCAACCCTCACTGAGGGCATTTGGGTTTTGCTACCCAGCCCTGGCCTGGACCAGTCTCCTTCAGGACCCCCTCAGTGCCCTAGCAGGAGACACACCTCCTGGGGATTGGAGTACTTGCAGTTGGAGTACTTGCAGTATCCCCCAATGCCTCAGAGCCACAGGCAGCTGGCCTCTGGGTTTAATAAGATATACTGGATTTGGAGCATTCTCTGTGTCCACAGGGACCTTTTCAGATTACCCATATACTCTCCCTGCTTCTTAAGGTGTCTCTTGGCTAGGCTCTGGAATTGTCTACTTGAATGGGCAATGTATGGCAATTGTTTGGCCACAGCTCCTTAACTGCCCCAGGCTGTTAGGAGGGGCCGGGGAAATGGCAACCCTCTGACTATGCTCACTTACATGGCATTGCCGCTCCCCCACAAGCTTTGGCTGGTGCTCCAGCAGCGGCCATTGTGGGTCAGATACAGCTTTTTGCTGTTCTTGCCAGCCTCCAGGTGTGCCCCAGCTTCCTGCAGTGGTTTATGCATTTCCCTGTTGGGGTGTGCTCAGTGGGACCCCGTTTTGTTCCCCGTAGGTCCTTTCACTGAGAGTTTGCTCATGTATTAGCTGTCCCTCTCTGGTTCCCCATGGGTTATGGTGAGGTCCTTTTGTCGTGTGTGTCTGGCTCTGTGCCCCAACTCCTCCTCATGGATAAAAGTTCTTCACACACTTACCACTGCTTGCCTGGGTTGAGGGCCTCTTACGTGGTTCACTACTGGATCCACTTTCCATCCTAAAAGCTTACTACTTTGGTTTGATGTCATAGCACACTTCATTTCCCACTAATTTAAGGTACTCTCCAGAACCTCCATTCTTAAAACACCATCCACTCTTTCCTCTGCCCCAGTTAAAGCATGGTTGCTTTTAATCCACCATCTTAACTGCTTCCTGTTACTTAGATCTATGATTTCACTTTTATTAAATACCTTGAGTAGTCAGATTCTCAGATATAGAAAGTGGAACGGTCACTGCCATGCGTGGAGCTAGGTGGTGGGGAAATGGGAGGTGCTGTTAAACTGATATAAAAGTTCAGATTCACCACATGAAAAAAAATGTAGAGGTTTATTGCATAACAGTGTGAATATACTTAAAGTTATCAAAAGGTACACTTAAAAGTGGTTAAGATGGTCAAATTTATGTTTTGATTTTTATCCCCAAGCCTTATGACTTATTGTCTTATATATAAATTTATATGTTATAAACTAGAGTTATGCATAAATGTCTCAGGAGGGTAATGGGCAATGTGTGTGCACTTTGTGGCCTTATTTGATGAAGCTCTCTATTCTTAAATTTACTAAATTCTCCTTTAGCTCTTAATTTTATGAGGGTTATCAAGTTTTTTGATTAGAAAATTTTATACACTTTTTCGATATTTTACTCTACAGTGTGTCCTAATGTTTCCATGTAGTTACCTGTGCCTACTTTATTACCTTTTTGAGGGTTGCTGAGGTGACAGCATGTAGCAAGAGATGGTAAGGATTATCTAGGTTTATTGATTATAGAGCTGGCCCATCTATAGCATTCAAGTTTGAGAAGCACTATTTTAGATACTAATGACTTTGGTATTGCATGCAGGGCTTTTAAAGCTTTGATATTCTTTAAAACTTTGTAGATGTTATCTGGAGACTATAAAAAAGCACTTAATCAAAGCCATGAATCAGGTGAAAAGAGGTAAGTTACAACCTTCTAAAGTAGCATCCACAGAGGAGATTTAGGGTTGATTTATACAATGTAAATAAGGCTTTAACTCATTGATCAGAGTGCAACATAAGGCTTTAACTCATTGATCAGAGTGCAAATTTTCAATTTTTTAAAAAATTACCAGTAGCCAAAGAAATTTGCTAATCCTTCTCCTGGGCATAATGGTCCAGTTGGTAAGATTTAAGGAAAAAAAAAAAAAAGATACCCTATTCTCATCTATCAAACTGGCAAATATGAAAAATGAATAAAGTAAAGAAATATTGATTAGTAATATACATAAGGGGGCTGGGATTTAGCTCAGTTGGTAGAGCGCTGTGCTGCAGTCTCTGAGGTCCCAAGTTCAATTCCCAGCACCGCAAAAATGGGAGAAGGACCTGGCAATCCACTCCCAAGGCAATCCCGAAACAGTCAGCCATTGAAAACCCTATGAGGGTCGCTATGAGTCGGATACCAACTCAACGGCACCTAACAACAACAACAATATACATAAAGGGAATGACAAAAATAGTAAATGTAATATTCAATGAGTTTTTACACACATATACACACAGTGAAACCACATGAGACATAGAACACTTGCAACACTCCAGAATTCTCTCCAATGCCCCTTCCTAGTCAATCTTTCTTGAGAATGTTTCCAAGATAATACTCAATCCTTATGATTATATTGCATCATTCACATTCATATATCATTAATAGAATTGTAATTAGTAGGAGTATTAGTAATTTTAAATTTTTTAGTAAAGATTTTAATTTGGAGAATCTATCTTAAATAAATAATCTGACATGTAATAAAGCCTGTGTATAAGGATGTTTATCACTGTAAAATGTGAAATAAATAGAAAGAGCCTAGTATCTATCATAAGGGAATGCTTAGATAATAGCATATCTACTTGATGACATAGTTTTCAGTCACTAAGAATTAGGCTTTAAAATTTCTGTGACATGAATGTTGTGTTGGTACACACAATGGTGTGTTGGCACATGCCTATAATCTCAGTACTAGGGAGTTTGAGGCAGAAGGGTCACAAGTTAAAAACTAGCCTGGGCAACATATTGAGAACCTGCCTCAAGAAATCACCACCACCAACAAAAAACAAAACAAAGAAATCCCCCAAGTCCCTCATTGTGGTTAGATATTAATAAGATGAGATAAAATGGCAAATTCAATATGATTCTAATTTTAAAAGCATTATTTTTCATGGAAAAAAAGAGACCATTTTGGTATTGTCTCTAACAGGATTGTAAGCAATTTTAATTTTTTTCTTTCATTTTTATATTTTCCAATTTTAAAAACAACATGGTTCTTTGATAATTAGACAGAAAGAGTATTTTTAAAAAGCAAGGAAGGAAAATAAATGAATCCTCTTGTTGATTCAGTTCTTCTGAGAATGACACAAAAGCCTTTGCGTGTTTGACTGCAATTTCCATACAATTTGTACTGGAGACTAAAGTAAAGAAAACAGTAAAGTACAGAATAGATCAAAAGTCAATAGAAATGAAGAATCTCATGACACACCTTTCTATACACAATTCAGAGAGGTTCTGTGATGTCTTGTTAAAAGGAAAAGACCATGAAATCTTCATGAAATTCTGTGCTGTTTCTTCAGTGGAAAGAGAAAAGGAAGTAAAAGAAAAAGCCCAACTCTCCATTATGACTCATTTTTATCTTCTTTATGGAATTCACAGGGAGAGGTCAAAATCAATCCAATCTGGAATCTTCTGGAAGGAACTTAAAATCCTTCTAACACCCACATAACACAGATTACATGCATGAGCAAACATCTGACCAGTTCTTTAATAGCATTAAGGTTCTTTACCAATGAGAAAAACTTGAGACCGGAAGCTTGGTATTCTCTGGTGGGCCCTTATACAACTCCCTGCTTTATTTTTGCTGGAAGTTAGAGGGAAAAGTAAACTTGCCAACTTCTATGCAGCAAAAGCTATATGCAGGGAGCAAGAAGATATTAGAGTTTTATTTATATTTATTTTTATATTCCCCTCTAAAATTTTCTATTCTGTGTATAGAATAGATTAGCATAATGGTACCTGTATATAGTTTTTAAATAAATATATGCAAACATATATTTATGTGTGTATGCTTGCATTTTTAAAAATAAGGATGCATGTTTTTTTTAAAAAGGAAATCATGAGTGTAGACCAGAGAACCTCAGCTTTAGTCTTTAACTGTGAAGCATATTGCAATTACTATTTTAGAAATAATAGTGAAATGTTATATTAACTGAAGATAAAAAATCAGAGCAGGCCTTGAAGTATAGCTGAGGGGCAAAGCATGTCCTTAAGATGTGCGAAAAGCAAAACGAAGCAAAACAAAAAAGCCAAAACCACAACCAACCAACTCACCAAAAAACAACAACAAAAAAGGAGATCTAGCATTATCCCTTTAGTAGAAGCACTCTCACTTCTGAAGGTGTTGTTGTTGTTGTTGTTGTTTTTCAATAGAAAGGACAACTACACATCTTTCCCCATTTTCTCCAAAGTCCCAAATTAGCCCTCACTATTAAGGTGTCCTTGCCTGCAGCCATAGCACTGTGGCATCCAATACCATCAGATCTCGGAAGCTAAGCAGGATCAGGCCTGGTTAGTACTTGGATGGGAGACCACCTGAGAACACCAGATACTGTAGGCTTGGGAGGCTTGGCAACCCACTCCCAAAATCAATCTGCATTGAAAACCCTATGAGTAGCAGAGAAGCACTGACAGTAGTGTTTTGCCTGTTATACGAAGCGTCACTATGAGTCAGACACTGACTCGATGGCACCTAACAACAAACAACAATTAAGGTGTCCATAAAAATTTTAAAAAGAATTATCCAGGAATGGTGGCATATATCTATAATCTTAGCACTCAGGAGGCTGAGGCAGGAGAATCACAATTCAAGGTGATCCTGGGCTATGTAGTGAGACTCTATTTCAAACAAAATAATGTTTGTGGGGAGGAAGGGGTCAGTGGTGTGGGTATGTGTGTGTGGCGATGTGACATGAGAAGATAATAGGGGAGGTGAACCGGAGCAATGTACAATGATATGTGTATATAAAAATGTCAGAATGAAACCCATTAATTTGTTCAGTAACTAAAAATAATTACCAATAAAAAAACTAAACCAAATGAAATGAAACAAAAACACAACAGGAAATCATTGGAATGCATTGTAATTTTCCATCACCCTTTAAGTGAAAAATATGCATAGATGTATTATAGGAATGAAAGAATAGAAAAAGATGTCCATGAGTAGTTTATAAACAAGAATGGTGCAACACACATTTGTATTAATAATGACATAATATATTATTACCAATCCAATGATACAAAGTTTGCATTAATGCTACTTATTAATGCTAATATTTTTTAAAATTCAAGAGTTTAGAAACTCACATGAAAATAACAAAATACATTTTATGTAAGCTTGCTCTTCAGTAATACTTCCTTGCTCTGTTAATCTGACAATAGAGAAATGTACTGAAAAACAACTTGTCTTTTAAATAAAGTTTAAGAATTAGATTATTCTTGTATTTTTCCGTGTGTGTGTGTGTGTGTGCGCACGTGCACAAACCCAGAGCCTCAGACATGCTAAGTATTTGCTCTTCCACTGAGCTGTCCTTTAGAATTTTTGAAATTCTAAATGATTAATCAAATGGATGAAGTTATTTTATGGATACCAAATCAAGAAAAAAATACGTGTAGACAGTGGCATACTTGTGAACATCATCCACTCACTATGTTGCACTAGGAAAAAGGCAAGAACTTTGGGGTTATCTTCAATTCCATCTGAAGAGTTAATTTCTCCATCAGTATTCCAGAAATCTAGATGCTCCAGGTAGCTTATGAAATAGAATTTCAGGAGTGCAGGTGGCATCAGGACCTAGAAGGTATGAGGTCTAGAGATGGGAAAGGAAGAGATGTGGAATCAGCCACAAACTATGGCCACAGATGGATCTACATGTTGTCTTTATCCCAAAGCATTTTCAAACAGAAATAGATAGGCTGCATGCAGGACAGCATGTGAAGTCCATACCCCTGCTACTCATGACCCTACTCAGCTATTAAGAGGGAGGGTCATGGTACATCGTATTGAAGTGAGAGGTCCTTTCATTCCTTTAGATCTCATAGTGTTTTCTCAAATTTAGAGATGGTAGAAATCAGAAAAGTAAAAATAATGGGCCCCAAAGAAAATAAAAAACAAACAAACAAACCTTGAAACCAAACCAAACCAACAAACAACAAAAACAGGAGGTTTTTAGTTTTTGTACTAAAATGGCAAACAGATATTTCTCAGGTCTACTGAGAAATGGCTTTAAATTGGAATAATCAGAATTTAGGCAGGTCATAGATTTGATACAGATGGGATGGACAGCCCAGGAGGTTAAAAATTTACTCATAAATAGGAGCAGAAATTGTGGGTTGAGGAAAGTGGGTGAGGATATTTTCAGAAGAGAGTTATTTAATATGGGAATGGAGATCGTTCAAAGCAATTTGCTCATAATAGACATTGAGACAAGATAGAATTGAGCCCCTCTAGGATATCATAAATCAATTCTTAGTAAAAATCCACATATATCTGAGGATAAGGCCTGAACATTTCAATATTTTAAAGATTACCAGTGATTTCTGGAGCCATTAAATAAACTATCAGCCCTTCTAGATTGTGAATTTGTTGACAGAGATTAATAAGACTGTTGACCCAAATTGCTCTAGTGGTTAATTATGATTAGGAAAAAACAGCAGGAAAAGATCTACAGCAACCACAGCAATCAGAATTCACCAGTGCCATCAATAACAGGATGTATTGTTTCATTACATTATGTTGTTGTTAGATGCCCTCAAGTTAGGTCCAACTCGTAGCGACCTTACATACAACAGACAAAACCTACTTGACACTGTGCTATGTCTGGCACAATTGTCAGTACTTCTCTGCTATTCGTAGAGTTTCCAATGGCTGATTGTTTGGGGGATGGGCTGTCAGGTCTTTCTCTCAGATTATATTATAATGTGGTACTAAAAAGTTACTTTCCCCAACATTAGCTAATAAGATAGCATGTTCTCATGTTTTCTACATTGTAATATCATTTAAGATTTTTCCAAGGACTTATCATTATCCTTACTTACAGTGTCAATATACCAACCCACAATGCTGTTCTTCTTTTATTACTCCTGCTTCAAAGTTCAAGGTGGTACACCGGAGTAACCCCTAGTTTTGATGATTTCTCCTTTTGATCCCTGGTGTGTGATGCAACCTTCTGACCTAAGTGGTCTAAAGGGTGGGGCAAAGAGTGCTTTAGGTGAGCAAAGGGCAAACCATTTCACATTCCCTAAGTGAAGGCAGGAACCGCAAAAGCCTAGAGGCTTTTAATTTGACCTTATCGTTTGTTTAATATTCCAACTTAATTTCCAAAGAGGAAATTGGAAATTGCCTGATTGTTTGTCTAAGAAAGTAGATTTACTCCCAGAGGAGGCCTGATACACAAAGTATTATATTTCCATCATGGTTCCTTATGCAGAGAATCATGAGCGCAATAATCCTCCCACTTAAACTGGATATTGTGAGTCATTCTGGAAAATGATTACTTTCTACATGGCCTAATCCTATGGTGAGAAGAAGCAGAGACAAAACCAGGGACAAGATATAAACATTATTGCAAGTGTCTTGTACACTCCACTGGGAGTATACACCTTGTTTTTTGCTAAGATACTAGACTCACAACAAACACACACACACACACACATACACACATACACTTTTTGTTTTTAGAGAAGTTATGTACATTTAAATGAAATCTTTCTGGATCATGTAAGTCTCTAAATAGTGCCTTTCAAAGTTTTAATCCACTGTTAACAAAAATAATGAATGAAATGTAAAACATATTCCTAGATCATATCAGAATTATGCAAACATAATTTTGTTCTTCTTAGATGCCATCTAGTCCGTGTCCAACTCATAGCAACCCTATGTACAACAGGTGAAACAGTATTGTTAGTGCTTCTCTGCTATTCATAGGGTTTTCAATGGCTGATTGGTTTTTTTGGGAGGGTGGGGAGTGGGTTGCCAGCTCCTTCTCCCAAGCCTACAGCACCTGGTGTTCCCAGGTGGTCTCCCATCCAAGTACTAACTAGACCCTACCTGCTTAGCTTTCAAGATCTGACAGGATCAGATGCCACAGTGGCACAGCTGCAAGCAACATAATTTTGTTGGTAACTTAATTTCTTTTCATACGTACAAGTTAGCAGGTCAGAATTAAAGTAAATAAAAATACAGTTATTAATGACTGAATCTAGGTGGTGGGTATAAAACTTATTCATTGTCCTAGTCTTTGTTAATATTGAATTACATTAATTGCATTAATATTTTAATTTTGGGATGACAGATTCAATAGAAATGCAATCTATTCAAGTTGAATCTTGAATTTTCAATTACCTTAATATGCACAATATATCAGGCATGCCAAAATATGTATACAGATTTTAAGATATGTTACCTATGTATTACTTTTTGAAATTGAATTGAATTTCTGTAGCAATGTGTAGCAAGACATTCACTCAAAAGAGTGTTAATAAAATGAATGCTAGCAGCACCCTGCAACAGATAGGACAGTCAAAGAAAAAGGAAGAAGCATGATTGTCATTTGAGGAGTGCAAGACCATTTTGAAATTGTATTTGAAATTCAAGAATGTTGTGGCAGTACAACAATGGAGGTATGAGTATGCAACAGAACCTCCAACAGGCCTAACAATGCAATCTTGTTAAGTTTGACATACATGGTACTATGTGTGATGTGCATAACGGAAGATCCAGGAAGCCTCAAACAACAAGCCATGCTTCTTCTGCTGTGGTGTTGGAACAGTTTACAAGCTCCCCACAAAAGTCTACCAAACAATGTACTCATGAGACAAGAGTTAGCAGAACAAGCATAATGGAAAGTTTTCATCCCAAGATGTGGATACATTTTTGGCACCCTCTGTACGCACACACACACACACACACACACACACACACACACGTGTGTGTACACGCATGCACGCGTTATTTGCAGACCCTGGACCGCAGACAAGGAGGTCTATGATTCCTGAAAGAAGAGAAACAAACATGGTAGGCGACACACACCAAAAATGACTTCACCAGTAAATTATTCATTTAAGGAAAAAAATAATAGCAATCCTATACAAACCCTTCTTAGAAAAAGAGAGATGGGGAAAAATATTTAAAGACTCATTTTATAAGGTGAATTTCTTTCCTCTGATACCTAAACCAAAAAAGAACATTTAAAAAAGAGAACTATTGCCCAACATTTTCATGAACATAGATGCAAAATTCCTTAAACTTTAGCAAATTGAACTCAGCAATATAGAAAAAGAATAAGCATCAAAATCAATGGAATCTTAGCTTGACATCTGAATATAAATTGATTCTGTTGAATAGAACAAAGAAGAAGAATATACAATCTTCTTAACAGACACAAAAAATTATTTGACAAAATTCAAAATCCTTCATGATAAAACCTCTTGATAAACAGGACAGAAGGAAACTTCCTCAGTGTGACAAAGGATATCTATGAGAAGTCAATAGCTAACAATATATTTACTGGTGAAACATTAAAACATTTCCCCCTAAGATTAAAATGGAAGCAAGTATATTCACCCTGAACACTTATATTAGAGGCCTTAGACACTTCTGCTAGAAGTCTTCAACAATGCAATAAGACAAGGAAAAGAAACAAAAGCCACAGCATTATAAACAAAGGAATAAAACTGTCTTCATTTGCAAGGAATATGATCAGATACATAGAAAATCCTAAGTAACAAAAGCTTCTAGAGGTTATAACTGGATTTAAGAAGCTTGAAGGACACAAAAATGCAAAACTCAGTTGTATTTTGTACTTTAGCAAATAAATGTCTGAGAACTGGAATGTAAAATAACATCATACAGAACAACGTATAAATCCCCAAATACTTAGGAGTTCACTTAATAAAATATATGTAAAACATAATCTCTTAAAATTATAAAATAATTAAGATCTATAGATTCCACACAAATCTAATCAGGATACCAGAAGGCTTTTCAATAGAAATTAGCAAATGGACTATAAAATTTTCTAGAATTTTGAAAGGGATAAAAGGGATAAAACAATTCTGGAAAAAAAAAAAAGAAAAGAAAAGAAAAACAAAGCCAAAAAGCCCCTAAAGTCAGCCGAGCATAATGGTGCACGTTTGTAATTCCAGTGACTCAGGATACTGAGGTAGAAGGATTGTAAATTCGAGGCCTGAAGCAACTTGCACAACTCGGTGAGATCCTGTTTCAAAATATAAAAATGAAAAGGGGCTAGAGATGCAGTTGGAAGGTAGAAGATGTACATTTTCTGATTTCAAGATTATTATAGTGCTTTGGGAATCAAGATAGTGTAGTATTGACATAAATACAGACAAATAGATCACTAGATTAGAAAATAGCACAGTAGAGTTCCACATATACTTGATTTTTTTTTTTTTTTTTCTGTACTGGGGGTTGAACCCAGGGCCTTGCACTTGCATGCTTTGCAAGTGCTAGACTACTGAGCTGCATCTCCAGGACCCCCCCCTTTTTTTTTAACTTTTTGAGACAGGGTCTCGCTAAATTACCCAGACTGCCTCTGGTCTTGAACTTGCAATCCTCCTGCCTCCGCGTCCCAAGCCGCTGGGATTATAGGTGTGCGCCACCGCGCCTGGCTATATACTTGATTTTTTTAAACTAAGTTGCCAAAGAAACTGAAAAAGAAAAGAAAATATTTCTACGAAATAGTGTTGGAATAATTGGCTATCTATGTAGAAAAAAGTCAGTTGAGACTCATACCTTACAAAAATTAATTTGAAGTGAATTATAGTACTGAACATGAAAGCTGGAACCATAAAACTTCTAGGAGAAACATCATGGAAAGTTATTTTTGCAACTTAGAGGTAGGTAAAGATTTCTTTTTCAGGACACATAGCACTCATCATAAAACAAACAAGGTGATAAAATTCACTTCATCAAAATTTAAAACTTCTATTGATCAAAAAATACTGTTAAGAAATTGAATAAGCAATATTTACAGCACATGTATCTGACAAAGAACTTATATCCAGAATATGAAACTACTCCTATTGACTCAATAATGAAAAAGACAACACAATTTCAAAAAAAGTGATCAAAAAGACTTGTTTCCAAAAGCTGCTGTAGATAGACTTTTCCCTCATTCTTCCTGTTAGCACACTGAAAACCCTGGACATTCCATATCAAACACAGATAAGAAACTCTGGAAGGTAAAGAGAAGGCAGACCAGCTACAGATCTCAGGAACAAAGGGACAAAGTGGGGGGTGGGGGGAGGTTCCCTGGGTTTTCTTTTTGCCTCATATGTCCCACATTGGGAGCTCAAGAAGCCAGCAACCTGGAATTGCCAACTGGCACACACGCACATACAAAATCCCTAGAAAAGCCTGCTTGCTCAGCCAAAGGACCAGAAAGGGGGCAGCCTAGGAAGCAGAAAACTGTTAGGCAGTACATAACTACTCTACTCCAACTAAATGCCACAGGCAGATCCGTGATCTTGCCTGCATCCTTGCCTGCAAAGACCTAGTAGGGAGCCTAGACCTCCACCATCTGAGGTTATGAGGATCTCTACTCGTCATTCCAGGGCTGGGATTTAGCTCAGTTGGTAGAGCACCTCTCTGCAGTCTCTGAGGTTCCAGGTTCAATTCCCAGCACTGCAAATATGGGAGAAGGATGTGGAAATCCACTCCCAAGACAATCCCAAAACAATCAGCCATTGAAAACCCTATGAGGGTCACTATGAGTCAGACACAAACCCTATGAGGGTCACTATGAGTCAGACACAACTGGACAGCACCTACCAATAAGAACAACTCATCTCTCCTGCCTCCCATAGAGTGGTGTCCCAGATCAAAGAGCTAGAGAAAAAGTCCTGGCTTCACTTTATATTCTGTGAGTCAATGAACTACACTTTATAATACAAACTACTTTAATTACGTTTAATTAGGCCTGCAACTTGAACTCTATTATGAACTCTCTCATTTCAACTTCTATGCTTCCAGGCTTTGTTCTACTCGACACTTGTCTTTTCTTTCTTTACATCAGCCACGCCTGCCCCACCTTTCTTAGTGCGAAGCCTGTATTCTAATGATGCTTGAATGATTCTGTTTGAATGAACTTTATTGAGATGTGATTTACCTGCAGTATTTTGCCCCTTAATATGTACTATTTGTTCAAATTCTCATCATAAAAAAATGGTAGTTTAGCGAGGTGATTGATATGTTAATTAACTTGACTTAATCATTCCACACTCTTTACATTGTGCATTAAAGCATCACATTGCATTCCCTAAATGTACATAGTTATGATTTTTGTCAATCAAAGATAATATTAAGCTGGGTGAGGCTGAAACAGAAGGAATACTTGAGGCCAGGATTTCCAGGTACTTCACAAAGAATATATGCCAATAAGCATATGGAGAAGTACTCAAAATCATTAGTCGTTGAAGAAATGAAAAAAGCTCCAATGAGCTACCACTATGGATAGTACTAAATATTGGCAAAGATGTGGAACAATGAGAACGTCACACATGACTGGTGGGAATGCATAATTGTGTAACCCCTTTGAAAATTGGTCAGGTAGTTTCCCATAAAGGTAAATATGTACCTATCTTTTCATCCAGAAGATACACTTCTAGGTATTTAGAAGGATAAATGACAACATTTGGACACAGAAAATATTTCAATATAAATGTTCATGGCAGCTTTATTCATAACCCTGAACATTTAAGGAAGAAAATTATATCTCTTTCTTTTAATTAAGAGAGAAAAGATTTATTGTTTTTCAAAAGGTTCAGTCCATCATTGTAGGGAAGACAGCTCACATCATGGCAGAGAGGAAGCAGAGAGAGAAAAAATTATATTTCAGAAAGCTTCATCAAGCTAGGGGTATAGCTCCGTGGTATAGGACATGCTTAACATTTGTCAGGTCCTGAGTTCAATTCCAACCACAACAGAAGAAAATAAAAGCCAAAAAAAAATTTTTTTTCTTGTTCTTTTCTCTTTTTTCAATCTTGGCCTCAACAACTAGAATAACAACAAAATAGAGACAATCCAAATATCCACCAATGGGAGAATGAATAAATGAAGTGGACATACCTATTCAATGAAGTATTAACCAGCAGTAGGGGAAACAAAACTCCTTATACATACAACATATGGATTGGGACTCCACATTGTAATACAGAGTGAAAGAACCCAGATACAAAAGGATACACATTGGGTGATTCCATTTATATGTTGTAGAACAGGAAAAACTAATTTATGGCAAAAGAGATCAGGACAGTGGTTACCAGTGAGGCTGGGGTGGGAAGAGATTGCCTGGGATGTGGCATGAAAGCTATTTTAGGAGCTACAGTGGAACCCTCCCAGTGTTGCACCAACTTGCATTCATATATCCTACGTCTTAGTGGGGTATAGGTTCCTGAGACGTACACAACTGTTGAAACTCATCCAACTGTATAGGTATAATCAGTCACTTCACTGTATGTAGATGGTACTTCAATACAAATGGGGAAATCCAAAATAAACAAAACAGCAATCTTATTATTATGTAAATTTTCAAGCATATGAAAAAGTAAGACATATACTATAGTGAGCACTCCATCAAAGTTGAGTAATCACTTGCCAACTTCAGTTATTGGCAATAAATTCCCTAAGACAAATGTCACAACTGGTCCCCACATGATCATGAACCAAGCATGATTATGTGTTTACTTTCTAATGAAAGACTTTTTGTGTCCAACTCAGCAGATCTCATAAAGTTTCCCATAAGGTTAAACATATGCCTACCCTATGTTGTTTCAAAAGAAACAAAATATAAACCTACCGTATGCTGCTTCGAAAGAAAGAAAACTGCAATCTTATTATTATGTAAATTTCTATACACTTGAAAAAAGCAGAACATACAGTATAACAAGCACTCCCCCATAGTGCCTTTGAGAAATGCTACTATTTTCTTGCCTTCTCAGGGATTTCAATGGAATGTCAGATCTGCTGAAAAATATTGGCCATTTTCAGATATGAACAGGATTCCCTCTATTAAGACTTTCCACAGGTCAACTTTGCCTTTTAGAAGGATTGGCTTATTTATTTTAAAGTAAGCTCAATGGTTTTGCTATTTTACCAGGGAAGACCTACAGAGACAGTTACTGCTACACCTTTCTGTTCGTGTTTTGGAAGATGAATTAATGGAAAGAATGAGGCAGGCTTGGCTTAGAAAGCTGTGTTTGCAAAGAATTTGCTGTGTGAGCTTGAAAACATTTCTTAATCTTTCTGGCCCTCAGTTTGCACATTCACAGGAGAAGAAGACCTATCTCAAAGCCCCTGACATGTGCCAGGAGCTCAGCAAATATTTACCACCTTTCCTGAACTTCTTAGTAGAAGGCAAAAATGAAGATTGCTGCGTCCTCCACATTTCAGAAGTAAGCACACTCTGAAATTTGGACAGTCTTTGAGGGATCTATGTATGTCAATTTGAACTCTTTTACAAGTGAAGTGGTGATGAGTGGGTCAAGATGAGGTTGGGAGATCACCACCTTTAGAATGAAAGAAGAGTGATAAAAATACTGTTTGCTGTCTGTTTCTGAGAAAGAAAGCCTTTTCTTCTTGCTATTACATTTGCTTTTACTGTTCCCTAAACCAGCACCTAACAACAACAATAACAACAACAACAACAACAACAACAACAACAACAACAATAACCCGAAGCATTGGTCTTGGATGCTGCTGCTATCGTGAGGCTGGCTTTCCCATTAGCTATGCTAGACTCAGGGGAGCTCAGGGTGTGGCCACAACCCACACAATCTGAACACTTCTCCATAGTATGTGCACTAGAGAGCCGGCACATGGAGGCCTCGTGTGGAGCCCAATATGGGCTCTGGACCCTTCCTTCAGATTTGCTTAAATACAGGATTACTTTGCCTATCTCATTCCCTGCAGGACTACCAGACTTCATTCACTGTAAAGCCCAGCCAGTTCCCTGTAAGAACTTACCTGGAAGGCCAAGGCTAGGAAAAGAGAAAAGAACAAGGTAAAGTGTTTTGAATATTGGCTTTCTTCCTGGAATAGTCAGTGTTACCTATTAGAAGGGGCAGGTTGCACTTTGGTGTGTGCTGAAAGGACAACAGGCCAAGGCTTTTAGAAAGAGTTTGGTCGGTTGCTTTTGGTCATCATTTACACATTTTTTCATATGAAGAGTGAATGTTTCCAAACTTAAAAAAAAAAAAAGGAAGTTCAGAGAGTTAAAGAAAATAGCATCAGCTATTATACAGCATGTTATAAACAAATATTTTGCTAAATCTTTGCAGCAATTCTGCAGGATAAGGGAATATTAGCATATGCTATTGTGTGTGTGTGTGGTGTGTTCCCTGAAGTTCAAGTGCTGAAGCCTTGGTCTTTGGTGTGGCAATGTTGAGAGGTAATGAACCTTGGGGGGTGAGGGATAGCTAGTGAAAGATGATTAGGTCATTGAGGGTGCTGCCCTTCACAGGGAATAATGTCCTCAGGGAACCCTGGATGATTCTTGAGAGAGTGGGTTGTTATGAAGCTAGTCCTGCTTTTAGTTAGTTAGTTAGTTAGTTAGTTAGTTAGTTAGTTGGTTGGTTGTTTAGTTAATTTTTTTGAGACAGGATCTCATAGCCCAGGCTGGCCTTGAACTCACTATGTAGCCCAGGCTGGCCTTGAACTCATGATCCTCCTGCCTCTGTCTCCTGAGTGCTGGGATTACAAGCATTGGCCACCAAGCCCAGTGCAAATCTTGCTTCTCTGCTACATTGTGATACAGGCAAGGGGATTTGCCAGAAACCAAACAGATGGGGCTATTCAATCTTGGCCTTGCAGCCTCCAGAATTGGGGACTACATGCATCTCTTTGCTTTATAAAGTACTCAGATTTATGTATTTTGTTTTACAGAATAATGTACTGTGCCTCATTTTATAATTAGGAAACTAAGGCTGAAAAGTTATGGGTTTGCTAGGAGTCATATAGAAGGTAAAGAAAAAAAATCACGTCTTGAACTCTGGTCTCCTGGCTCCAAATCTTTTCACACTAAACTGACCATCCAACCTGGGTGCCACCTTCCATGTGTTTGAAAGCAGATCTAATGGGGTGGCCAGCAGAGTGAGCCTGGATTCTCTGGCTGAAACACAGGAGGAGATTCTAGAGATCCAGGGCTCGATGGTGAGAAGGCAGATACAGGACCATACCTGAGATGCTGCACACACACATCTCAGAAACTCCTTCTAGGGCAAAGATTCAATGCGACACCATCCTGGATTATCTTGAGTTGAATACTCTTTCATATATCTCTTTCCTGGGGTCATATTGCTTTTCCAGACTGGGAACAACAAGTGAAGAATGGTGAGCAGAGAGGAACAGAGGATGGCAAGAATGACACCAAGGTGAGGAAGAAATTCATAAATGTACACATCGAATACCAAATGTGTCTGTCTGTCTATTTCTCTCTCTCTCTCTCTTAGATTAACAACATTGGCAGAGTAGAGACAGAGTATAATGGAGACTGCAAGGGTATGGGGAGTAAGAGAGGTAGGGAAATGTTGGTCCAAGGGTACAAAGTTACAATGATGCAGGATGAATGAACTCTGGAGATCCAGTGTACAGTATGATGACTATAGGTAATGACATGATTATGTATATATATGGCTGGGATTTAGCTCAGTTGGTAGAGCAATGCTCTGCTGCCTCTGAGGTCCTGGGTTTGATTCCCAGCACTGTTAAAATGGGAGAAGGACGTGGCAATCCACTCCTGAGGCAATCCCGAAACAGTCAGCCATTGAAAACCTTCTGAGGGTCGCTATGTGTCAGGCACCTAACATATATATATATATATATATATATATATATATATATATATATATATGAAATTTGCCAAGAAAACAGGTTTTTAAAAAGAACCTGGCAACTCTGCAAGGTAACGAATAGGTTTATTACCTTGAATGTAGCAATCATTTCACAATGTGTGTATATCAAAACAGCATATTGTACATAGTAAGTGTATACTATTTTATTTGTTAATTATACCTCAAGAAAGCTGGGAAAATGGCTAGGCATGGTGGCTCACACTTATAATCTCAGAGATTCAGGAGGTGGAGACAGGATCGCAGCTGCAAGATCAGAGGCAGCCTACATAACTTAATAAGACCTTATCTCAAAAAAATTATATCTCTATCTCTATCTATCTATCTATCTATCTATCTATCTATCTATCTATCTATATGGGCTAGGGGTGCAGCCCAGTGGTAGAGCATTTGCAAAGTATGGACAAGTCCCTGGGTTTAAACCCCAAGTCCCATAAAGTTGGGAAAATGTATTCAATCCTCTATAATAGATTTAGAAATTATATAGCAGTATCTGACTATATGAACTAAGCAAAGCTTTTAGATATATTTGTATTTTACAAATCATAAGAGTACTTTGGTGTATTTGAAATTAAATTCTTCAGTAAACAAAACTCAGTGTCCCACTGAGCACAAAGCTTGTTCAAATCTTTTCTTTTTTGTCAACCCAGTGTATTTTTGCTAGCAATGTTGACCACTGAAATAACTTCCTTAGCACAGAATTTTTCAGTAAACTTCCCACACCATTGCAAACTTCCTGTTTTTAACTGCTGTTTCTCTTCTCCAGCCCCCCATCATAGGGAGTGGGAGAGCTGATAATCAGCAGAAAATTAACTTGGCAGGCCATATGTTGAGAGGCATCAATTTCGAAGGAAAGGAAGTTTTTGTTTTGTTTTCCAAAGCTTTGCTTTTTACTTGTGGTGTGCCTTCTGAAGTTAGAGATTGCTATCTGAAGATAGACTTTTGGTTTAGCCTAGTGTTACAGATGGAGCATTTCTAATCTAAAAATTCAAAATCCCAAATTCTCCAAAACACAAAACTTTTGGAGCACAGACATGACACTTCAGTGGAAAATTCCAAACTTGATCTCTTACCACAGTCAAAAGGAAGATGCCCTGAAAATTTTGCATTAATTTACCTCCAGCCTTTGTGTATTAGCTGTATATGAGACATAAATGAATTCTGTGTTTAAACTTGGGTCTCATTCCCAAGATATCTCATATATATTCAAGTATTTCAAAATGTGGAAAAAAAAAATCCAGAATTGGAACCATTTCTGGTGCTGAGCATTTTGGTCAAGGTATACTCAGACTATGTTTGAAAAATATTCAATATATATTGTTAAACAAATGTTCAAAATGTGCTTATTTTGACCAAATAGAAGACATTTTATGGTGTTTTTTTTTTTTTTTCACTTTAGATGAGCTTATAGGAATCATGACTATTCCTCTTTGGAAATTGGGGAAATTAATTCTTGGCAAATATAGTTCCCCAAGTGTGGTAAGAGGTGGGATTTTTTAAAAAACACATCTTCCTGCATCTCAGACCCAGAAATTTTTATATGATTGGTCTAATCTGTAGCCTGGGCTTTTGAGTACTTTTTTAAGCTTCTCAGGAAATTCTAATGGATTTGCCAAATCTGAACATCACTGTCTTAAATTGATTGAACACATTTAATCAGTACTTAGTAAGTACTAGGTAGTTTGTCTTGTAGCCTGCGGCTGTAGTACTGTGGCTTCTGTTCCCACCTGGTTTCAGAAACTAATCAGGTTCAACCCTGTTTAGTACTTGGATGGGAAACTGCCTGGGCACACCAGATATTGTAGGCTTCGGAGAAGGACCCAGCAACACATTCCCAAAAATCAATCCACCATTGCAAACTCTATGAAAAGCAGAGAAGCACTGACAATAGTGTTTCGCCTGTTGTATGTAGGGTTGCTATAAGTCAGACACCAACTCCACCATGGCACATAACAATTATGTCTGGTATGTGTTATCTTTAACTTTATTTACATGAAAATTGGAACTTAGAGAAGGTAATTTGCTTTTCATAATAGAATAGATGAATGTTAAAGTTGGAAAATGGAAAAAGTCCTATGACCTCATAATCTTTTACCATTTATAACAACTAAAGAATGTATAAATATACAAGTGACTGCAAAAGCCAATGTCCTGACCTTTGAAAAGAAAGATAACCCAGCAACCTCTTCTCTTGACTTGGACATGTAAGAAGGGCCCAATGTCAGCCTTCAATAAGTGGGGAACCAGAGCTGTGGCCAACTGTTAAGGAGCAGGACCTGGGTGACCAAAACAGAGAAAATAGGGGCAGAGCCCATGCATGGGTTCACACTTGCAAAGGCACTCATGGTACTATTAGTTCATTGTTCCCATTGCTGGCTGGCAGGCTGGCAGGCTGCAGCACTGAAGTTGTGTATCAACTACAGATCTCCAAAGAGCTTAGAAAGCTGGGGCACAGCTACTTGGTTAAGAAAAGTTGGACTAAGTAAAACACCACTTCAGCCAAATCCAACTTTAGTTGTGATGGAGAAGCTTTGTCAGGGTTCAGCTCAGGCCCAGCAGAGGTCAGATCCTTGCCCTGACACCAAGTGGGTATTGGGGACCCACTGGACCAGGTTGATGTGGTAGCTGAAGGTGCCAAAGAAGGACCTCGGGAGACCTTCTGTGGGAAACAGGAGAGGAAAAGTTTATTGGGTTACTCCCCAAGTGGGGTGCAACCAGCAAGCAGCCCCTGTCAAGTGCTCAAGTGCTAGCTCTAAGCCTGCAGCATAGACTTCTGCAGGCTCACTGGTGGAACAGCTCAGCCTTAAAGGCACAGCTACAAGCAGTTGGTGTTCCGCTGGGCTGGAGGTCAGATGGTCTTGACTCCTGCAGCTCGCCTTCTCTGCCTCCCTCCTTCCCAAGGATGGGAGGAATTGGAAGGCTCTTCGTGGCTTGCTTGTAGCCTTCAGCGCTTCGGGGCCCCTGGTCTTGGCACCTAGGCTTGCTTGGAAATCTTCCGCTGGATTGGGGAGCACTGAATCGAGGTGATGGGGTCCAGACAGCAGTTGAGTGATGGAGAAAAGTGGTAGGGTGAAGGGGTCTGGGAGCCCTATTTATATAGGGTCCCAGAGGGGGGGCATGTACTGGGGTTAGCCAATCAGGGCACATTCCTGACAGGTACAGCAGGTGAACTGTCATACCTGCATGTAGGGGCAGTTATTTAACTGAGATGCTAGGGGTAGCCAATCAAAATTGAGGTAGTTGAGGCTGGTCAGGCTGGTCAGGGGCCATCTTTGCTCACTTGATGGGAGAGGTAGGAGTGAGTGAGTGGAATGTGGCCCTGGGGTCAGCTACAGGTCAGTCCCTCAGGCTAACATGAAGGACCCTAGTTATGGGGTGCATTTTAAAAATCCCCAACAAAGCTTGGTGCCTGTACTAAGGTTAGCTGTGACTTTAATGTGTATGTGTGCTGTGTCATTTTGGCTCAAAGACCCTGTGTCTTCTTAGCACTTCTTTTTTCTCTCTAAATTATCCTTCCTTCAGGGTCTCTCCTCCATCCTCATAAACCATTGCTCTGTCTGCTGATAAATATTTGGAATATAAAGGACTTGTGGACATTTTCAGAGTTCTGTCTGGACTAGTGAGAACTGTCTATATCTTAAAGAAAGGAAGATGGAGACAAAGGTGGGAGAGGGACATAAAGCATGAAATTGGCACATAGAAAAAATGACAGGGTGGTACTTAAATAGACAGAGATAGAGAAAAACAGAGTAAGACAGAGAATGAATGAGACAGAGATAGATAGACCCAGAAGGGGAGAGAAAAGGAGAGAGAAGGAGGAGGAGGTGGAGGAGGAAGAAGAAGAGGAAGAAGAAGAAGAGGAGGAGGAGAAGGAGGAGGAGGAGGGATGGGGATGGGGATGGGAATGGAGATGGGGAGAGGGAAAGGGAGAGAGAGAAGGAGAAGGAGAAGGAGAAGGAGAAGAAGAAGAAGAAGAAGAAGAAGGAGAAGAAGGAGAAGGAGAGAGACAGAGAAAGAGAACCAGTTATGGAAAGAAGGAGAACCAGAGAGAGGTAGCAGAGAAAGTCACACAAGAGACAGAGAGTCCAAGTGAGATATAAACATGCTGAGCACAGAGACCATGTGGGGTGAACATGGAAGTGGAGAGAATGGAGAGGTATTGCCAAGCAGGAGTATGGAAAGTTTCATCTGCAGGTCTTACAGAAAAATGAGGAATTGACCTGATTTGCTGCCTTTCCAGCCAGGGCTGTACAGTCATCCTAAGCAGAAGCAGGGTTCCTTCCCCCAACCCAATTCCTGCTCAGTCTGGAGGGCATCTGTTGGGCATGGCTTCTCTGCTACCACTTTGGACACAGGACCTCACAGAATCTCAGACCTATGGAGCTGAGTGAGGTCTTTGTGGTGGATGTGTGTGGCTTCTTGGCCAGCCCCTATCCATTCAATCTGTTTCCAGTAACAGCCTCCAACATTGTGGGGAAACCACCCTTCCCCACTGTCAATCCCTGTGGTTTTCATGGGGTTGGTGGTCCCTCCCCACTTCCAGCCCCATCCAGGGCTAGTTTCTCCTGTGGTCAATAAATGCTGCAGGAAACAGTATAGAAATCAAGGGAGACTAATCATAGCCATTCAGACTCATCTGGAGGAGAGTTGTTGGGTTCCCAGGTTTGTCCTTGAATCTAGAGCCATGGTGACACATTGGCTGGATCTGGGGCTGCCATCTTGCCACCATGTGTAGTCTGAAAATGAAGCCAATACACAGATCAACAGAGAGTGAAATGAAGAACTAGGTTTTTGTGGCCTCCTCTGAACACTTGTCAAGCTGTTTCCTGAAGCCAAAACTATCTCCAGGCATTTTGTTACAAAAGCCAATAGACTCCTTGTTGTTTAACAGTTTAAGCTAGTTCATGTTGGATTTTCTCTTACTTGCAACTAAATTCTAATTGATATGACGTCTCACATGTGTACTACTACATTTTATTAAAAATGAGTCTAAGAAATCTAAGATTATAGCCAGTTACTTGCAGCATATGAACTAAGGTTTCACTTACCATGTGCCTCCCCATCCCTGAATCCACTCTTTCATTCTCTCCAACTTATTTTTAAATTAGGTTATAGAGCTCATTTCAAACGTGTTTTATTCTAGTGACTTCACAAGATGTAGAAATACCAGCCATTTGTGAAATTGTCACCCTAGGCCATGCTTATCTTTGCTCAGCAATTTCCCCTTCCTATGCATCCCCTCTCTCTTCCTGGGCCATAGTGTACTTTTGTGTTAATTTACCAAACAGGACCTTTACTTTAAAAAGAAAACAGTAAAATATGGCAAAGAAATACATTTTTAATGCAGGAATTCTACATATTATGTGGTTAGAGGATATATTTTTACCAAATCTTAGAATTCTCTGAACTATCAATCCTGAGTATAAGGTTAAATATAATTACATACCATTATACATTTTTAAAAAAAGACTAAAGAATCCTGAAGTATGTCTCTCATGCAACACTAGGTTTAGAGCAGTGGTTCTCAGCTTCCTGTGCCTCGGGGTCACTGGGGAGAAGACGCAGATTGCTGAGTGTCACTCCAGTGCTGCAGATTGAGTGGGTCTGGAGTGGGGCTCAGGAATCTGCACTTCTAACAAGCTCGCAAGTGATGATGACACAGGTCTGGACACCACACTTTGAAGATTGTTGCTCATATTTAAGCACAAAAGTCTAAGAGAACTTAGCCAACTCTCCAAAAATCTTAACACTGCTCTTTCCCAGTCCCAGAAATCAAGCCTCACCCAGAAAATTACGGGGAAGAGCTTGAGGTGCAGCCTGGGCAATGGTGGGAGATGGTGGGGCGAGAAACTGCCCCACAGGTGAGCCCATTTGTGACTGAGGAGAGCCCATGGGTACTAAATTAGCTGATGCTTGCCTGGTAGGAAAACATTTCTGAAGTATGAATTCAGGGTTAGTTTTCCTTTCTCATCACTTGCCCTACATATTTCTCCCTCCCTCCACTCCAGGCAACAGCTGGAACTTCTATTTTCATTGCCTCAAGGAAGGAATGATGTAGTACTAGTAGAGAGGCAAAGAGGTCTATTTCCTGGCTTTCATGTACCCAAGAACAGAGGCAAGCCAGCTCATAGGTGTGTGGAAAGTGCAGCTGCAAATGGCCCCACACTCAGAAAGGACCTTGCATTTGGATTTAATGTTCTTTGGAGACTGGCTTGAGATTCTTAATAATTTTACCTTTGACTTTGTGTTTTATAAAGTCCAGCAGAACAATGGAGTAAGTCCCAGGGACTTGGAGCCTTAGCTCCTGTGGAGTCTTGCTTCTTGCTGCCTTCCATGATGGGCTTGCTGCTGCTCATTCCCTGTTCCAAGTGCCACATGCCCTGCTTGCTCCACTTTTCTCTCCCTGCATTATGTTCTGTGGTCTCCCTCCATAGCTGGCAGACACCTGGATGCAGGTGCATGGAAGTGCAGAGTCTAGTTGCACATACCACTGCAGCTGGAGGTGGGTCAATGCCACAGCCATTGCAAGGCATTCCTCTAGAGTACCTTGCCCACCCCCAATATAGGGACTAAGGAAATGGAGCCAGGAAGTTTGCTTTCCTTTGGGATTGCCTGCCTGCTATGGGCCCATGGGAGGAAGGGGCTGATTTCCCCACTTCCCAGTCACCAATTTTTATTTTCATTAGGTCTGAAAATGGTGTAGCTGTCTCTGCACACAGGCTTGAAAGGCCCCCCAAATACCTCTTTACCCCAGAGTAGCAGAGATGTAATGAAGTGCCATTGATAGCTTGACAAATTTTCACTCTCCCCAGCATTGTGTGGGAACAAAATATTCATCTTTTGCACCTCAAAGAGGTAAGGAATTGAGCTGAGAGACCTGGAATTGGGGCGGGTGGTTCAGGCCATGGATGACTTAATAGTGACCTAGGGAGTCAAAAACTAGAGGCCAGATAAGATCATGGATGCCTCAGGGGCTGCCTGCATGAGTCACAGTGACTCAGATCAAGTGAACCCCCAAGGGGTTTGTGTGTGTGTGTGTGTGTGTGTGTGTGTGTGTGTGCATGTGAACCCCCAGCAACACATTAAACTCCTGCTATTGGATTAACTAGAGGCTTGAAGTAGAAAATAACTTGGGTTATCATAAAATATTAAGTTGCTCTTAGGTGCCATTGAGTTGGGTCCAACTCATCATGACCCTATGTACAACAGAAGGAAAGTCCCCGACACTGCCATGCCTGAGACTATGTCAGTGCTTCTCTGCTGTGCATAGGGTTTTCAATGGTTGGTTTATAATAAAATAAAGATTATTAAATTTCTTATATTCTTTAGTAGATTGGGGTTTATAACATTGAGGTTTATGTGATTATATCTGCTATATTATCTTAAAATTTGAGTTTGTAGAGATTAAGGATATTCAAGGAAAGGAATTCTCTTCAGGAATGAGAGCTGGGAGAGACTGATAAGATTTGGCAGGCAACCACTGTCCAGGGGAATAAGAAGACAATGTTGAAAGTCTCAAAACCCAAGTTACCAAAGGGTCAAGAAGCATAAGGACTGAGGTGATCAGAGAAACTTACTTAACAAGCAGCAAAGATGTAACAAGGTACAGTTTCCTTACAAGAGAGTTGTTTAAATTACTCTTTAAAAATATTTGTTTTAAATAAGTAAATAAATAAATAATAAAAATAAAAATATTTGTTTTAGCCAGGCTTGGTGGTGCATACGTGTAATCCCAGGATTTGGGAGACTGAGACAAGAAGGTCATGAATTCAAGGCCAGCCTAGGCTACATAGTGAAACCTCTCTCTCTCTCTCTCTCTCTCTCTCTCTCTCTCATTCTCTCTCTTTCATCTCTCTCTCTCTCTCTCTCACACACACACACGCACACACACACACATGCACACACTGTAGGCTTTGCATGTTCTTTTTATACTTTATTTTGCAGACAACTTTTCTTAAAGCAATTTAGCTAAGTGGTTTGGAAAAGCTTGTTGCTAGAGACAACATCAGGATGTAGAGGAAGAGCACTTAATGGAAGTTAGGAGGAACTGAATTAGGGGGACTGAAAGAAGTGAAGCCTGATTTTTATTGGGGAAGATTTATTTTTTTGTTTAGCTTTTCTTTTATTGCTTCTTCTAATTTTTCCACAAAATTCATACTTTACTCATATGATTTTTACAAGGGGGAAATCCTCTGCAGTGAAAGGATGCTCACAATGCTTACAGTCAAGAAGCATTTATTATTCTACTCTCCCTTTCTTTGCATTTGGCAGGGGAATAATAATAGAAAAAACATAGATAGTTTTATCCTCTTCCTCATCAGCTGAATCCAGACATAAATGAAAGAACAACATTCCCAGTGAGCAATCAGAAAGAAGTGGAGTCACAGAGATCCCAAGGGTGACCAGATCTTTAGAGGATGAAAGCCACCTTCTGAGCAGCCCTCACAGATCTACTGCAGATGAAATAACAGCCCACCTGGAGCATGAACCATGGCAGGTTACTGCACCTTGGGGACAGGAGGTATATTCTGTGACTAAGCTAATCCCTTGATGATAAAATTTCTTGTATAACCAAAAAGTTCCACTAAAGGATACAAAGCTCAGATAAAAGCCAAACCCACTGCATTAAATGTGTGAATGGTCCCCCGGAGCTCCCTGGAATTGGATGGGACTTCTGGAAGGTTTTACCTTCTCTGCATGTGGTGCCAAACCTGCTAGAAGAATGAACTCTTAAAATGAATGTGACTTGTATTTGTGATAACCCAAGACAGAACATGCTATTCAAGAGGCCAAAGAATCTAGGGAGAGCACAAAGGGAGCAGAGAAAAGCAGACTCAGAAACAAATGGCATTTTATCACCGAGAGTAGATAACTGATTTGTTCTTATGGAATCAGAGTGAAAAATGCTTGCTCGGAAGGGGGTCAAATCCCCGACACATTTAGAATGAGCACCCTACTTGGCCGGGTGCCCTTCTCCATTGATGTGGCATTTGTGCAAAGAGAACTGGACCTTGGTTCTCAGAAGATCACATTTCCTCTTTGTCAGGGATCATGTTTAGCTGTTGATGGGAATTTTGTCCTTCTCAGCATTATTTTTCAAAATTCCTCACAGATACAGAATCAAAAGGGAAGAAGAATCCTGTTGGGATATTTTATGTCATGACTCACCAGGCCCTTCCTGACTCTCCCAGGATCTCATTCAGACAGAGGTCCCATTGACAGTGGTCCCTGTCACAGCCAGATGCAGAAATGGAAGACATGAGCTGGAGTCTATTTCATGGTGGACTCACTGGCTAAGTTCTGGTGCAGTCATAGGTCAGAGCAGCTTAGCACTAAAGAGGCAGAAATAAAAGAGCCTGCTGTTCAACTACATGGGAGTTTCTAGCATTCTGATTGTAAGTTGATTCAATAATTTATATGCAGACAGTTCAGAAGAGATGAATGAACAACAGTGCTCTTCAATGTCCTTTTAAAACATGCCATGCAGCCTGGTTTTGGTGGTAACTATAACCATGTACAACTAGGGGAAGCGCTGGTGTCAATAAGCTTTATCAGTTTTGTTTCATTTTATTTTAATCCTGGAATAAGGAAAGGAATTTAAGAAAGTGTATTCAAACCTATGCAGTTTGCATTCGTGTTAGAGACATAGCAAGTTTGGGGTTTTGAAAGACTTATCTGATTTAAAGACTCAAGAAAAATTATGGATTTTTAAAAAATTAACTTAGCCTAGAGCCTCTCCCTGTAATATCTCTTATTCACCCAGAAAGAGAATGGAGGAAAATTGACGATGGTATTTGTTAGCAGGAAGTTTTTCTTTGAAGCATGAGTATTTTTGTGTCACTTGTAAATAGATCATGAGATTTTGATTTGTTTACTCAGTTATTATTTTTTTCATTTTGTTCATCCAATGTACATCAACAATGTCTCTTTGATGTACTAGGAACAGTGGCAGCATAGGACATATAAAATTTAAAAAGAGAGTGTAATGGTTTGAATATGAAATGTCTTCTATAGGCTAGTGTATTGAAGTCTTGGTCTCCAGCTGATGGTACTATGTTGGGAGATAGTGTAAACTTTAAGAGGTGGGGCCTAGATAGAGGAAGTAGGTCACTGGTGGCACGCCTTTGAAGAGTATCTTGTTTCTTCCCCTTCCACTCTCTTTGCTTCCTGGTGGTGTTGAGGTGAGCAGCTTCCAACACAGCCTTGCTGCCATGATGTTTCTGCCAAAACAATGGACTCAGCTCACCATGGACTGAAACCACGAGTCAAAATAAACCTTTCCTTTTTTTAAAATTGTTTCTCTCAGGTATTTGTCACAGCATCAAAAACCTGACTAATGCAGATAAACTCCTGGTTCCATGTAGGATGGAATAAGACAGAAGGAGTACCTTTGGTTTTCCTACCTAATGTAGTCATAAAACTGGAACTGGTATTTAAATACCATGAAAAGTAAATAGTAGCAGGTATTTTGGGGAAGAGATCAGAATCTGAGTTACCCCCACACTGGTGAGTTTATCACTTTTCCTTCTCTTGTATTCCCTGGTTTGGACTCAAGGAAGCTCCCAAACCTGGAAGTTGGCATTGGCAAGGACAGAGAACTCTCAGAGAAGCCCTTTATTTCTAACATGAGAAACAGAAGAAAAGCCATAAGTTCCCCATTTTACTTTTTCTTTCTTTTATTTTTTTCTCTAATCTCTCACAGTCCAGCCTGTGATGGCCCACAGGCACCTAAAATTCTGAAGGAGAGAAAACTTGTTCTCTGCTTGGAAGAACCCTGGTGTCAAATGAATGGTACAAGTTCCTGGTTTGTTTTTTTTGTTTGTTTGTTTGTTTGTTTTTCTTCTTTGTCCTCTCACTAGTTAACCCCTATATAAGGAGTCAATTCAATTTTTAAATTTTGTTTTCTTTTCTTTTGTTGTGGCAGAGTCTCGTTCTGTAGCCCAGGCTGGCCCAAAAGTCATGATCCTCCTGCTTCAGTCTCTTGAGTGCCAGGATCACAGACATGCATCACCACACCCAGTGAATTCTGACTCTATTTTTGAAGGTCGACTGCTGACAGATTTCAGGACCCCACCACTTCCCTTTCCCTCTCAGCCCCACATCTGGGTAAGCTGATGTGGTAGCTCTTTTTGCACTGATGGGAAGTTCTAGTTAATTCAGGAAATCTCACCCCAGCCTCACCTCTGAGCCATCATAAAATCCAAGTGGGTTTTATTTCTTGGCTCTTCCATATATGTCCAGGTCAGATTGGGGACATCAGTCTCCTAAGAAAGCCTCATCATGTTGAGCAATAAACCTTTCCATGCCCTCTTGCTTCATGGGTGACATCATCAATCTTAATATCCAAACCAAATTTGGAGTGCAGGGTCCATCTTTTGTCTGCAAGTGACCATAATAGCACCCAAATGGGCCCAGGTGGAGATGCAGAGCCAGTGAGAATCTAAAATGGAAACTCGAGGGAACCAGAACAGACCAGAGAGATCTCAGAGTGTAGGGAGCTAGGAATTCTACCAATCAGGTTACTTAGGAACATAGATTTGTTCCCAAGCTGCCCACGCATGTATCTGAGCAGGAAGATTATGTGATAGACTCTGAGACTTGAACTACAAGAGAGAGCAGACTGGCTGCTAGGTAGCGTATACATCCCCTAGATCTGAGGGATACTGCAAAAGTTAAACCAGAATTGACATCTAAAGCATCACCTACAGAAGATTGAGCAGCATGTGTAGCTTGAAACCAAATGGTTTGATTGCCAACTAAAACAAAAACATCAACAGTCCATAGGACTTAAATAAGACCCAGAGTCTCTTAAGATGATATTCAAGATATCCATGATACAGTTCAAAATTATTTAGTTTACAAAAAACAAGATAACATAAACGTATATATATGTATATATACATATATATATACATATATATATATATATATACATGTGTTAAGATTCATAAAGCATACATTAAAAAGAGTCAGTCTTACTATGTTTTAGTGTAAAAGTTCAAAAATTCACGATGCCCTTCGCTAACAAGAAGTGCAAATCTACTGTGGGAAATAGGATAGATAATGACATAAAGTCTAATACCTATGATGTAGTAATACACACGGGTATCTAATCTAATTTAAAAAATGGGAATCAGGGAATTAGGATCCACTTCCAAGAAGAATGAATAATTCAGTTAAGTCTGAAGTAACAAGTAGACAAAGAGGAGTTGGAGAAGCATAACAAGGTATTCACACCCACATAAGGGGCAGCATGATCCAGAACACCAGGCCAAGGGGGCACAGGGAACAATGAATAGCTCTGTTTTGTTGGGTTACATGGCACCAGGCAGAGAGTGGCATAAAATGATGGTGGATGCCAGGACCAGGTCATGGAAGGTCTCGAATACCATCATATGCCACTTTGAACCCCAAGGTCATTCTATCAGGGGTCTGATCTGACTTCTGTCAACATCAACACAACGATTGTAGTAACAGCACGCCGTTGGGCCTTGGCTTCTTGTGGCAGTAACTACTGGTATGTACCAATATCTGAATGGTCTTCTCTTGTTTCCCAGCCTCCCTTGGCATTATATTGGCTGTATGATCAATTCTGCCTGTGG
This sequence comes from Pedetes capensis, assembly GCA_007922755.1. NCBI lineage: Eukaryota > Metazoa > Chordata > Mammalia > Rodentia > Pedetidae > Pedetes > Pedetes capensis. The sequence goes on from VMDO01001234.1 coordinate 204,958, forward strand.
CTCTGAACGAAAGGGAAGCACATTAAACTCCAAGCATGGATGTCTAAAGGATCCAGGGTGCCTCCCCAGTAGCCTCTTCTCCTTTCAAATTGACCTTAGAGGCCATGGGTTGAAGGGCTATGAGATAATATGGAAGCAACCAAGGTCACTGACTCATCATTTGCAGGAAGGTTCTTGTTAGGAACACCCACGAAGAAGTCTGCACAAGGATACAAATAAACTGTCCCTGTGTTAAGCCACAGAGATGTCGTGGTTTATTAATGCATCATAGTCTGGCCTATCTAACTAACATAGTTTCACCATCTCTTTATCAACAGTATGGATAGCCTCCCTAAGAGTGTTTTCTGGCTCCATAAATCTAACTTAATGCAGGTAGGGAAGGCCGTGCTCCAGTCACCTGACTCCTCTTTGGTGCTGTGACTAAGTTTGGTTAGTCCTGCCTGTGATCTTCCTCTCCAGGATATTTCTGTATCTCACCTTGGAGGAGGATTATGATACTCAGGTTTAAGTGGACTGTCAAGGTTCATCAAATTTACCTTACTTTCTAGTGCTCAACTCACCTTTCCAATAGCTGTGCTAAATGGTAGTTCAAGGTCTGGTTGAAAATCTCTAGTAACTGAAAATTCCTTGCTTTGACTGCACAAAAGTTCCTCCCCTGCATTCTAAATAAGGGCCCTGCATTGCACATAATTCCTAATCCTCATGGACTGTGCCATATTTCAAATGAATAAGTAGTAATTCTATTTAAATGATTGAGTCATAACTCCACCGGGGACATGGGAATCTTCCTCAGACCTCTTCCTACCATGGCAAGAGTTCCTTTTTCTCTCTCTCTCTCACAATGAACTGTTTATTTAATAAGGTTGTACAGTTTGGGTGTGATAGTACAGAAATTTTCCTTCTATTTATCAACCCCTCGTGCCCACAAGTAGAAAGAGCTTTCTTTGAGAGGATCTTGTCTGTAATATCAACGGCAATAGCAGTCTCAAAATTCAAATTGTTAGGAGCTTTAAGCATACACACACACACACACACACACACACACACACACACACACACGTCTATGGGAACCCTCTGAAACCACAAACATCTTTCAAAAGTCAATACAATGAAACAAGAAAACAGAAGTGGGCCTCCTCATGTGGCTAGAAAGTTTTAACACGAAAGCTATTTGTAATGAGGGACCCTGTCTCTGATGGAATGGCTGTTCAGTTCATAATGCTGGATTGTCAAGCACAATCCATAAAAGGAAAATTTGGTAAATTAGACTGTACCAAAATTTAAAACTTTTCATGGTGCTGAGAGTATGAAATAAAAATTGCACACTGGTAGAATGTATTTGCACATCATATATGTCCCAAAGGATTGTTGTTGTTGTTAGGTGCCGTTGAGTCCATATCTGACTCATAGCGACCCTCATAGGGTTTTCAATGGCTGTTTGGGGATTGCCTTGGGAGTGGCTTGCCAGGTCCTTCCCCCATTTTTGCAGTGCTGGGAATTGAACTCGGGACCTCAGAGACTGCAGCGCAGTGCTCTACCAACTGAGCTAAATCCCAGCCCCCCAAAGGATTAGTATCTAGTATATATATATAAAAAAATGCACATAAAATAAATAATCCAATTAGAAAATGGACAGAAAAATGAATGGTGGCAAATAAGCCCATAGAAAAATGTTCAATCATTGGGTAATTGCAAATTAGAATCACAATATGATACCACTATTGTTGTTGAGCTGGGATTTAGCTCAGTTGGTAGAGTGCTGCGCTGCAGTCTCTGAGGTCCCGAGTTCAATTCCCAGCACCACAAAAATGGGAGAAGGGCCTGGCAATCCACTCCCAATACAATCCTGAAACAGCCATTGAAAACCCTATGAGGGTTGCTATGAGTCGGATACCTACTCGACAGCACCTAACAACAACAATTGTTGTGACCCTACATACAACTCAGTGACCCTACATACAATAGGCAAAGCACTATTGTCAGTGCTTCTCTGCTATTCATAGGGTTTTCAATGGCAGATTGATTTTGGGAGTGGGTTGCCAAGCCTCCCAAGCCTACAGTATCTGGTGTTCCCAGGCAGTCTCCCATCCAAGTACTAACCAGGCTCGACCCTGCTTAGCTTCTGAGATCTGACGGGATCAGACACCACAGTGCTTCAGCTGCAGGCATGATATCACTACATACCTATTAAAAGGGCTAAAATAAGCTACGCCATAGTGGTGCACACTTGTAATCCATGAGCTTGGGAGACTGAGGCAGGAAAATTGTGTGTTTGAGGCCACCCTGGGCTACATAATGGGTTCAAGACAATCCTGGTCTTCATAGTGAGACCATGTCTCAAAAACTTTATACAAACAAAAGAACCAGGAACAGTAGTGCATGCCTGTAATTCCAGAAACTTGGGAGGCTGAGGCAGGAGACTGAGGTGGGAGGATTGAAAGTTTGAGACCAGATACAACCTGCATAATTTAGTGAGATCCTGTCTCAAAATTTAAAAAATAATAATAATAAAAAAATAGGCTGGGGATGCAACCCAGTAATAAAGAACTTGCAAAGTATGTGCAAGGGCTGAGTTCAATCCCTAAGTGCTGTAAAAACAAAACAAAACAAAACAAGAACCCTCTAAATGAACAAACAAACAAAAAAAGGACTTAAAATATAGTGACAACTTCAAATCTTACAACAGCAAATCTTTAGAAAAACTGGCTCACTCATCCATTTCTGGGAAAAATGTAAAATTCTACAGCTACTATGGAAAATTGCTTGACAGTTACTTAAAATATTCAGTGTGTACTGCTCAACAATTTTACTCTAGGGCATTTATTCCAGAAAAATGAAATTATATGCTTATATAAAAATTACTGCTTGTTGTTAGGTGCCGCTGAGTCAGGTCTGACTCATAGTAACCCTAGGTACAGCAGAATGAAACATTGCCTGACCCTGCGCCATGCCCAGCACTATGTCAGTGCTTCTCTGCTACCCATAGAGTTTTCAATGGCTGAATGTTTCAGGAGTGGGCTTCCAGGTCCTTCTCCCTAGCCTGCAGCACCTGGTATTCCCAGGCAGTCGCCCATTCAAGGACTAACCAGCCCGACTCTGCTTAGCTTCTGAGACCAGATGGGATCAGATATTAGGGCATTATGGCTGTAGACATATTATCCAAAAATAAGTACGTAAAAACTTATAGCAGGTTTATTCTTAATAGCCAAAACTTGAAAACAACCCAGATGGTTAAATTAACTGTGGTGTATTCACACCATGGAATATTACTCAGCAATGAAAAGGAAGTATCTATATAAGCAGTGGATGGGGAAGTGTGTGTGTGGTTATAAAAGGCCCCAAGGAGGGAGGGATCCTTGTGGTGACAGAAATGTTTTGTGTCTTGAGTATATCAATGTCAATAACCTGTTTGTGATCTTGGAAGACAATACCATGAGGGGAACCTGGAAAAATTTGCAAACAATGCCTCTGTGTTATTTCTTACAACCACATATGAATCTACACCTATCTCAAAATGGAAAGATGAATTTAAGAAGCACTTCTCATGCCTGAGGTACTGCCCATGCTGACTAAATTACAGTACTGGAGGTGGGAGGGAGGCATCAGTATTTTTCCTGGATGATTCCAAATTTTACAATCACTCAATGAGGCATCTCAGAAGCCTCCACGAAGATCTTTATGGAGAGAAATTGAAAACAGATTTCATAAAGTTCTACCTATAGAGATATTTTTGTAAATGGGAACCAAAAACAAGCATCCTATATCTTTTTGGCCACAACCCTAGTGATCATAAAGGAAATGCCATGGACAATCCATGTTCATCTGGCAGGCTCCTGTCCCTAAGCTTCACTAATTGAAAATTTAAGCCTAAAAGCCAACATTATTAGCTACTTTATAACTGGAGTAACTTACCAAAAATGTTTTAAAAAGTCATTTCATAAATACCACAGTATCTTCCTCTCTTGTCTCCATCCCGGTACTCAGGAACTCTGTTACTACCATTGGGATACATACATCAAAAAGTGTGTATGAATTTGACAGAAAATCAAGCAACGGAAAAAGGTATTTTACAAGACCATACTATGCAATCCAGTTATTTTGCTGGTCATGTTCTTGTTTTGATCATTGTAATGAAGAGCTTCTGAAAATAAAATAATTGTTGTCATCTATTTTGATTGGAAACTGGTAGTCAAAGGGTTAAATCTAGCCTGAGTGGAGCTATAGGATTGCTGTGAGGTATTCCAGAGCCTGCCTGATGTATCACAGGTGTGTTGTTCTGTTTTAAAAGTAATGCTCCACCCACACCTGGCTGGCATTTCAGATCCATTTACCATTCACTTCCCTTTCTAAGAAAGTTCTTAGAGATCTCACTTAGGCTTGTTACAGCAAGCAGCCTCTATAGACTAAACTATAAAAAGAAAGGAGAAAGGGGTTGAGGCTTTGCTCTCATTAAACCTGTACCCAAAGAGTGAGTCCCACTGCGTCATGGAGAGAATTTTTGGAATGTTCTTCAATTGCATGTTTTCAAGTTTTATCATGCTCTACTTTTCAGCCTAAGCCTTCTCTTGAGATTTTTTCATTTAGATTAAAGACACTGTTAAATGCATTAGTGGAGTAACATTAATGTAATGAGAAGAGGCAGGTTATCACACATGATAATCTGCTTTTCTCCCAGGATGCTATTTTTATTGCATTAAGGTTACTTTGCTCAAAGAGACCCAAAGAAGCAATATAAATTAACCCTGTACATCAAGTCTTCTTTCTCACTAAGCCAATTTTCTGTTTGATATTTGTACTCCAACCATCACAAATACAGTAGCAGCTCCATGGGACTGGATAGAGTAGGAAAGGTTGAACTAGCTTTAATATTTGTTTTTTATTTCTGAGAAATCGATTTCAGGCATGATGAAGTTGTATTGTCCATGTGTGCTAGTGAATGCATGTAAATCCAATTTGCCATAGAGAAGAGCAAATTCTTTTCCTGTAAAGCACAATAGAGGAGTGAGGAGTCGTTTTATTTAAGGCAGAGGATCTTCTGGACTTAAATGAACAGTCAGGTAGCACTAAATAGTGACAACCAATGAGAAACAAGCTGCACACAAAGATGACCTTTCACCCCACGATGTAAAATTTCCACTCAACAACATCTGGAGACATCACTCAGAGGCAGGAGGCCATACTCAGCCTGGTTGTCTGTGGACACAGCTTATTACTGAACCAAATCCCTCTGCTTCTAATTCCCAATTCCCCAGCCCCAGGTACTCTTGTTTATTCTCACAAGTCACAGAGCCCTTTCCTCACCTAGGAGCTTTGTTCAAGCCATTTCTGATCCCCCAAATGTAGTTCATCTTGTTCCTCGCCCGTTGGCTCTAAGACTTCAGGTTTCAATTAAAATAACATCTTCATTGCTTTAACTCCAGAGTTAGTTTCTGACTTGGCACCCTGTTTGTCAGAACAGCAGTCAAGAAATCAAAAGACACATTGCATTGGGAAAAGCTGTTGCCAAAGACCTCTTTAAAGTGTTGATAAGTAAAGATGTCACATTGAAGAGGAAGGTGTGCCTGACTCATGCCATGGTATTTTCAGTCACATCCTATGCTTGTGAAATATGGACATTGAATAAAGAATAAGGAAGACAGGAGAATAATTAATGTTTTTGAATTATGGTGCTGGAGACAAATGTTAAATATACCATGGACTGCCAAAAGAACCAACAGATCCAGCCTAAAAGAAGTACAACCAGAATATTCCTCGGAAGCAAGGATGGCTAGACTGCATCTTATACATTTTGGACATGTTGTCAGGAAGGACCATTCCCTACAGAAGGACATCATGCTTGGGAGTGGATGGTCAATTAAAAAAAAAAAAAAAGAAAAGAAGATCCTCAACTAGATCGAGTGACACAGCAACTACAACAATGGTTTTAAACATAAAAACGATCATGTGCCTGGCACAGTATTGGGGAATGTTTCATTCTGCTGTACATAGAGTTGCCATGAGTTGTATCTGACTCAATGGCACCTAACATTAACATATATAGGGTATCTATGTATCTATGTATGTGTCCATCTATCTATATGGGCTGGGTTTAGGTCAGTTGGTAGAGTACTGCTCTGCACTCTCTGAGGGCCTGGGTTTGATCCCCAGCACTGCAAAAATGGGAGAAGGACATGGCAATCCACTCCTGAAGCAATCCTGAAACAATGAGACATTGAAAACCCTATGAGGGTCATTATGAGTCGGACCTGACTCAAGGGCACCTAACTATATCTATCTATCTATCTATCTATCTATCATCTATCTATCTATTTGTGGTACTGGGGGGCTGAACCCAGGGCCTTACACATACTTTGCAAGCACTCTACCACTGAGCTGCACTCTTATCCCCCTTTTTTATTTTTTATCTTAAGACAGGGACTTGCTAAGTTAAGCAGGTTACCTCTGGCCTCAAACTTGCAATCCTTCTGCCTCCACCTCCCAAGTCACTGAGATTACAGACATGTGCCCTGTGCCTGGCAAAAAATGAATAAATTGATATATGTTCTCTTTAGAAAAAAACAAAACAAAAGAATAAGGTATTATACCATAACCTTACTGACTTTTAGGCAAAAGTATTTTTAGTTAAACACACAGAGGCTATGACAATCAAACTCTGAGGCTGCCTTCTAATAATGACATGGAGGTTAGTCACATAATATTTTAAGCAGGTGTCACACTGACCAATCTGTGAATCCAAACTGACCATTCCACTTCACATGTTTCCTCTTCTGAATATATATGTGCATCTATTGTCTGTCTCACTCATGCATTCAGTAGGCACCTCTACTGCCTTGTGAATCTTGCCAATGCCTTCAACTAGATTTTAAGCTCTTGGAGGACAGGCATCATTGTGTTAATAGTCACAGCAACTCTATTGTATATTTCCAAGGACCAGTCATAATGCTTTTCTGTATCATAAATGCATGCTATGGAGCCATAGTTCAAACCTAGGCAGAACCACAAAGCCTGCACACACACTGTCCTTAAACCTAGACCTTACACTCCTTTGGGTGGCCTTTGGCAAGTTGCCGGATTCCTCCTCTGAAAGATGGGGAGGAGAGAGGTATCTACTGCAGAGGGTGGCTGTGAAAATTACAAGAATTGTTGTTATTGTTAGGCGCCGTTGAATCGGTGTCCAACTCATAGCGACCCTACGTACAACAGGCAAAACACTATTGTCAGTGTTTCTGTGCTGTTCATAGGGTTTTCAATGGTGGATTGATTTTTGGGAGTGGGTTGCCTGGTCTGTCTCCCAAGCCTACAGTACTTGGTGTTCCCAGGCAGTCTCCCATCCAAGTACTAACAAGGCTGGACCCTGCTTAGCTTCCAGGATTTGACGAGATCAGATGCCACAGGGCTACAGCTGCAGGCTTCCAAGAGTTGATAACCTACAAATTCTTAGAACAGTATCTGGCCCACAATAGATATTTATTGTTGTTAGTTGTTTTTATTTTTACCATTATTGCTTATAGAAAAATCCTGTGTCCAGGGAAACCCATCAATCTCAGTTTTGGGATGGAACGTCCCAGGTCTTTGGCAAAAGTTCATCATGGGTCCAGACGGCTGGCTTAGGACAGAGGTCAGACTGTGTTCTGGTGGTCACTCCCTATTGCCCTGCTTCTCTTTCAGAGCCCACCTCAAAATTCCTGCTATGTCCTGTGATTGGCTTTTTTCCCCTTGCCTATTACAGGATTTCAGGAAACTGTGTTCCTTAGTAAACAGTGTGTGTAGTGCAGAAATTCTGTACCTTCTTTGCACATTCTTCCACATAGACCATCATCCTATTTTCTGCATTTGCTAAGAGCAAACCATCTGCTTTTTGCAAATAACCCTGGCAGGGTAAAAACGTCATGCCTCAAAGAAGCCCTAGCATCTAGTGCCTCCTGCTGCCTTTCCATGAGGAAGGAAATGGAAAGAGAAAAAGATGTGAATGCTTACAGAGGGCCTAACAGAAAATTGGTGTAAATGTGCTAAACTCGAAATTAGATTTATGTTCAACATTTCTTGGACCATTTTGATTTTTACCTGTTCTTTTTGTCTTTGCAAAAATTAATTTTTGCTTAATTATATTTCTCTATATTTCCTTTCTGGCTATTTTGCTTTGGGGATTTAAACTTTTGTCTTATTTTCAGCTCCTTTTCAGTTTGGCAAAGCCCTGAGACCGGTAGTGAGAAGCTGAGGCCTGAGAGGGCTGAGGGCGCACACCAGGACACTCAGCCAGGGGATGGGACAGGCGATCCTTCCATACGACTTGGGAACTCACCGTAAACTGTGGCTGCAGTGTGTGCTAGTGGTACAAGCCCTCCTGGGTTTGTTGTTGTTGTTAGGTGAGGTAGAGGGGAGTCCGACTCATAGCGACCCTACATACAGCAGAATGAAACACTTCCCGATTCTTTGCCAGGCACACGATCTGATTTATGTTTAAGCCCATTGTTGCAGACACTGTGTCAATCCATCTGGTGGAGGGTTTTCCTCTTTTGCGTTGACCTGCCACTCTCCCAAACATGATGTCTTTCTCTAGGAATTGATCTCTCCTGACTACATGTCCGAAATATGTAAGCCCCAGTCCGCCCATTCTTGCTTCCAAAGAGCCCTTCTCGTTGCACTTCTTCTAGGACAAATCTGTTGGTTCTTTTGGCACTCCGTGGTATATTCAACAGATGTCTCCAGCAACATAATTCAAAAGCATCAATTCTTCTCTTGTCTCCCTTGTTCAATGTCCAGCTTTCACAACTATATGATGCGACTGAAAATAAGACACAGCTTTTCCTAGAGCAAGACATCTTTTGATTTTGCCCGAGGTTTAGAGAACGCGATATTGCAGCCAATGAGACCCGAGTGCACGACTGTCAGGCAGATTGACCAATAAGCGTGTGCTGTGAGCAATGAAGCCCTGCCTCCTAGGCGGGCCTTATCAAATCCACCAGCTGAGCTCCAGAGCAGAGCTGGCCCCGGCGAGAGATCTGCCACTGGTTCCGGGACAGATGGGAATAAAGTGGCTTCGCAAGAGCACCGCGGCAGAGGCCAACTGCCCCAGGCGCCTGCTAGGAAGGAAGGATGTGAGAGCCAGCAGCCCGTGGAGGCCACGGGCGCCACCCAGAGGCACTGGCAGGTACCGGGAAGACGCAGAGTGGGTGCTGTGGAGTTGCGGGAGCTGGCGCACCCACTTTGGTGACCCTGGGAGTGGGGCAGGGAGCGCTCACAAGGCGGCCCAGCCGGGGTCGGGTCTGCTAGACCTCCATCCCTCCTTGCCGCCATCCTTTCTGCCTCCCTTCTCCCCTCCTGCTTTCTAGATGGCTTCTGAGCCGCTGTCAGACCTAGGTCTTTGCCCCAGGAAGACCGAGTTCCTTTAGAGCAACATCCAGGCCCCAGGAAAGTCAAGGTAGAGGAGAGCCAGTCCTTTGATGAGAGGGCTCTTGATGGGGCCTGGGATTACAGCCTTGCACCAAGTCTCCTGGCTTAAGATTTTTAGATAAACTAACTTCCAGGGTGACAGGTGCCCAGGGCCAACGCTGTGGTGAGGTGCATTTCCTCTCCCTCTCTCAGCCCTGGGGTGCTGTGGTCTTGCTCAGCTTTGTGACCTTCTAGGCAGGATTGAGATCTCAGGAAGAGGTAGTGTGGATTTGTGGACATCTTTCAGAGGTAGCATCTACAGACTTTTGTCATGGATAGTGGCTCTATTTGTAAACCTTCCAGTGAAAGATTTGGGGGATCCAGCCCTTCCTAAACTCTGGGAGAGTCATGTAAGATTTTCTAATTTCCAAGGTCATGGCTTTCTTATGAGACCTCTTGTCACCACGTGTCCCACCCTACCATTTCAGAAACTTATTCGGTGATGATCTGAGCTGGGACACCAGAAAAAGTGCTCAAAAGAATATTTTACCAAATTTGGAGACATCCTTGACTGTACTGTGAAAATGGATTAATAGGGTTGTGTTTATGCTCTTTGAGGGTGAAACCAGCATAGAGAACATGAACTGTACTTCATCAAAGGTCCCTGTTTCAATACTTTGCACCACTGTGGCCAAATACCTGATAGAAATAGGAGAGAAAAGATTTATTCCAGCTCATGGTTTCAGAGGGCTCAGTACATGGCTGCCTGGCTTCATGTACTTGGGCAGAATATTGTGGTAGGAGGAGCATACAATAGATGAGGTTCTTCACCTCATGGAGGACAGGAAGCAGAGAGAAAGAGAGGATCAGATGACAAGATGTAAGCCCCAAGGACATACCCTAAAGTGACCTATTTCTTCCAGTTAGGTCCCACTTCCTAAAGTTACCACTGCTTCCCAAAACAGCACCATCAGCTGAGCCAAGTGACCAAACACATAAGCCTGTGGGGGACGTGTCGTATTTAATCCATAACAGTCCCTGTGAATGGGATTTGATTTCTAAGAAAGTGCCATTCCTGGATCATGATCAGTTTGAGGGATATGTGGCCAAGTGCACTGGGGAAAGCAGAGGTCAGGGACTTGTTCCTGTACAGATTAAATAGAGATTGAGAGGTATGTGGGCTGCAGTGGTCCAGCCAGACAGTTGTCATTTAGGACCTGTTTTTGTCCCTATTTGGCAAAAATGCTATACTAAATGCTTTACATGTGAGAATTAGAAAAACATCTGAGGATCTATGAAATAGGCATGTGTTACCTGTACAGAGGAAGGAACTTAGGCTCAGAAACAAGTAAGTAATTGGAAGAGATGGCACAGTAAGTAGGGAGAACTGCCAGGGTTCCAACCCCAGCAGCCTAGCTCTAGTTGGTGTTCTACATCAGCCCTGCTTTACTTCTGAAGGAAACAAGTCAGATTTGTGATAGCCAGGATGGGAAGAGGGCTCACAGTGGACAAGGGTTCCCAGGGAGTGAGGACTGATTTGTATGTAGTGGATGAACTACCTGGGCTTCAGGTTTAGAGATAATTGGGAGGTCAAGCTTGGACAGAGTGTGGTGTGTTTGGAGGAGATGAAATATTTTGTGTACCTATGGAGGAGGCCTGGGCCTCAAAGAGAAGGGAGTACTTATGAGAATGACCATGAGAACTGGAACTAGAGTCTGCCTGACTTCCTTCTCAGAAGGAATTGTCCCATGCATCAAATTTAAAGATAAATTATATATACATGTTGTTGTTAGGTGCTGTCGAGTTGGGTACTACTCATAGCCACCCTCATAGGGTTTTCAATGGCTAATTTTTTTCAGGATTGCTTTGGGAGTGGATTGCCACATTCTTCTCCCATTTTTGCAGTGCTAGGGATCAAACTGTGCCTTTGGCCATAGCATTGTGGCTCCTAATCCCATCAGATCTTGGAAGCTAAGCATCGTGGGGCCTGATTAGTACCTGGATGGGAGACTGCCTGGGAACACCAAATACTGTAGGCTTGGAAGGAGGACTTGGCAACCCACTCCCAAAAATCGATCCACCATTGAAAACCCTATGAATAGCAGAGAAGCACTGACAATACTGTTTTGCCTGCTGCACATAGGGTTGCTATGAGCTGAACACCAACTCAACGGCACCTGACAACAACAACAACAGATCAAATCCAGGGCCTCAGAGAGTACAGAGTAGCACTCTACCAATTGAGCTAAACCCCAGCATTACTTCAGGTTGAGCCACAGTGAACTCGTATATACATATGTAGTATCTCTATGTATGTGGATGCTTATTCAAAATATCTTTTGCTGATGAGCAGAGGCCTTAATGATAAGTAGCCACATAGGATCTGAAAAGAGAAAAGAATCAGTGCTCTGAAGGACCTGAAATGGACTTTCTAAATTTTATTTTATTTTATTGTGACATCATAAGTCCCTTTTGGTTTTTATGAATCACTCTCCTAAAACTTGGGTGTTTGTGGAGGAACTCAGACAGATTGAGGTTCTGCACAAGGAGGTGACAATGAGGACCAGGCTCAGGATCCCAGGGTACTCCCCGAGTATAAACACTGTGGGAGGCCCTGCCTGAGCAGCTAGTCAGTTGGGCTCTTGACTTTGCAATCCCTTACTCTGATTCCACTTATATACAACTGATGAAAATTTGCATTACTCTATGTTTGGAGATCTTCATTTGTGATCTATAAAACCAAAGATATTTCAGGAGAGAAATCTGGAGATAGGAAAATTGGGATAGGAAAAAGTAATTTCTACTTTCACTAACCTCTAACTGAAATATAGCATTTCTTTCCATTAGGAAAATGGAGATAAACCATAGCAATATTAATTCCTATGTCTGTTATCGCTAGGAATCACAGTTATTCACATGATACACATACCTTAAAACATTGTTTTTGTGGAGCACAGCTTTGATATTATGGTCAGAATTCAACCTACCCCTAGATCTCTTAGTCTTTAGTATATTCATAAAACTAATATCTGTTGCCATCTTATGTATTTTATTTTGTGCATTTCTCCAGAATGCCACACTGCAAATGAAGAGTCTCTGCCATGGATCCTGAATAGGCAGCATTCGGAGTGGGTAGAGGTGAATAGGCATTGAAACACCCTCAGCTTGTCTCCACCCTCACCACCAGTTGGAGCAGGACGCAGCAGATGGCCTGTGAGTTAAGAGGACATGGTCCCTTTGCTGAAGAACAGTCCTGTTCCCACATGTGTGAGAGTATGGAATTGCCATAGTACGGAAAGAGATGATCTTTTAGATTCAGGTGAAGTGCATTGAACAGGCATATCTTGAGGCTGTTTCTGGCCTCTAATAGTTTAAATGGTGGGGTGAAAGGGAACTCAGAACATCTACTCTGAGCCACATCTTAATCCGGGTTCTGGAGCTGGGAGTGTAGCTAAGCAGTAGAGTGCTTACGTAGAATGCATGTGGCCCTGTGTTCAAATCTCCAGCACTGCAAAAAGACCACAAAAACCTTTAAATCCAAATACTGAGGTACAGGGGGCAATTATTTATCCAGGTCACATAATTAGAATAGTGAGTCATTCCAAGAGGATTTTAGTTTAATCCTGAGCAGAGAAAGTGCTCTTGGAGTCTGGCGAGAGGGGGAGGAGGCTGGGAGAAAGATGGGCACAGAGGGGATGGGAGAGCTGGGAGAAGGCAGCCAACTTCAGATACCACTTCTTCCACATCCCAAGGCCTTGACATCAACTCTCCTGTGACTTGTCAGGGGTTTTATTACTCCCTAAGTACAGTGTTGGGTAGTGTTTCATTCTGCTGTACTTAGGGTTGCTATGAGTCAGAACTGACTCCACAGCACCTAACAACAAAACAAAGGACCGATTAGATGTCTGTTGAGTTAGATAATAATCACACTACTTCCCTGAAATGCTTTTATGTGCAAGGAATAGATTCAGAAAACACACTTCACAAGATCTAGTGTACATATAAGATTTCTTATTCCAAGGAATCCTGCTGTTCCCAGACCCACAGAATCCTAGAGCTGCTTGGCTCTTAGACGACAGCCCTCTTCAAATGCCTGAAAGGCTGACAAAGAAGAGGGTCAGAGTGACTGTATTCGGCCCAGAATGAAAACCGGAGTGACATGAGAAATTACCAGGAGGCACAATTTCAAGTCAGTTTAAGTTTCACTGCTAGGAACGGATTATCCCACACTAGACAAAATTTAAAGTGCATTCCGACTCGGATTCTTTACTGTTCCTCCTCGATATCTAAACCCCACAATCCTGTCCTGAAGTATGAAACTAGAATCTCGATCTCCCAACCACATCTGCACGACCCCACAGCAAGTGTCATGGAAGGGTGCTCAGGTTTTGAAACCAGATGAACTTGGGTTCTGATTTTGGACACCTTCGTTCACCACTGAACTTTGGCGCCCTCCACCGAGAATGGGGACAATCTACCAGACAGTGTGCAAAATGCTGAGGCTCCATCCAGGTCCTACAAACGTCCCTCAAAAAATAAATGAACTCCACTGCTAAAAATCCTGACACCTTCCAGGGACGCGCGCTACAGCGCATGCTTCCTGCGAGTGCTGGCCAGTCCTGCAGGAGGCAGCAGACTCTGCCCTGGACTCTCCGCCCTAGCGGAGGGCTGGGCGAAGGAGCTAGTGGCGTGGGTCCACCTCCCGCCGGAGTGCAGCTGTACCTATGCCCCTGGACAGGGCAGGACCAAGGAGTCCAGCTAGGGAAAGAGCGGCGCATGCGCACAGCGGGGACGAAAGGCCCGCTGGGCGCCACTGCCCGCTGCAGAGCAGGAATGCGCTGGCGCCGGGCCGCTTCCGCAGTCCCTTACTGCGCTTGCGCGCCGCCTTCCTGACTTCACCCTTCTCAGCCGGCGGGAGGGCTCATGGCTGCAGGTGAGTTGTGTATCCCACAGTGGGGACTTTCCTGCCCTGACTGTTCTTTCGAAGGCACAGAAATAAAAGGGCCTTTGCTCAGCGCCTTCCCCACCTCTAAATCCCGGCAGCAAACAAAGATGCAGAGGACTTTGGGGGAGGGAGTGTGCAATGGGTTTGAAATCTCAGGGATAATGTCTTTCCTCCTCCTGACAATTTCCTGGGTTTCTGCATTCTCCCATACCTCAGTCTCCCCCCTGCCCTGCCTTCTCCCCATTCTGAGGTGGAGTGTTGGTGAGAGTAGTGGAGTGGGCTGGTGAACTATGGAAAAAATGCTTGGTAGGGTTCTAACCTTCCCAGGATCCTGTAGATTTGACTTGAAAATGTCTTTCCTGCCCTAGGAGCTTAAGGGTAGGTACCAAATATTTTCGAATCTCACTGGCACCCTTTCAACAGTTTTAGTTGTTGTTGGTAGGCACTGTTGAGTCGGGTCCCGCTCATAGTGACCTTATGTACTACAGATCGAAACACTCCTGGCACTGTGCCGTGCCCAGCACTATTGTCAGGGCTTCTCTGCTGTTCATGGGGTTATTGGTGCCTGATTATTTTGGGGATTGCTGTGGGAATGGATGGCCACGTCCATCTCCCAGTTTTTGAAGTGCTGGGGATCAAACCCAGGGCCTCAGAGAGCGCAGAGGAGCACTCCACCAACTGAACTAAACCAGCCCCCAACACTTTTAGAGCGGTACCAAATCAGATATGGATTAGAATTGTGGAATCCAATCCACAAATGATCCTAATCCGAATCTGATTTTGTTAAGTGTTCTCTAGTCAGGTCCAACTTATAGCGACCCTTCTAGGGTTTTCAGTGCCTGATTGTTTCAGAATTGTTTCCGGGATAGGCTGCCACGTCCTCCCATTTGTTGCAGTGATGGGAATCCAACCTAGGGCCTCTGAGAGCACAGAGCATCACTCTACCAACTGAGCTAAACCCCAGCCCCTAAACAAAACAAAACAAAAAAACCGTTGAAAGGGTGAAGATTAGATTCCAGAATATACTATAATTGTTATGCTCTTATCATGTGAAAATGCTTTGCATGTAATAGTACACAGAAAATCCTTTAGGATCCAAGTTTTGGAGGATTTGGAGCTGAGTGAGGCTGAGCCTTGTTCCCTGGTTATATAGCAACAGAATAAATCATTTTGCTGCATTGCACCGAAGATGCTTTCTGGCCTTACAAGTCCTGAGGTGATGACCTGCTCCCCTTCCCAACCACACCCCATCCCTTTCATCTTTAAGTAGCTTCTGGCTGTAATGGGCGCTTCTAGGCCGGCCATTGACCCTGCCAAGGAAAAGGAGCCAGAAGGGTGGTTTTTGCCTGAATTTTCTCTGAGCATGGGAACTTCATGCTAGGATTTATTTTGCCTCTTTGAACAACACTCAGTTTACTAAGGAGATTAAGGAACAGTTTGACTCCAGGCAGTGTAGCTGGGGTGGGGACAGGGGGTGGATCAGCTACAGGATCTCTTCAGGCTCCAGCTGTTGCTTCGATCCACTCCTCACTAGTTTCTGAGCACCTACCTGCGCAGGGCCCTGTGCTTGGTTCTGTGAGAACAAAACTCAGTTGAACCTGGGTTTCCCCTCAAGGAGCTTGACTGGCTGAGAGGAGAGAACCCCAACACAAGCACCTCTGCACCAGGTAGAAGGAAATGTGTCACCAAGAAGGGGTCACGGAACAGCTGGGGGACTCAGAGGATGGAGAGGAAATCGGCCTTTCCCACTGCTGCTGGGCATTAGGAGAAAATTAAGTCCCTACTTTATTACCTTTTGTAATGATCTCTCTTACGAGCTTCAGATGTGTAAGTTACGGTGTTTTCGTGACTATCAGGCACCTCAAAGACTGAATCTATTCCAGATGACCCCTTCATTCTTGGCCACCAGGCCCACAGCCTGCCGGGCTCCCCCCAGCCCTCCCTCTCCTGATGGTCACCCCCAGCCAGAGCCCTGGGGGTGAGTCCCCCCTGTCCCTTGCTCCCCACCTCCAGGCCTGCTGGTTCCTCCTCCTGAATCTCAGATTCATCCACCTCCCTCCACGCTCATGGCCATTCCTCAAGGCCAGGTTACCATCATGGCTGAGCTCTTGCCTCCTTGACTGCAGCTTGTCTCCCTGCCTTATTTTAATTCCTCTTCCACTGCTGCAGTCAGGATGGGCTGCTGGCATTCA
>VMDO01001235.1:0-57054 GCA_007922755.1 Pedetes capensis
TACTCTACTTGGAGGAGGCAACTCTTCCCCAGTAGTCTTTTGAGTGCCTTCCAACCTGGGGGCCTCATTTTCAGGCACTATATCTGACAGTGTTTCTTTGCTATCCATAGGGTTTTCAATGGCTAGTTGTTTCGGGAGTGGCTCGCCAGGTCCTACTCCCTAGTCTGTCTTAGTCTGGAAGCTCAGCTGAAAACCTGTCTACCATGGGTAACCTTGCTCATGTCCAAGGTTACAGTGGCAGAGCTCTCAGCCTCATCGCAACACACAAGCCCCCACAGTGCGGCAAACTGACAGACGTGTGGGGGCATATCCAGAATATATTTTTTAAAACATACCTATAAATAGCAAAAAGATAAACCGCCCAATTTAAGAACAGGAAGATACTGGAACAGACTTCATGAAAGATGACAGATGTCAAATTAGCCAATAAACACAATAAACAAATGTCATGGGCACAACTATCTCAATTCCCAGTTCTGTGCCTCTACACCTTCCAATCTGTTTAATGGGTTTTATCTCATTGTTATATTTTGATATTCTACCTGCTGAAGTCCAAACAGGAGGCAGATGGCACGCTCAAGTTAAAGTAATTCAAGAAGAGATGCTGCCCACGGGACTGTTTGTAAGACAGGAGATGGGGGGCAGAGGTGGCACAGGAACTGGGAGAGAAGCAGCAGGAATGTCACCCCCCACATGTCACCAGCCAGGTGCAAAAAGCCAAGGGAGATCCTAGGACCCAGTGGAGAGGGTACTGAAGAGAAGCTGCTTCGAAAGAGTAGTGATTGCTAGTCCAGGAACAAAATCAACCTGGAGCCAACTCACACAGGGGAGGGCAGATAAAACTCAGCTCTCACTCTCCCTGGGACCTCCTGGCCAGGCCCGCATTGGTGAAGCCCAACTGGAAGTCAAAGGATAAGGCAGCCCTCGTGTCAAAGTCACACACCGAACAGCCATCCCAGACAGACAGAACCCTGCAGGTATAAATGAAATATCTGCCACGCACTGCTGTAGGCAAACTGGAATCCCTTTTAAGACACCAGGGCAACAGGCAACGAACAGATAGTACAACCAATAAAACTATGCTCCCAGGACAGAGAAAGGAGATTCTCTGGAGACATTATATTAGCTTTCTGTAAGCAATTTGTGGAGAAAGAAGAGGGGTAGTGGTTCATTTTCATACTCTCACACAAGGTAATGCCCTGCATAATTTATTTTCCATTTATTGGAAATGGAGCTGACTCCTGTCCAAAAGTGCATTAGACATCCTCAGCAGTAAAGGACGTAGCTGCTCAGCAGGGCTGTTCCTCTTCACGCTCACCTCAGAGTCAGTCTCTGGGCGCTCGGGGAAGGCGGTCATCCCACAGAAATGTGAAGTGAGTCTCCTCTTGGATAGTATTTCTCAGTTTGACAGCCTCTAAGGGTCCTCCACGTCCATCTTCTTCAGCCCCATCCCACCCCTAAGCCCACTCTCTCCTCCTCCTCACTCACCGTCACTCAGGTCTCAGCCACTGTTTCCATTAGTGCAGGATCCAAGAGGTTGCCCACATTGATTTTCTTAAAAGGTTTTAAAAGTGGCGATTAAAGAGCACACTGCTGCATTCTTCCCCTCACAAGCCACAGTATGCAAGGTGATCTGGGACGCTGTGCTGTGGCTTTCTCTTCTCAACTTATTGAGGCTGCTCTCTGCAAGGGGCTTCTCTGAATCTGAAATAATTTTGCATAATTATCAATATACACATTTATTTTCTCCTCCACCAGAGAAAAGCTGCACACGCTTCAGAAACACAAGGCGGCAGGAGTATAGAGCAGTGTTTCTCAAACCTCATGTGCGTCTGAGCCCAGGAGGACTTGTTAAAACACAATTGCCAGGCCCCACCCCTGGGGTTTCATATACGGTAGGTCCAGAGTGGAAGGGAGGATCCTGGAAGTTTCATATGTAACAAGTTCCTGGATGTATTCTTTTCTTATTGCTGCAGTAAGAAATTGCCGTAAGTTTAGTGCCTTAAAACCACACAAGTTTATCTTCTCGAAGTTTTGGAATTCAGAACTTTAAGTCCAAGAGGGATCTCACTGGGCTAAAATCAAGGTGTAGACAGCACAGTGGTCCCCTCTGGAGCTCGAAGGGACTTCTGTGCTGCTTTCCCAGCTTCTCTGGAGCTTGAAGGGACTACTGTGTTGCCTTCCCAGCTTCTAGAGCCTCCTCCTTGGCTCATGGCCACCCTCCACCGCCGGGTGGCCTGTCCAGTCTTTCTCATACCACATCACCCTGGCACTGCTCCTCTGCCTCGCTTCTCCACACTGATGGCCCTGTGTCCACCTGGCCCCATCTGGATAATCCAGGAGAATCTGTCTTGAGGACAACTGATCCCAACCTAGCCACGTGGGCCACCTTAGATGCCACTACCACGTCACCTGACACCTGCACAGGGACTAAGGTGAGGCCCTGTGGGAAGCCCCTCCCCTGCCCACATGCTCGGTGGACAAGTTTGGAGAACCCCTGGTGTAGTGTGCTGTGGGTAACGATGGACGTTCAATGCCATGGGTTCCAGGGAGGACATGCGGGGAAGGGAGAGTGAGACCAAGAAACAGGTGGGCTGCAGGGCACCCAAGACAAGAGAGAGGGGACCAGGAACTCAGGAAACCCCACCGAGTTCAGTCATGCAGGAGAATCAGTCTCCCAGAGAGCACCAGAGAGTGGAAGAAGCTCCACCATGGTGGGGGGGCGGGGGTTAGAAGAGAGAAACTTCCTCGGGGGAGGATGTGTAGGAGCCCATCAGGGCACTCCTGCTGCCAGTGCCACTCTCCCAAGGGAGATCACCAAATATGGACAGAAAAACAGCTGAATATAAAACACTATAAAACACATCCTCTCGGGTCTGTCAGCTTGTCCTGCTGTGGGTCCTGTGTGTTACTGTGATGCTGAAAGCTATGCCCCAGGTATCTCAAACACCAGCAGGGCCACCCATGGTGCACAGGTTCCAGCTGAGCTTCCAGACTAAGAGAGACTACAGAGAAGGACCTGGCAGCCCACTCCCAAAGCAGTCAGCCATTGAAAACCCTATGAATAGCAGAGAAGCACTATCAAATACAGTGTCAGAAAATGAGCCTCCCAGGCTAGAAGGCAGCCAAAAAATGACTGGGGAAGAGTTGCTGCCTCAAAGTCCTTAATGACAGGAATGGAGTAAAGCCCCTGGGACCTCCTTTTGCCGATGTGGCAAAATGAGAAGAAACATGGTATCTGCAACAATGGGCTCAACTACGAAAAGACAGTATGTATGGCACAGTGTTGTATGGTGTTTCATTCTGTTATACATAGGGTTGCTATGAGTTGGATTCAACAACACCTAACAATAAAATATAAATACCTCTGATGGGATACATTAGCTAACTATATTTGGAGGTACAAAAAGATTTCTTTTTTTAGTTTTTTTATTAATAATTTTTAATGTACAAGTTAATAGGTCTCATTATGAATTTCCATACATGCATTTCATTATACATTGCTCACCTTAATATCCCCCTTATCCCCTCATGCCCCACACCCCCCTCCCTCCCTCTCCACCAATGGTCTCCTTTCTGTGTGCATGTCTTACAAAAAGATTTCTAATGGCAGTCAAGACACATAAACCAATGCTAATTCTAAATTTTAAATTCTCCATTCTTAAAGAACTTGACTTTTAAAGTGTGTTGCTTTTCAGGCCAGATGCGGTGGCACAAGCCTGTATTCCCAGCAATTAAGTAGGCAGAGGCAGAAAGATCACAGGTTCAAGGCCAGGGGCAGCCTTCATAACTTAGCGAGACCTTATCTCAAGATAAAAAAATAAAATAGGGGCAGGGGGTGCAGCACTTGCAAAGTATGTGTGAGCCCCTGGGTTCAACCACCAAGTACAAAAAATAAAATAATAAAATGTGTTGCTTTTGAGCAAAGTCTAAAGCTGAGTTTATTTTTGTTTTCTTATTTTCTTTTTTCTTTTCTTTTCTTTTCTTTTGTAATTTGGGAAAGAAGGAGCCTTAGAAGAAAATATTCGTTAGGAGCATTTTTATCAGCCATTATGATGGGTCCCCAGTCTGCAAGCAAGCAGGTTATGTGGGAAAAAATCATCACTGGCTTGGGAATCATCAGGGTGTGCATGTTTGTGTGTGTTTACCATGTGTGGTGTTTGGGTACTTGAAGTACAGGACAGAAAGATCTAGAAGGCAGGCTTCATGTTCTGTGTATAAGGCATCTAAGAAACATCTCCATCAAAACCTTAATTCTTGGAGCTTGTTTTACTATCACCTATTATTTTTGTTGGGGCTAGGATTTAGCTCAGTTGGTAGAGCACCACTCTGTAGTCTCTGAGGTCCCGACTTTGATTCCCAGCACCTCAAAAATGGGAGAAGGACATGGCAATCCACTCCCGAGGCAATCCCCAAATAATCAGCCATTGAAAACCCTACAAGGGCTCCTGAGTTGGACCTGACTTGACAGCACCTAACAACATTATTATTGTTGTCATTGCTCTTTTAAAGTAAAGGTTCATCTTTTATACCAGCTCCTAGAGGCACTTCCCTTTCAGAGATGAGAGAAAGTGATTTGAACGGGTGCCACAAAATGACCTAAGACAGACCATGGACTAGAAATCTTGCATGTTGCCTCCAAGGAAACATTCATCTGTGGACTAAAATGGAGATTAATATCCATCCCCTGTTCTCTTTACAAAATAGATCAACATTTGCCAAAAGCAGTGATTTCATGGCCCCATTCCCGACATGGCACGTCCAGCTGGCACCCAGCTTCCTGTAAAGTCATGTGCTCTAGTTCTCCTATCAACTGCACCAAAGGAAATGGAATTCTAGCGAGCCAATGGGAAAGTCTCATGGATGATGAGAGAAAGTGGAAAGGCTGGTGGAGAGGAGAATCAGCCCAACACCATCCTCAACTCCCTTAAAGGGCTCACAGCCCAAAGTGGACCCGCTGGCTTCATGAGTGAAGCACAGTTATAACTCTGCCTCCTACTATGTTATTCAGATTAACAAATATACATGTTCTGAGATCATTCCCAACCAGCTGAGTGGCAGGCTCTCCCGAGAGTGGGGATTCCTCAGCAGCCCACCCTCAGCTATGGGGACAGCAAACCTGAAAGTCACCTTTCAATCTAGAAAGACAGGGGTCTTCAGCAGCTTGGAAATGTCAGCAGAGAAGAGTGAAGCACGGAGCGCCATGTGCCCTGCGCTCTCCAAACGTTCTTGCACTGTGGTCAACAGCAATTATGATCCCCTCATTTCTCATGTGTGGAAACTTAGGCAGGAGAAAGTAAACTATTAGCTCAGGATTACAGTCAGGAGGCAGCAGAGCCAGACCCAGCTGCGGTCATCAGGCTCCAAACCTGTATAAACCACATGATAAACTGCACTTCAAGGGAGAAGATGGTCCTGCCAGCCCCTCAGCAGTAAGATGGCAGCCAAGAGTTATTTCTCCTCATCACAGGGGGTGAAACACTTGCCCTCTCCTCCCTTGAGCCAGCAGTTGCCAGTGGCAGAACAACATTTTTCTCCTCCAGGAAAGCTAACGTCTCTGAGTATCACAGCTCCTCAGCACATGTTCTGGAGGCCTTATCCCAAATCTGCAGAGCCAGAGGTCCAACAGCCAGGGGAACTCAAAATAACATTGCATGGTGCAAGCCACAAATACAACAGGATAATCACCAGAGCCCCTTCCCACTCTTAGGGTCTAAGTGTGCAGCGTCAGGCAGCATCTTAGGACAGAAGGAAGTATAAAGGGTGGCAAGCTCCTCTACCTGAAGAAAAACATTCTTAAGTGTGATCAAAGGTACAGCACAGGTCAATAAATATTTCAAT
This sequence comes from Pedetes capensis, assembly GCA_007922755.1. NCBI lineage: Eukaryota > Metazoa > Chordata > Mammalia > Rodentia > Pedetidae > Pedetes > Pedetes capensis. The sequence goes on from VMDO01001235.1 coordinate 5,842, forward strand.
TTTTGAATAAAAATTCTTTTGCATCACACCAAGCTTCATTTTCCTGTATCAAATAGCTTTACAATTTCCCTCACCTCAACAGGACTTTAGCATTACGGGGGGTGGGGGGGGGCAGATGGTCACAGCACCCCACTTGGAAAAATGTGTGTCACTCCAGCCAGAAGAGATATTTGCATTGTTGTTCAGTCATATATCAGCAGTGAACAGCTGGGAAGCATTTTGTGTTGCCAAATCTGATAAAAAGAATTTAACTTTGGAACAATGATTAGAGATGATTGGCAGGGAGGCATAGAAACACAGAGGCCTGTTAAGGTTATAAAACCTCTTAACACACCACAATAACAAAGGTGACTTTTATGTAGTAGATGCCACCACAGAGCATTGCTGAGGCCATGATACCAGGGAACTAGCACTGGAGCAAAGAAACAGAAGCAAAAGCTGCATTCACAAGGCCTGCTTTAGGGACCATAACTAAAATTATTTGGACTAGAGTTCATATGGGTGAAGAATAATATAAAAAGAGAAACAAAGCCAATTAAAAAGCGTGAATGTAAATATTTTGTAAGCCAGATACATTGTATATGGAGCAAAGTAAAGTATGTCTCCTGATCCTCAGAGATTTGTGGAAAAATAGAAATATAGTTGCTGTTGTTGTTCTTAGGTGTCACCAAGTAGGGTCTGACTCAAAAAGGTCTGACTCATAGCAACCCTATGTACAACAGAAGAAAATACTACCTGACATTGTGCCATGCACGTGATTTTTTTTTATGTTTAGGACCATTGTCAAAGCCACAGTGTCAATCCATCTACTGGAGGGTCTTCCTTTTTCTTGTTGCCACTCTCCAAAACATGATGTCCTTCTCCAGGGATTGGCTCTTCATGACAATATGTCCAAAATACGTAAGACACACTCCAGCCATCCTTCTTTCCAAGGAGCACTCTGGTTGCATTTCTTCTAGGACAAATCTGTTGATTCTTTGGCAGTCTGTGGAATACTCATTATTTGTCTCCAGCATCATAATTCCAAAGCATTAATTCTTCTCCTATCTCCCTTATTCACTGTCTAGCTTTCCCCAAGCATATGATGCAACTGAAAATACCATGGCATGAGTCAGGTGCACCTTTATTTTCAATGTAACATCTTTACTTTTCAACACCTTAAAAAGGTCTTTTGCAACAGCTTTTCCCAGTGCAATGCATCTTTTCATTTCTTGACTGTTGCTTCTGTGGGTGTTGACTGTTGAATCAAGTAAAGCAAAATCTTGGGAAACCTCCATCTTTTCTCCATTTATCATGAAGTTGCATACTGACCCAGTTGTAAGGATTTTCTGTTTTCTTGATGTTGTCCATCAGCTTGTCATGCTGTGAGGGCTGGAATGTTGCTGTGATGCTGAAAGCGATGCCATCGGTATTTCAGATACCAACAGAGCCACCCACAGTGAACGGGTTTCAGCTGAGCTTCCAGACTCAGATAGACTAAGGAGAAGGTCCCAGAAGCCCACTCTCAAAAGAATTAGCCATTGAAAACCCTATGAATAGCAGAGAGATACAGTAGTCCCCCCTTATCTGTGTGGAATAAGTTTCAAGACGTCAATGAAGGATGGAAAGCACAGAGAGTGCCTGAAACCATGGATGGTCTGAACTATATATGTACACACATGTATATACTATGTCCTTTTTTTCCTACATACTCAAACCTATGATAAAGCTTTTTAATTTATAAATTAGGCACAGAGATTAACAACAACAATAATAAATAGAGCAATTATAACAACATTATAATAAAGATTATGAGAATGTGTTCTCTGTCTCTGAAATAATTTCTTTTTAGTATGTACAAATTTCCAGCATAGCTAATCTTGTGTTTGAGGGCCACTATTATGTAAAATAAAGGTTACTTAAATGCAAGTACTGCAATAGCACAACAGTTGATCAGATAATTGAGCCAGCTACGAAGTGACTAATGGGCTGGTAGCATATACAGAGTGGACACACTGGACAAAGCATTAATTAGTGAACTAAGCACGATGGAGCAGGACAGCACAAGATCTCTACAAGAGAGTGCTGGTCAAGAGCAGAGCTTTGTGAACTTTAGTGTATACCTGAATTACTGGGGGAGCTTGTTAAAACGCAACTTCTTTTTGAGGAGGAATAAGAGACTGCATTTCTAACAAATTCCTGGTGATGCTAATGGTTCTTGATCCGTTGACCACACTGAGAGCTTGAGAGGGTTTACAGCAACCCTATTAAATGCTCACCTTAAACTGAACGGTAAATAATCTCCTGTTCTGAAACAAAGAGCACTTTTTACATCCAAGTTGCAGTTCTAGTAAACAATGGACTTTAGGCAGTATGCTAAAGTCCCTCAGTCCTCCGACTCACAGAGACACTCTATACAACAGAACGGAAATAATACTTGACACTGCCATGATCTTTTTTATGTTTAAACCCATTGTTGTAGCCACTGTGTCAATCCATCGAGGTGAGGGCCTTCCTTTTTTTGTTGACCCACCACTCTCCCAAACATGGTGTCCTTCTCTAAATCTTGTTAAATCTTCCTCTCTTTTTTACCTCTCTACCTTTACACCATGTGGTTTTCAAAAATTTCAGGTCTTACAGAACTAATGTGCCCCCCACTGAATCTCTCTCATTGCTACATTACAACACTCTGCAACAGAGTTTCCTCAAGGAAAGCCTAGCCCAACATAACTCAAGCAGCTGGCTTTTCAGAAGATAAGGGTAATCCTTTTACATTCCAAACACAGTGGTATCTCAAAGAAAAAGAGTCAGGCATGTAGAGGAATTCAACGTGGCAGCTTTAATAAAATATATTTCCAATAATGAAGAGGAAAGAAAGAGGCTCTCTAAGCTTAAAAAACAGGACATTGCATCATGTTAGAAAAACAATGCCAAGTGAACACCAAATAACATATTTGTAGCACTGCTTCTGTGTCTAAAAAGAAATAACTCAGTTGGCTTAGTCTTTAAAAGCAAGGAGACAGCCAGGCATCGTGGCTCACACCTATAATCCCAGTGACTAGAGGTGGAGGTAGGAGGATCGAAAGTTTGAGGCCAGAGGTCGTCTGCGTAACTTAACAAGACCCTGGCTCAAAATAAAAATAAAAGTAAAAAATAAAAAATAAATGGTCTGGGTGTGCAGCCCAGTAGTAGAGCACTTGCAAAGAATGTGCAAGACCCTGGGTTCAACCCCCAAGTACCCAGGCAAAAAAAATAAATAAATAAAGGAAACAGTTTTACCTGTGATATATATAACTCAGTACTTCTACATTATTAATCATCATCACAACCCGCACAAAAAAGGTCTTGTAATTTTCACTTTTACAGTTGTAAATACCAACTGTCAGAGGAATGAAAAAACTGCTTGGGGTTCACCCAGATCTATCTGGCTTTGCAACGGATCCTCTTTTTATTGTCCTAGGTTACTTCTCCAACAGCACAGTAAGATATTTAAGGGAGAGGGGAGAGAGCAAATGAGCACATCTTCTTAACCTTTACTGCAGTATACTGTTCTAATTGCTTCATTTTATTATTAGTTATTGTTAATTCTGTACCGTACCTAAGTATGGAAAACTAAGTTTATGACAGATGAAAGGATAAAGATTATACTATGTTAACAGAATAACTATTGCAGCCTGGAAATGTTTTCTCCCATCTAGCTACTATGTACTCGCCTACAAGTAGAACAGCTCTAACCCACCCATCCACTGAAGAGATAAATCCAGTCATTAAGAGATGGCTGCTAAAAGTGCCGAAGGAAAACATAAACCCATGTGTTCATTATGTGACCTTGCCAGGTTTTACCTGATTTGCAGCACTTGCAGATTAAAACAGAAGGATATTCTAGCTTACAGCAGAGCCCTCCAGAGTGAACCCAAGAGTATGCTGGTCAGAAAGTGTTGTTCTGAGAATGAGCAGCCAGCGGGGAGCCTTCAACCCGACAACCTGGGTGGGAACTCTCACCACCCAGCAATTTGGCTGAAAAGTAAAAGGGGAGGCAACGGGGAGAGGTCAGGGCCAGAGGCCGGGGGCCTCAGCAGTACAGTCACCACATCATCCACCACCCTAACCACTGAGGGTGGGAGGAGGCAGACAACAGGATGAGGGCAGCTCATGCAGACCTGACCGTCAGGCATCCCATTCATAAGCCTTGTGAGGGACTTGGCCTGTTTCCTGCAAAGACAGGGAGCCCCCAAATCAGTGGGATAATCCAAATTTGCATTTTGGAAACACTACTCTGGAACCTGTGTGGAGAATAAGGTTAGAAGAGAAAGAATCTATTCCATCTCAGTAGCTTAGCCCATAACAGACAAATGTATGTGTTCACAAACGTGAGTGAACCACACAAAAAAAACCTCAGACTACAGGAGCTGCAGCCATAGCACTGTGGCCTCAGACCTCAGAAGCTAAGCAGGGTCAGGCCTGTTTAGTACTTGGATGGGAGACCACCTGGGAACACCAGGTGCTGTGGCTTTGAGAGATGGACCTGGCAACCCACTCCCAAAAATCAATCAGCCATTGAAAACCCTATGAACAGCAGAGAAGCACTGACAATAGTGTTTCCCCTGTTGTATGTAGGGTTGCTATGAGTCGGATGCCGACTCGATGGCACCTAACAACAACAACAACAACAACAACAACAACAATTCATATAAGACTGTATTCTAATACTAGAATCATGCTACTGAATTCCCAAGAAATTCCACAGCCACTATCTTCCCCTTAATGGTCCTGCTTCCCAGATGAGTCTGCGCCAGAGGGTAAAAAGAAAAGTACCCAAAGGTCCTTCCCCATTGGCTCTCAGCCCCAGGCCTGAAGCTTGAGCAGCGTTTCCCCAAATCACCTAGTAATAAGAGCTCCCTGAAGCCTTCACTCAAAATTCAGATTCTCAGGCCTCAGTGCAACCTGCGGAATCAGAAGCCCAGGGGAGGGATCCAAAGAGGAGAGGGCTGGAGTGTGGCCAGGCTGACTCCACACAGCAGGAAACCGGATGGGGCAGCTGGCTCTACCCCTGTGGTAGTAGCACACGGAAGCTTCCCTCTCCCCATCACAAGAACCCAAGGGGGCAGAGGGTGATGACTCCACCGAGTGCACTCTTTATCGGGGTTGTCCAAGTCAGTCTAGGAAAAAAAAGAGGGGGAAAGCATGAACAGGCATTTCACAAAAGAGAAAACTCAAAAGGCCACAAAATGTGAAAAGATGTTCAACTGATCATTAATCAAGAAAATACTAATTTAAAAAACAGGTAGCATTTCCTCCCCATGAAATTGGCAAACGGTTTAAGGTTTAAAGCTTGACATTTCCAAGGTTGAGTAGGACCCAAAGAAATTGGAAGCTCCCATATGCTGCTAGTAGAAAGATAAATGAACACAACTCCTTTAGAAAACCACCTAGCAAGACCTAACAGAGGTGAAGAAGGGCTTTGCGTGTATTTCCGTTCCCAACAGAAAGCCAGTGAGAGACTCACATACCAGGAGACAAACATAAGAATGTGTACAGTGGTGCAGTTTATAAAGGAATAAAAACTGAAGCAATTCAAATATCCATCAATGAGAGAATGAAAAAGTACATTCTTATATACACACATGTACACATCCACGTCTGCACCCACGCACACCACACTCACACACATCACATATTACACTCATGTTGCCCTGATCTTATTGTTCATTGCTTTTTAATTATAAATGTTGATGGGGTACAGAGTAGTAAGTCATTTGCTACAGCCATTATGCAACTATTAAATCAATTTTGCTTACACTTTCATCACCTTACATATTTTACGAATGGTATGAACTAAAGAAGAGAGGGAAAGAGTGGGAATTTTAATACATAATGAGAATCGTATGCAACCATGGGTTTTTCTGACTGATATTTTTCCTTCCTGCTTTGTCTCATGTATTCACATAGCTGCGTCCTGAATGCTGTGCTTTTCCTCTCCCTCTTTACCTCTCCACATTGCTCCCCCGCCCCTTCCTCCCACTCTGATACCTTTTGTAAATAAAATATTTAGTCCTCAGTTCATTTTGTGATCAATAATAACTTATTATTATTTCCATCGTTTCATCAAAACATACTCTTGGGGGTTTTTGCATATCTGTAATTATCATAAAAACCTTGTAAGGCATCATTATAGCCTCATGGTTGGAGAAAATAAAGCTTAGTGGTGCCTATAGCTTGAGATTACACAACTTGGAAATTCTGCAGCTCAGACTTATACCCATTAATTAACCTCAAAACCCAACTTCTTTCTACAATAACACAGGGAGTTTTTTCCAGAAAAATCTCCATCACAAAATTACATGTTAAACTCATTATATTGACAATGATGTAAGCATATTAACAAATTAATCCCTGTTAATATTGCTCTTGAAAAGTAGTCTCGCTCTTCAGGATGCTAAACACACACACACACACACACACACACACAAGTAACAGCAGTTAAGAGTAGCAAGTTCCCCTTGGAAAAACAAATGAAAGCTACTTAAAGTCATCTCTACTTTATCTAGGTTGGATTTGTTTGTATTGATCTACAATTGATGAGAATTAACATGAATGAACCATAGAGAATGTTCAGATGAGAAGAGAAGGGATGGTTACTAATTCTCCCCTGTGGAGCTGGTAACTCCTTTCAGATCTGAGCTCCCCGAGATGCCCTGGCCAACAGAGCTTCCTTTCAGGTCCCTATCACAAGCAAAATCCTTCTTGATCCCATTTCTAGCCTCCTGCTTGGCAGCTCAGCGCCATCAATTATTCACTGCATCCTCACCTTCATCTTCCTGTCTCCCTCTCCCTTTGATCCTTGCCCTCTGCTGGCAAACTTGTTCCCCAGGACATCCTTAAAAATCCCCTTTCCATTCCTTCTGACACTCCCCCAGCACGGAGCTTCCTCTGCCAATCTTTTCCACCCATCTTCTAGAAAAATCCTCAACTCCCCCAGGGTCCAGCATCCTTGCCAGCCCGTCATGTTTCACCCCACTTCCTCACCGGCAAAAGTGGGAAAACCATGCATCTCCGGGGGCCTGGCCTGCCTTCTGTGAGAGCACAGGGAAGAGGCCAGGTACTGCGTGGGAGCTCCCAGCCCTCCACTTCTTAAAACTCTCTTCTTTCTTGGACTCCATTTAGTCCCTTATTCTTTTTTCTGGTCCAAGATGTTTGTCCCCTGTCTGTCATTTGCTCGAGGACTTCATTCGGTCCCCCGACGCCAACCTGTTCCTCTGCAGAGAAGCAGGTAGTGCTCAGGCTCCATATTCACGTTTAACCTCTCACCTGTAAGCCAGCAAGGCCCAAGCCAAACTCAACCCCCTTGGTCTCTAAAGCCCAGTCCTCACCAACTGTTTCTCTTTACCCACATTTGCCACCTTCTGAAACTTAAGACTTTGTAACAGTCATGAATTTCTTTGTTTCCCAATCACTAATCACTGACTAGTCCTGCAGCCCTACCACCGTCCCACTGTGGTATCCAATCCCGTCAGATCCCAGAAACTAAGCAGGGTCAGGTTAGGACTTGGATGGGAGACCACCTGGGAGCACCAGGTGCTGCAGGCTTGAAAGAAGGACCTGGCAACCCACTCCCAAGAATCAATCCACCATTGAAAACCCTATGAACAGCAGAGAAGCACTGACAATAGTGTTTCGCCTGTTGTACGCAGGGTTGCTATGAGTAGGATACTGACTCGACAGCACCAGACAACAGCAACAATCACTGACTAGGCCTGCAGCCCTACCACGTCCCACTGTGGCATCCAATCCCAACAGATCTTGGAAGCTAAGCAGGGTCAGACCAGGTTAGCAATTGGATTTGGATAGGAGACCGCCTGGGAACACCAGGTGCTGTAGGAGTGGAAGACGGACCTGGCAAACCACTCCCAAAAATCAATCCACCATTGAAAACCCTATGAATAGCAGAGAAACACTGACAATACTGTTTCACCTGTTGTACGTAGGTCACTATGAGTCAGACACTGACTCCACAACACCTAACAAGCACAGCAATCACTGACTGGATCCTCTCTTGTTCTATATAACACCTGCTGCATTAATCACACCCTTCCTTCTTATATCAAAGATACTTTGTCCCTAGTCTTGGCTCCAACATCTCTGGTTGAGACAACTTTGAGCCACTCCTCCCTAACTTTCCTGGCCCCCTATCTCATTCCTGCTCTGTCCTACAAACCAATACAGAGAGATCTCACCAAAGGGCAGCCCTACCCTTACTCCTACCACTGCCCCTTCCTTCTGCAGCTTCCCCCATCTGCCAACTGAAACCCCGGGGTCAGCTCCAGTTGGTGGGGACTGAGGATGGAACATTAGCAGCCACACTGAGGAACATTACCTGTGCATGTGTGCACAAGTCCACATAAACATAAGCCATACATGCCTAGGTACACAGAGGTCACAAAGCCCTAACTCTGCCTAATGTTCAGGGTGGGAAATAACTGGTTAAATCTCCCTAACCTGTAATGTTTGAGATCAGAAGGGTTTCACGGTCTGGATTTTTTCAGATTTTGGAACCTTTGCATATACATAGATATTCAGAGAGATCGTGGGGATGAGACCCAAGCCTAAGTAGGAAATCCACTCTCATTTCACATATATCTCATACATGGAGCCTGGAGGCAATTTTAGACAATATTTCTAGTGCACCTGTGTTTTGACTGTAAACTGTTACACGATGTCAGGTGTGGAATTTTCTACTTATGGAGTCACGTTGACATCAAAAGATTTCAATTTTGGAGCATTTTGGACTTCAATCACTTGCAATGATGCTGAAAGCTATGCTACCAGTATTTCAGATACCAGCAGGGCCACCCAGGGTAGACAGGTTTCAGCTGAGCTTCCAGACTAAAACAGACTAGGGAGAAGGACTTGCCAGTCCACTCCCCAAACAATTAGTCATTGAAAACACTATGAATAGCAGAGAAACACTGTCAAATATAGTGCTGGAAAATGGGCCCCAGGCTAGAAGACATTCAAGAAACAACTGGGGAAGAGCTGGTTCCTCAAAGTAAAGTTGACCTTAATAATGGGAATGGAATAAAGCCCCTGAGATCTCCTTTTGCTGATGTGGCACAACTCAAAATGAGAAGATACATAGTGGCTGCAACATGGGAGTCAAACATAAAAATATTGTGTGCATGGCACAGTACCAAGTAGTGTTTTATTCTCTTATACATAGGATCACTATGAATCAGATCCAACCTGACAGCACCCAACAACAACAAAACAACCACCTATAATGAACCAACATACCGTATATCTGTACACATACTTGTTCCCAAAGTTGTAAGAGTCATAAAATTACAACTACAATAAACTTTTTATTTTCATAAATGTGGTTGATTTTACTTTAAATTTCATTCATTTCACATCAAAGAACAACAAAAAAAATCACCTGTTATCTTCTTTATCCTGAAGTTTAAAGCTAGAGTTAGTGTACTATGCACCAAATCCATCTCTTAGATGCTTAAAGCTAGTGTTTAAAAATTAGAAGATTCCCCCTGAAATCTGAAAAGCTGGTCTGTCTCGAAAACCCACCTGACCAGGTAACACTGCCTCAGTCCACCCACGGCAGGTGGGGGTGGGTGGAGGATAAAAACCAGTGGTCCCTTTGGTCAGCTGCCCTCTCTGGTCTCTGGCCATGGTCACAGCTGCACAATTGGTGCACTGAGGTCACCTATCTGATGCCACTGGGAATGTGATGCTTGGACTCCTAGTGTAAACAATCAGGCCTTATGATAATCATATAAAATGGCAGTGGAATCCTTTGACACAAAGCATGCCCCATGTCTGGCAAGCGAATACAGAGCAATCTTTCATTTTAGGGGGATCCACAGGCCCTTTATGAACCCACTGAAGCAAGGCGCTTGTGTCAGATCGCACATTTCTAGCGTCTTTGAAATGTCCAGTAGCAGGGTATTTGAGAATGTCAGCACTTTAGATGCACCACCTCCCTCATCCAGCAAGACTCCCAGCCGTGACTGAATGCGACATTAGTGGAATATATTTCATGTTTGCGAGATGAAACTAGCAGCACGTGTGCTTCTAAATGTTGATTATTCCCTTGTGAATAATTTAGTCAAGCACATTTCCAGGAATATGACCTAAGACGACTTGCTCCTCCCTCCAAAATCATCTTTGCTTTCTTAAAAACTCTAGGATAAAGTGAAATCCCAAAACTTGAATTTATCTGAATTTTTGCCCGATCTTTTCACCCTACTCTATCATGATTTTGCTCTACAATCTAACTTTTTACTCTGTATTTCACAGATGATAATCTCAAACAGCTTTGTTCTCCCTCCTCTCCCTCTCCCTCTCCCTCTCCCTCTCCCTCTCTCTCCCCCCTTACCTTCCTCCCTCCCTAAAAACAACTCTGAGAGGAAACATTTGCTGCTTTAGTTCCCAGGAGTATTAGCTTTTGCTAAACCTATAAATGTGTCAAAAGTGTCCCTTGCTTTGGCCCTCTGTTTCTGCCGATTTGTTGACTCTAATGCCCTTTTAACCTTCCACAGTCTCACAGCTCCCTCATTATTTTGGCTTTGCCAGTTTTGTGCCTGCATCTGGTGTTTTTTTCCTATACCCTCACCTCATGTCCTGGCCTGAGTTCCAGCCCAAAGTTTCCATTTGTCTTTCAGGAATGAGCGCTTATTGAAAAATCACCAGATAACAAACACGCTGGCCTGCCAGCAGCTAGCGTAGCATTCTGGAAAGCAAGAACCCTTGGTTCAAGGTGGCGCTTTGCCTCGTCCTAAGAAACTCGGCAGCTCTGAATGTGGACCTCTTCAGCAGACACCCCAGAGCCTACTTCCTACCTGAGCCCTCCTCCGATCCCTTCCCCAGCTGCCTTCCCAAATCTGCAGGCTAGAGAGGGCCACACCCCACACCTGGCAGGGTTGGTGGCCCCTGTGTCTACCCTCGGACTCCTAGCCTCTGTCCAGGAGGCCGCCTGATTTATCAGAACGCTGTGGACAATGAGCTGGAGCTGGACTTTCAATGCAATCTCTTCCTCCATAAACCACCTCTGCTGCTCTGGCCCTGGGCACAGCCTGCACGGAGGAATCCGGGCCTCCCTCCAGGGAGAACCCCAGAGAGCACAGCCAGGTGGCAAGCGCCCAGCATGCTGGCCCAGTGGCCCAGGAGGAATGTGACTCCCTGCCCTCGGCTGGCCCATGCTCCGCACAACCCACTCGCATTCCAAGGCTTTATGTGTGAACCACAGTCAAGCTCGCCACCACACCACAAAAAATGCCACCAAATGCCCCAAGCCTTCTGGAATTTTCAGAGCCCGGCAGATTGGACTTTCAAAATAAAGGTCAAAGTTTACCCACCCCATGCCTGCTAAAATATCTGCAAGTTCAATATACAGGAATATAAGTTCAGAATGAAGGGAATCCTTTTCATTCTTATATTTCTTTATTTAAAAAAAAAAATGCAGCAGGATAAGAAGGCCGGTGAGTGCTAACTGAGTGCACTAGGTTAACAGAGGACATGGCGGAGTCAGGCACGGCCATGCACACCTGTAAGCCACTCAGAGGCTGAGGCAGGAAGATGGCAAGTTCAAGGCCATCCTGGGCTACATATCGAGCTCCAGGCCAGCCTGGGCAGCAGAGCAACACCTTGTCTCAAAAACACCAAATAATAAGAAGAATAAAGGGCATGAAGGGAATGACCCTTAACCTCATCCTAAAGTCTATGTGCTTAGCAATATGGCAGAAGGAAGAGGTTAAGAGACCTAAGACAAAGGAAGGAGGTATTCAGGGAGCCCTGGAACAATGCTTTGTTCCTGTCTTCCTCACAGGCAATCTTTAAGGGACATCTGTCAAAAACCTCCCTCTTTCTCTTTTCCGCAACTCCCCGCATCACCTCCTATTTAGAAGAGCAGGGAGTTCTCTGGCTGGGACTCCAAGGCTGGAGGATACGCACTGGAGGCAGAAGGTTTCTTCATAAATCCCCTTCCTCAAGGCCTCAGTCTTAGCAGCCAGCCTTACCTAACATCAAATTCTCCCCAAACCAAAAATGAACATTGCTCCTGGCAATTTTCCATGCCGGGACCGCTGGACTCTCGGCCCCCAGAGCCTCAGGTGGAGCTTGGGGTCACTTTCAGGATATCGTGGCATTGTTCTCCACAGGCCTGGGGGGGAAGAATTTGGGCTGTTCTTCCAGGCAGTGGCAGTAGACACAGTAGAACTTCCTTTCACGTCCTGGTCCTTCCTGGCTGTCCCCGGGACAATCTGACTCGCCAAGCTTTGGCTTCCCCGACTGTGCAGTGGGGTAAACGTCCAGTGTAAACAAGAGCATGCCCAGGAAGCACTCCGTACTCACCAGGCTCAGGGCACAGCAGTCCAACAAGCCTCAACTCAACCAGCGTTGGAACAGCAGGGTTTGTGGATCATTAAGTCATTTTAAAAGCAAACTAGCTCATACCACAGAAGACACAGCTCATGCGAATCAATGATCCCCTCCCCGTGTCTTGGACTTGAGCCCCAGGGATTCCTGTGGTTTCCAATGGACAGCATGCCCAGCAATCCATGGCTTCTCCTTTAAAGAGGAAGCCACAATTAGCACGAGGTGCTAACATAGACTGAATTCCTTATTTACTGCTCCTTGTTCAGTGCTTCTCAGTTTGTAGCCACCCGTGTGGACAGCAGGGGAACACCACAGCACACAGGGGACCTCCATTGTGCCTCCTAGTCAACACACAGTGTGCTGTGTGCTTTGAAATGCAAACACCCAGGCCTGGTGAGGAAAGCCTCTTATCCAATTTACTTTGGAAAAAGGAGAATCTACTGAGTCAAGTAGCCTGCTTGCAACAAACGCTGTGCCTCTCCAAAGTGAGGTCCACAGCCACTGCAAGCCAGCAGCCACCAGGGAAGGCTCAGGCTCTGCATGACAAAGCTGCTACTGACACCAGCCTTGCTGCGGAGTCACAGGGGAGCCACAGGGGAGCAGAATCCTTCCCTAAACCACGTCAGTCTGTTGGCCATTTGCTCCTTGCTCTGGGTTAATTTTATCTAGATAGCTTAACAAGCAGCCAAGATAATCACAGCTAAGAATGATTTCACTTGTTTTTATGTGGAACATGGAGGTGGGCAGAGGGCCCAGAATTAATATGACATCCATTTTGGTAATTCTCAAATTTTTGAGCATAACCTGGAAGTCTTTAAAATAGAGCTTCTTTGATCCATTCTCAGAATCTGACTCAGTAAATATGAAGAGGAAACCAGGAATCCAGGTTTTCTTAACAACTCTCTGCTCTAATGACTCTCCTGTGGCCCTCCAACCATACCATGGTGGACCAGGCTGTCCACCAAAAAATACCCAGAACCTTAAAACTTGGCTGAAGACAAAGGCTAAATCCCATACGCCAATCACGGGAGTGCGGGCAGGTTCAGGAATCAGAGGCAAGGAATTCCTGGGCCTCGAGTGCCTCGCTGGCAACTATGCCCACAGCGACTCCTTTTCCCCACCATCCCACCTCACTCACACTCCAGCTCACTCCATCCTCACTCCCTGGGTCGTCCTTCTAAGATTCTGATCTTGGACTCTGACTTTGCAGCATCTTCCCTGACTTTAAGTAGCTCCAAAAAGGAGGAAACAACTGTGGAAACCCAAGAGAAGTGTTTGCTGTTCTGTCACACTGGGGGTCAAATCAAACTCCTGAAACATAATTAAATAAAATAATTGGCACATCTACATGCCAGGAGTTACAAAGGACTCAAGGGGCTTCGCTATATTTAGCTTTTTAGTAAATAAGAACCCAGTGTGTTCAGATTAATCACAGTTTTCTTTTGTGAAATCTAAATTAATAAGATTTATTGTATGGGGGTGTATATGCCTATGAATGCACAAGAGATTAACCCATTCACAAAGAAAAACCTTGTTTTGAGAGGCAATAAAAAGATACTATGGATTTTTCAATTCAAAAATAAAAAATGCTACTGCTTATAAATGAAAAGATAAAATAGTCATTTCCTATATTAAAACCAGTTACTTCATCTGAGTCATTTTAAATTGTGTTTTGGATCTAGACAAAAATACAATTTTGCTTTAAATTATGTCTACCCCAAAATAGCCATGCATTTTTATTCTGTGACTGAAGTTTTCTAATCTGGGCCAAGAGGGAAGGGGGGAGAAAAAAAACAAGAGAAGACTATTGATCCAGATGGTTTACCTCAGAGCCAGCATCCCCGAAAACAGCCCAAACATACCTAGGAAAAAAAGAAAGAGGAAGCACATGGCAACATCACTGAAGCCACAGGTGCCCCTAAAATAACTGACCACTCAGAATAAACGCCAACAGAGTGACCAGAAAGCTGGTGAGATGTTGACCCCAGGAACCTCTTCTGCAATGGCTCCATCAAGTATTATCAAGAAAAATCATCTAAACTTGGAAAATAAAGCAAAAAGAGGACTTGGTGCCCTCTCACAGTCACACAGAGCACTGTCTAACGTAGCCACATAAGAGATGCCTGATGCCTCAGGGACATTAGCCTGGCTGGACTTACATTTGCTACCCCTTGGGGTCCATACTATAAAATTAGATGTTAACCTGTAGAAGGCTGAAAGCCAGCAAGGAATTTCTGTCCCCAGAAGAAGCCACCCAACATTGACAGTTTTAAGACCTCAGCACTACTGCTGCCTCAGTTGGCCTCATTCTGGTGTGAGTTTGCTCTCATTGACTACACACACTTAGAGTATTCTGTGAACCAGCTTTTCCCTCCTGCGAGTTCCCTCATTAATGACCCAAGTGAATCTTTCCACATGCACGTCGTGTATTCACACAAGTCATACCTTTGACTTACTGAAAATTGTACGCTGAGACTCTGTTGCAGTGGATCCTCTCATCCTCCTGACCTGTAAACAAATGTCTCCTCTGTTCTCTGTCGTTGTTGAATCTGAGTTTGACAACTATTTCCAAAATACCACGGTGCCTCTGAAGGTTCCATTTGGCTCCCACAGTGGTCATCAGTCCATCACCACTGGCCACAACCACTGTGGCTCTGCCTCTAATCCTCGTCCAACAGCTCCTCCTGTGGACTCCCACATCCTCTGACCAGGCTAAGACTCAACATGCAACCAAGACACACAGCCCGGACCTTCACAGACATAAACACAAAGCAAAGAAAGAGGAGGAGGAGGCTCCACATGCATCTTGGGTCTGGTATCCTGTTTCTTTTTTGTTACAGGGCATGAAGTTTGTCTCAGACTGGTCATTTAGAAGAATGTATGTGTCCCGTGGTGACAGAGCCAGCTGGATGGATGAAGCAGGGTACCCTCAAGAGCACCAAAGGCGGTGTGGGAGCCGAGCAGAGAAAAGGAGAGCACGTGAGGGAGCGCGCAGGAAACACGCTTCATCTTGCAGCGTCAGCCTCCGCTCTCAACCTCACCTCCCACACACTGGCTGTTCTGGTGCCTAAGACTCCCCATGCGGCTGCAAGTGCCAGCAAAAGGCTAAAAATTTCTGCTAAATTACTATTAAGCATACCAAGAAAAGGTCTGACTCATGGAAACACCTTATGGGATTTTCTGAAAAGAAAAAGAAAATGTATTTTCTAAAGCAGACCACAAAGTATGGGGTAGATAAGTGAACACAGCATTACTGCAAAAAGACAAAACCTATAAATTCTATTTTCTAAATTGCTAAAATAAACACTTACCGACTACCTGGGGAAGTCTTGCTTGTCACTCACAGATGATGTCCTGACTGGCCTGAATATGAGCACTTAGGAAGAGACATGGTTAGTTTCCCTCTGCCCTTTTCACGTGTCTCAGAAGACTGTTTTCCCCCAACCACCTGTGGATTTATATAGTCAGGTCTGACCAAGGGCACCGCCCCTGAAGTAGGCCAAACAACCTCACGGGAGGCAAGAGGCAGAAACACCTGGTCCTCTGGGCTCCCCATTTCCCACAGCTGAGAGTTGTCAGGAGTCATGTCTGCCTCTGAGCTGTCCTCGGTGTGGCCCTCCTCCCACATGTGAATGGCTGCACTGTCTCTCTCCAGAGGAAGAAACTCCTGGGAAGAAGAGAAGAGGCTTCTGCAAACCCTCTAAAAAGCTTCTGGGAGGGGATACTGCTCACCTGGGCATGACTGCTCTGAGCCACAGAATCTTGATGCTCCTCACCAAGCTGGGGCATAGCTAACCCAGAAGATTATATGTAATAATTTGTTTTCGACTTAAGACTTGATGAACATGGTGAAATACGGTCTAGGCCATGAATTCCATAAAACATTTAATGTCTATCAATGGATCATATCAACAAGCCTCCAGAGAAGCTTAGGATATTAGTTTCCAATTCCTCTTCCCTAAGGAAATGGTGTTAACCCATAACCAGTATCGGAGAAAAGGGCTCTTTGATGACTGTGTCTGCAACCTCTTCTCTTGGCGGTCATATGGAACAGTTCTTTCTCAGGTCTGGCCTATTTTGAGGAGTCTACTTCTGACTTATGATGGACCAGAGAAAACATTCAGTTTTTTTTTGGTTGTAACCAACCAGATGGTTACAGAACACCAAATCACCTCTCTAATGTGACCATTCCATGTCCACCATCTTGTTTATAGTTAGCTTCTTTCTGCAACATCAGCACATTGCTGGGAGGGGAGGAGGGACACTGCTTCTCTTAAAAGAAATTCTCACTTTTTGTGTGGCTGTTGTTGGTGGTGCTGTCAGGTTGGGTCTGACTCACGGGGACCATCATAGGGTCTTCAGTGGCTGATTGTTTTGGGATGTTTTCAGGAGGGAACTGCCACATCCTTCTCCCATTTTTGCAGTGCTGGGGAGCAAACCTGAGTCCTCAGTGCTGAGCAAGTATTCTATCAACTAAACTACACCCTAGTTGAAAACAGCTCTTCTGTTGTACAAAAGCTACCTACACACATCCTGAAATGCATATAATGATTACTTTATTAGCAGATGCAGGCAAGATCGTGTACAGCTATATGTGCTTTCCTAAGGTGTTTAAACTTTCCTTATAGGCAATGAGAATCCATCGGAAGGTGATCAGCCAGCAAGTGACAATAAGTGATTAGTAAGTAAACAAAGATAATACTAGCAACAATGCTTATAAAATCAGGAAAAACTCGTAGGAAGCTCAGATGTGAGACACTAATCTTCAATTTCTAATTTGTTTCATTATAATTCAGAATCTCTTTTTCAAATGGAATATTTTTCAAGATCCATCTCAAGGTCCCAAAACACACATTTCCACCTTAGTGGCAGTATTATCTCTGACAACTGCCATCATGAAAACCAGCAAAGGTGGTCTTAGTCCTCAGCAAGTCATCACTGGGGTCATTTCTACAGTGAGGAGAGCCTGTCGCCTGTACGATAGTTCTGCAAGCCAAGTGCTGCCCAAGGAAATTGCCGGTATTTGACCAGTTATTCAGACGAAGGAAACACGAAGCTCCCGAGTGTGTTGGTGCTGAGTGCTACAGTCATGTGCTAGCCCCTAGCATCTAATGACCAAGGACAGCATCTGTCCAGCTTCAACTGCCCCAATGGACCCATGACTGTTCTTTAGCCTCTTCTGACCTCTGGACTCTCCCTATACCTAGAGACTTGACTCAGTGGATTAACTCAGCTGGATCACTCCCAGGGGGCCATCAGCAACTGTAACCTCCTACTGAAATTTTCCATAAATATAAAGTACACAGAAATTGATCACAGGAGGAGGATAAACTCACAACATGGCTCTCCATGGAAAAATCCAGCTGGGGAGGAAAATAAAATCCTAAATTACCAAAGGCAACAGAACAGAGAGGAAAGTACATACATTTTAGTACTAGATCAGATTTCAGTCCCAGCCATGTGTGTCCATGGACAGCCCCCCTTACCTCTCTGAGTCTGTTTTTCTCATCTGTAATGTGGGAATAGGAACCTGTGCCTTGGAGAGCCAGAATAAAGATTACAGATGATCTATCGAGGCAGAGTGTGGCACGCAGGGGGTGACGGCCACAGGAGCTGCTCATGTGTCCTCTGGGTCTCCTCTCCTTCCAGATACATGATTCAGCTGTGCTTTCTGGATCCATCTGATGTCAGTCTGGGCCATACGACTTGTTTGGGCCAATGAAGCTTAAAGAGTCAGGACGGATTGGCCACCCTCCTTTTCCGCTACTGTAGTGGTCATGGTAATATTCGAGATGAAGCCTCACTGTCCTGAGCCACAATGTGACCCTGATGACCAGAATGCCCCTGCAGCCCCTCATGGGACATTACAGCATGAATGACAAAAGAAATGTCACACTGAGTCACTAGATGGGGAATGAAGGACCGCTACAGCTGATGGCCTGCTCCAGGCTCACTGAGAGAATAAATCCAATGAATTATGGTTTATGTTATTCTGGGTTTGCCGTTGTTACTGTTATTTCAAAATGCCACCCTTGAGAAGAAGTAGGGAAGGCCTGGGGAGTCAAAGATTCCAACTGAAATTGTCCCAAGACTGGGGCCAACGTAGTTCACCAGGCAAAGACCCTGAGACATTAGCTATGTGGACTTAAAAAGAGAAACAAACAAATAATTCCAGTTCCTGAATCTAAACCATGCTACTGTGAATTAAGGATTTAAAAGGTCACATTGAGCCTAGGAGATAAATATACAAAAAGAGTCTCCACAGATTAAAATCTCTGTAGCTCTGGACCTCAGCCTGACTAATCATAATCCAAGAATCAAGGTCAACAGCCCTGGGCAGGGGGGGAATCTCTTAAGTATTTCCAGGCTTTAAAACTCCTCAATGAACCAGAAAACATCTGTTTCCTAATCTAGTGGGAAAAGTTTCATTGCTAAATAGTAGTCAGCCTCCCTCAGTATGAAATTCATTGCCGTTTTCCCCAGCAAAAACAAACGCACACATTAACCCTTCCTCCCTTGTTAACTGCAGGTGCTCCCAGCTGTAGAAACCACCACAAAAAGGGAGGTGGGTTTTTCTTCCCAGTTTTACATCCAAAAACAGCAGAATGCTTCACTTTGCTGGACACTGCCCAAAGAGGCCCATACGCATCCACAGCAGCAGTGTCCACTTCTTTACAGACACCTGACATAGAAGGAATGAAATGCAGAGACTACTGAGAAGACAGGATCTTTTTCTTAGCCTTGGGCCTAACAATACCAAGAGGATCAGCTCCAAAGTCCAGCACATTGGAATTCAAATCTCATCTTTACCCTCCCTGCATTATGGGGTCTTAGGCACAGTATCCTCTTTGAAACTCAGTTGACTTGTAGTTAGATTAATAGCATCGATAAGAGATTATGTGCAGGGCTTCCATACATTAAATCTTTAAATTTTTTATAATAATCATAATAATGGAAGACTAATACAGATCTTATAAGGAAAAGTGAGGCACTAAACTAGTAAGAAGTAAGGTCAAGATGTGAATTCAGATTTGCTGGTAACAGAAGTCCCAGCAAGCAGGGCAAAAGCCTCAGCACAGCCCCTGACCAAGTCGACAATGTGCACTGTCCATATCCTTCCCCTCTCTCTCCTCTCCCTGCCCACCCCACTTTGTCCCCTTCACCTTCCCATTTGCCAAGTGGTATATCCAGAATTTTCCTTGAGTCTAAACTCTTCATCAGCCTTGGAAAGATTTCTGGGGTACGTCTAGATGTTCATTAATCTCCCCATTAATCTCTGAAGATACAGCTGTCAACAGGAAGACGTGGCTTTCAGGGTACATCAATAATGAGTATCACTGAATGAGGAATCATAAATGATTTTTAAGACTTTTTGTATTGTGTCTAATCAGAGTGTATGTCTTTGATAAGCAAGAAGAAGTAAATATTTTTCAAAGCCATGAAAGACTACAGGACTCTAATTTTTTAATATTTGCATTTATAAACAAGGGTAGCTTGGGCTCTAAAAAATTACTTCTTTTATTTTCTATTACTTTAAAAATGTTTAAATGCCACCTTTAATGCACATTTAAAAATCTAGTCTGTTCTTTGAGCTGAGTAGCTCGAAATTCCTTCAACCTGATGAATAGGCAATGTAGCCAGAGAGCCTTAGATGGCAAGCATTCACTATGAAGCAGGTGGGGAGAACCACAGGTATAGACATCAGACCCAGAGAGGAGTGGATCTTGATCAGAGTCAGGTTCTTCCAAGCCCCTCACCAGCAATGACCTCCTCCCATGGCCCTTACCCAAAGTGACCATTTTTACACAGAAAACCAAACACAATGGCAGATGATTATCCTGGATAGCCAACTTTGGAAAAGTCAAACCAAGAATAATTCCTCTCCTTTTCTCATCCTCCCAAGCACAACAGAAAGCACTATATGCTACCTCTGAAGCTTCCTTCAAAAATCATATGTCCTCTGGTGCTGCATTAAGTGAAGTTAGTTTTCCCTGCCCCAAAGCAAAGTCAACACAGACACAGCAAGTCATATATCTGAACTACATTAACCCAAAGTGGTCAACTATCAGGCTAGACGTTCCAGACATTCTCAGCTATACCCGAGAACCTGGTGACAAATGGGCTAAAATAGTGCTTCTGCCTTTGCTGTAAGATGTTGTGGAGATAAGTGCAGACCTCGTCAGTTTCTTGTGCAGCCCCAGTGGGGGTTAAGAGCTTTAAGACCTTTGTCTTCCACAGGAACTGATTATTTTTCTCCCATGGCTGTATTGTATTTCCTTTCTCTAGCTGCCTTCCAGGGAGCTAACAGCCAAGCACTCAGCACTCTTGCAGTAACTATGCCAAGCCCTGTAGCCCACATACCTGCATTCAGCTTTCCCCCATGGCCTAGTTATCCCATTAGTTTATATTTACTCTTATCCTTACTGTGTATTATTTATTAATATTTTAATGTCTTATTCCGGTACCATTTGTAAACTAACTCAAATCCTACATAAATTACTTTAGATATAAATTAACAAGACTCTCATGGCTGACCCCAGACATGGCAGATAAGTGCTATCAGGATGATATGATCCAACGGGCACCAGAAGTGGCCTCTCTTTTCCTCACCACAGTCCAGTTTCAGCTGCATGATAGCTCACCATTTGAAATCCACTCATTTGGCAAAACTAATTTTCTTCTATTCTTGAGAGATACAGCAAATACACTTAAGAAGGATTTACCTCTGCAAAGAAATGTATTATGATCTAGTATAATCATACATAGCTGAGCACAGGTGTGGATCTAGGAAAAGAGACAGTAAGAGAAAGGACAATTGAGTTTGATGAAATACTGAAGGAGTATTTGAGGTTTAGGGATATTTGCATATTGAGGAACTGTTTTTCTAAGACAAGCAAGGCCGTAAGACGAAAAGGCCACCTGACTCAAGAAAAGAAGAAAGAATGAGCTAGGACTCATTCTAAATGTTTCACAATATGGTACAAACATGCAAACCCAGGCCTTACAGTCTGTAGTGAGGGGCTTGATGTTTATAGTAGCCAGCATTCCACAGTACTTCATTGTTCACAAGAAACTCCTCACACTATCTCACTCAGTCTTCAAAATGACCCTGTATGTTTCCATCATAACCCTTATTATACAAATATGAGAACTGCAGCTGAGAGAGGTCAGTAATTATCCAAGGATACACAACTATCCTGTGCCAGAGAGGAGATGAGAATGCTGGTCCCTTCCACCAGAAAATAGGTCACTGATCCATAACCACACCATGCGCACAGCACACACCAGCAAGGGCAGGCAGGGCAGCTTCTGCCTGGGGCTCACCTGGCCGATGGCGTGCGAGGTCAGGTCTCACTGTGACCTCCATGGGAGCCCGGCAGCTTCCACACCACACACTCTGCCTTATGGCTCCCCTAAGTACAGATCTCTACGTGAAGCCATAACCCACACTTGAAATAAAAATCTGTCTGCAGTAGCGCAGCCGCTCCCAGGAAAACACCTGCCAACTAAGAAAGTCCTCGTCTTGTGCTTCACACCAATTGTTCTTCCTTCTCCCTGCATGTGAGCGCACTTCTGGGCCACTTGAGTATGGGCTGCTACATGTACTGGATTCCAAATGTTCAGATTTATTTATAATCGAGGGTATGTGACATGGAAAGAAAATACCGCCCTGAATAGCAAATGACACTGATCCCCCAGCACACGCGGCCATCTCCAAGCCCTTCTTGCAGACACCAAGTCTTGCTCCTAACTCACTGTGTCTGAGCCCTAGAAGTGAGAGCTGGGCAGCCTCCTTCCCCCTCTCGAGGGCCCCAGGTGGTGGACTATCCCAGGGGTCCACATGCAGGCCCAGCAAGCCCCTAACCCCAATCAGGAAATGTGTTATGGTTAGAAGCTCTGCAACATAAGCAATGCACTGTAAAATTATCTCCAACCCAAAAGCCCTGTGTGAGGGGCCCCTAAACTATGAGTGATTTGTTTATTTTTAATGACAAAAATGCACTTTATCCTTTTAAATAAACTCAGTGGGATTTTTCCTAAATGGGTTTCATACCCTGGAAGGAAATATGCTACTTCAGAGATAGGGAAATTAAGAGAGGTTAGGTGGTATTTTCTGTAATAACCTATTTATTAGAAAAGGCAGTTTCTGAACTTAGGCATAGATGGAATTGTCAAGCTCCCCCACTGCACACATGCAAAAACACACAAATACATACATCACACACACACACACACACACACACACACACACACACACACACACACACACCTGCTGATCTCTCCTGTTAAGCCTGTCTTTGAATGAGGAACAATGGTAATCTACCCAGTTTCAGGCTGAGGCACACCCTGGGTGCAGCAAGGCGACCTGCAGGCAGCAGCAGCAGGGACCTAGGCTGCTGCTGCTGGACCTCAGGGGTCAGGGAAGGCAGACAGCCCCAGGCAGGGCACGTGCTCCCGCAGTGGAGGAGACCCGAGGGCAGGCCAGAGCCACAGAACCAAGTAACAGTGGGGTACAGGCGGAGTTCCTGGGCTAAAAGGCAGAAGTCAGGGTGCCAAAACTAATGCTCCGGGTTCTAGCTCAGTAACCCCAAAACAAATTATCTGTCCTCACTGTGCCCACAAACTTGGGGAAAGAGGCCTCCTTCATGGGGTTGCTGTGTGCAGGAATGTGAGGCCAGTCCCTTGTCTTGCGCTCAGTAGATGCACAGATGTGTCATTTTCTTTTTAGATTCTATCAGAAGGTGCAAATTCTCTGGTTTCAGGCTAAACATAACCTGTGGGTGTGGATTTGTTCCTTTCTTTTCTAACCTCCCCTGCCCCCACAGGCCTTCCCAGCCTCTGTGGCATTGCACACCCTTTGCAAAGCTTCACTCCATGTGGAAACCTGGAGTTGGCGCTTGAGTCCTGGGCTCACCTTCACTGATTGGAAATAACAACCAAGCACTATACTTGATCCCAGAGGCTTTGCGGGAAGGTGGAATTTGGGCTGGCAGGAGAGGAAGGCAGTGGTGGGACACTAGCACAGGACACACAAAATAGTCCCCAAATGCCCACCAAGGTCCCTGGCCCCAGAGAGTACGGAAATATTCTTGTTTTGATCCAGGCTGTGCATGTACATCGGGCACTTTTCTGTATGCCCTCCATGCCTCAATTTAAAAAAAAAAAAAGAGCAAATCTATGTCTTCTTCACATTGAATGTCCCTCTAAAAGGCCTAAGCTGAAATTTAAAGATATTTACAGAAGTACCCATAAAGAATAATAACCAACCCTGCTGCAACCCCACTGACAATTTTTTTAAAGCTTAAGCAAGTAAATTATATGGCAAAGCCTGAAATGTCTGCCCCGCCCCCAGGCACACAGCAGGAGTGTGCGCGCACACAGATCAGCTTCTCAGGCAGCCAGCTGCACACCACAGCCTCTTTCCTAGAAACATGGTGACAGCCGCTAAGCTAATGAGGTCCCAACTGTCACCCTGTCTTTACATTTGCTTTTCGTGTTTTCATTCCAAGACCATTGCCCCAAAGGCAGCTCCAGGCAGAATGCATATGATCAGCTTTCTTCTTTCTCTTCAGAATAGCAGAGCGTCATGTGGCAGCCTAGAACAAAGACCCTAAGCCCACAGGAAGGGGAGGGTGTGGACTGCAAGGAGACAGCAGAGCCAGTCTCACAGGCACCAGGTATTAATCAGCTGCTATAGGGGCGGCCAGGGGCTGGGATTTAGCTCAGTTGGTAGAGCGCTGCGCTGCAGTCTCTGAGGTCCCAAGTTCAATACCCAGCACCGCAAAAATGGGAGAAGGGCCTGGCAATCCACTCCCAAGGCAACCTGAAACAGTCAGCCACTGAAAACCCTATGAGGGTTGCTATGAGTCGGTCCGACTCGACGGCACCTAACAACAACATAGGGGCCAACTTCCTGCTGGCCTGCCTGCCAATCCCAGGCAGGAGAACACATTCCCTCCCTAGAAAAATGTTATTGTTGTTGTTAGGTGCCATCGCATCAGTTTGGACTCATAGCAACCTGGGGTTTCAATGGCTGGTAGTTTTCTGATTGCTTCAGAGTGGGCTGCCAGGTCCTTCTCCCATCTTTTGTGGTTCTGGGGGTCAAACCCAGGGCCTCAGAGTGCACAGAGCAAGCACTCTATCAACTGAGCTAAACCTCAGTCCCCCCATGGAAAAATCCCATGCTGCAAATCAAGTACCAACACAGCAAAATGGGCATCTGAGCACTGGCACTGGAGAGACCATTCCACATCAAGCAGTATGAAAAAGACGTGATTTCAAACTGGAGGATGAGGGGGTCTTTCCAAATGAATAAAACGTAGGGCACAAGGCTTTAATGAGTGCTGATTTAGTAAGTGCCCAGTCAGGAAATGTGTTATGGATCTGCAACATAAGCAATGCACCGCAAGATTATCTCCAACCCAAAAGCCCTGAGCGTGGGGCCCCTAAACTATGAGTGATTTATTTTTAATGACAAAAATAAATGCACTTTATCCTTTTAAACAAACTCAGTGGAATTTTTCCCAAATGGGTTTCAAACCCTGAAAGGATATATCCTACTTCGGAGGTGGGGAAATTAAGAGAGGTTAGGTGGTATTTTCTGTAATAACCAATTTATTAGAAAAGGCAGTTTCTGAACTTCTTTTAAGAACAACAGATGAAATTGTTAAGCTGCCCCACTGCACACATGCACAAACACACAAACACACACATCACACACACACATACCTGCTGGTCTCTCCTGTTAAGCCTGATTTTGAATGAGGAACAATGGTAATCTACCCATTCTATTGTCCGCATAACCCCACACACGGTGACCCAGCCACAGTACAGCCTTGGCTGCTGCATGAACAAGAGCTGATAGGGTGCTGGCATAAACTTGGCACAAAGCAGCCAAGGCCGGTTCCTTAGAGGATGTGCTGGGACCTCAGTTTGAACATATAACCAGGCAAGAGTGTGAAAAGGGAGCCAGCAGGAAGAGTTGGAAGGAAGCCACCAGCTCATCAAAGCGAGTCCTCCGCAGGACCAGTTCCATCAAATTGCACTCAGACCAGATTTGGTCCCCTTTGGCCCCTCATTTTGACAGATAAAACTCCATATAAATTATTAGCAACTACTAATAATCTAATGGTGTAATAATTAATAGCTACTATAATAACTATTGGCTGGGAGTTAGCTCAGTTGGTAGAGCGCTGCGCTGCAGTCTCTAAGGTCCCGAGTTCAATTCCCAGCACCACAACAATGGGAGAAGGGCCTGGCAATCCACTCCCAAGGCAATCCTGAAACAGTCAGCCATTGAAAACCCTATGAGGGTCGCTATTAGTTGGATACCGACTCGACGGCACCTAACAACAACTATAATAACTGTTATAGCTAATTAATAATTATTATTATAACTAATAATCAATACCTTATAACTTGATGGTTATTAATAATGAGCGTCACTTAATTATTAATAACTATTAAGGATCCCCAGTGGATTCTGGGTTTGTGAGTTCGAGGGGAAGAACTAGCTCCATTACCTAGAAAGATTCCAAGCCCCAGGACTTGACTCCTCTTGACAAGCTATCAGCAGGAAGATACAGGAAGACCACAGCACTATCCACCCTTGCCCCTTTCTCTAGGCTCTCAGAACTTTCTAGAAGCCTTGCTCAAGATGGAAGAAATAAGCACCATGGCTGTTCTTCAACAGTTCTGTCTAGCTAGGATGAACTTTCATGCAATAAACCCTCAATATCTACACATACCACCAGTCTCTGCCTACAGCTGGGAGCCGTCAAACATGTACGATGGTTCAGTGCTCAAAAGTGCTTTGCCCAGTTTCAAATTCTTCTAGTTAATATGTTATTGTTGTTGTTAGGTGCCGTCAAGTCAGTATCCGATTCATAGCGACCCCCATAGGGTTTTCAATGGCTGACTATTTCTGTTTTGGGATTGCCTTGGGAGTGGATTGTCAGGTCCTTCTCCCATTTTTGCGGTGCTGGGAATTGAACTCGGGACCGCAGAGACTGCAGCGCAGCACTCTATCAACTGAGCCAAATCCCAGCCCATATATATATATATACATATGAACACTATATATATATTGTGATATATATATATATATATATGGATGGGTATCTAACACTATATACATATATTGTGAGATACATATATATATATATATATATATATATCTTATTAGCTGGTCAGCTACTCAAGCATAAGAATATGTCTAATCTTCATTACAGCCCCTCAAAAACATATTGGCAAACAGATTCCTAAAATCAGGGTAAGATCTACTGTAGAGATTTATGATTACCCAATATGGGAGCACAACCCACATGTGTGCCGACCACTTGAAATGTGACTAGTGGAGCTGAGAAACAAAATATTTAATTTTATTTAACTTTGACTCATTTAAATTTTAAAACTAACACCTGATTTGGTCATTAGACATATTTAAGTATGTATGGAACAGCCTGGATATGTGAATCTAACTTTACAACTATAGATTTCATAAAATCTAAGTATAGATCAAGTATTTCTGATAAAAAACCTAGCATCCTACTGAATATATAAAATATTTTCAAAGTTTTCAAAGTTTTCAAAGACTTAGCATGAAGAAAAAGAATATAAGATCTCCTTAATGAAGTTTTAACATTGTGTTGTATTGTATATTAATATAAATACTTTTATAATGGGTTAAATAAAATATATTACTAAAATTAATTTCCACTTGTTTCTTTTTATTTTTAATGGAGCTACAAGAAAATTTTAAATGACATATGTGTCTCATGTTATATTTTTGTTGGAAAGGACTGCTCCAGACAGCGATATGTGGTTGGGTGACTAGCAACAATAGTATATCATTCATTTATTGTCTCTATATGTTAACACGGGCTGGGATTTAGCTCAGTTGGTAGAGCACTGCTCTGCAGTCTCTGAGGTCCTGAGTTCGATTCCCAGCACCGCCAAATGGGAGAAGGACGTAGCAATCCACTCCCAAGGCAATCCCAAAACAATTTGCCATTGAAAACCCCATGAGGGTCACTATGAGTCGGACTTGACTCGACAGCACCTAACAACAACAACAACAACATATGTTAACACACCTGCCATCATACTGCCCTCACATCTGAGCCCATTTAATCTCAGAAGCTAAGCAGGGTCAGGGCTGGTTAGTCCTTGGATGTGAGACTGCCTAGGAATACTGGGTGCTAAAGGCTTGGGAGAAGGACCTGGCAACCCACTCCCAAAATAATCAGCCATCGAAAACCCTATGAATAACAGAGAAGCACTGACATAGTGCCAGGCATGGCACAGTGTTAGGGAGTGTCTCATTCTGTTGTACATAAGATATACATCAGTCCCGGCTAGATGGCACCTCACAACAACAACATATATTAACATATCCTTTGTAGCTGTTACAGGATAACCGTGTTTATTATTTTCCCATGATCCTTTCATCCTATCTCTAAATAGTAAACAAATGTGTAGACCCAATAGCTGACAGCTATCCTAAAAAACAAAGGTTAATTTATACCAACAGTGGGTCATGGTGCATGCTAGTCATTTCCAACACTCCCATACAACCTGGCTTTTGGGCTGGGCATGGGTACATGGACGACAGCAGCAGCATTGCTAAGGCAAACTTGAGAGCTAATCCGTATTACTCATCTTTACCAAATATATGGCATTTACACAGGGTACCATTGAGCGTGACATACAAAGACAACACCCAAGACTCACTAAGGACCATGAAAAGGTCTTTTTTCAGCCTTTGGTCTTTTACAATTCTAAAACACAGACAGCAACTGAATTTTATTAAACACCCAATAACCTCTCCATATTTCATCTTTATTTCCAGTCACTGAAAAGCTCCCCAGATTCTTTTTCCTTACTTATCCTAAAAGTTGTAGAACTCATCAGTTAGGTCCACTTTTTCTGGGGTCCCATTACAAAAGAAGACACACTGGAACATCACCCAACCCGCCAGTCACTATTTCAGGAGCTTGACAGACATTTATACCCGCTTATTCAATTTTACAAACACATTTGGAGCCCACCATGGCAAGGCTCTGCTCTAAGTGCTATTGTGATACAATGGAGAATAGGAAAATAAAGGTTGTAGATATCCATATTGTCTGTGCATCATTTTATGATTTCACAGAAGTCTGACTGTGATTTCCTGACAATAAGTTAGCAACACTGAAAAAGAGTGAACTGAGAAAGTTAGCTTTTAACTATGCAATGCTGAAATATGCAAGAAGACATAAAGAAAAATGCAACGAACAATTGCAAACCAGCCTTCCTGATTCCGCACCCTTGATCTCACTGGATTAGAGTTTATTATGTCTATGAATCTCTGCATACTTTTGCTACATACTCTCATATCCTTAAGAAATATATGGTTTTATCTGTTTTTAAATTATACATATACAAAGTGTGTTTTACATAAACATTTTTAAAAACCTACATAAAATCAAGATAAGCAACTACCTTTGGCTAGACTAAAATCTTCAACAAATTACCAACTTTACAGATGAGAAAACATATTTTTCTTTTTACCTGCCATCCAAGTCACACTTCTTCTTGTTGTTAGGTGCCATCGAGTCAGTATCTGACTCACAGCGACCCCTATGTACGATAGACGAAACACTATTGTCGTGCTTCAATGGCTGACTGTTTTTTGGGAGTGGGCTGCCAAGTCCTTCTCCCAAGCCTACAGCACATGGTGTTCCCAGTGGTCTCCCACCCAAGTACCATCCAGTCCCAACCTTGCTTAGCTTCCAAGATCCGACAGGAACAGATGCCACAATGGTGCAATTGCAGGCAAGCCACACTTAAGTGAGTATAAATTTAAAATTACATACAATTATATATGTTTATGTACAATACGCCTGCAGCAGTAGCCCTGTGGCATCCGATCCTGTCAGATCTCAGAAGCTAAGCAGGGTCTGGCCTGGTTAGTACCTGGATGGGAGACCGCCTGGGAACACCAGAAGCTGTAGGCTTGGGAGAAGGACCTGGCAACCCCCTCCCAAAAATCAATCTGCCATTGAAAACCCTATGAACAGCAGAGAAGCACTGACAATAGTGTTTCCCCTGTTGGACAGAGGGTCGCTATGAGTCGGATACCGACTCGACGGCATCTAACAACAACAACAATGTACAATATGCTATGTTAAAGGTAACAGCGTTCACAGCAACAATAATAGGAGTTCAGTGTATTTCACAGTCATTTAAAATTTGAGACAGACAGGAAATCTCTTGCATATACACATATAGAAGGACAAAGTGAAAGCCACCTTGAAAGAACTGGAGAAACACAAGGCTCCAGGAAGTGATGGGATACCAATAGAGATGTTTCAACAAACAGATGCAGCACTGGAGGTGTTAACATGTTTATGCCAACAGATTTGGAAAACAGCTACCTGGCCAACTGACTGGAAGAGATCCATATTTGTGCCTATTCCCAAAAAAGGGGATCCAACTGAATGTGGAAACTATCGGACAATATCATTAATATCACACACAGAAAAATTTTACTAAAGATCATTCAAAAGCAACTACAGCATTATACAGACAGGGAATTGCCAGAGAATCAAGTGGGATTCAAAAGAGGGCAGGGAACCAGGGACATCACTGCTGATGTCAGGTGGATATTAGCAGAAAATGGAATATCATAAAGATGTCTATCTATGTTTTATTGACTATACAAAGGCATTTGACTGTGCAGATCATAACAAATTATGGATAACAGTTTGGAAAATGGGAATACCAGAACACCTAATTGTACTCATGAGGAATCTGTACATGAGCCAGGAGGCAGTTGTTCAACTAGAACAAGGAAACACTGCCTGGTTTAAAGTTGAGAAAGGTGTGTGTCAGGGCTGTATACTTTCAGCATATCTCTTCAATTTATATGCTCAGCAAATAATCCAAGAAGCTAGACTTTATGAGGAAGAACATGGCATGAGGATTGGAGGAAGACTATGCAGATGACACAACTCTGCTTGTTGAAAGTGAAGAGGATTTAAAACATTTACTGATGAAGATCAAAGGTCATAGCCTTCAATATCGGTTGCGACTAAACACCAACAAAACAAAAATCCTTACAACTGGGTCAGTAGGCAACTTCACAATAAATGGAGAAAAGATTGAGGTTATCCAAGATTTTGCTTTGCTTGGCTCTATAATCAATACCAATGGAAGCAGCAGTCAAAAAATCAAAAGACGAATTGCTTTGGGAAAAGCTGTGGCAAAAGATCTCTTTAGAGTATTGAAAAGAAAAGATGTCAGTCACATTGAAGATGAAAGTGCACCTAACTCATACCATGGTATTTTCAGTCGTATCATGTGGTTGTGAAAGCTGGGCACTGAACAAGGGAGACAGGAACAGAATTGGTGCTTTTGAATTATGGTGCTGGAGATGATTACTGAATATACCATGGACTTCCAAAAGAACCAACAGATTTGTCCTAGAAGAAGTGCAACCAGAGTGCTCACTAGAAGCAAGGATGGCTAGAACACACCTTACATATTTTGAACATGTAGTCAGGAGGGAACAATCCCTGGAGAAAGACATCATGTTTGGGATAGTGGCAGGCCAGCAAAAACAAAAAAAAAGGAAAACCCTCCCCAGATGGATTGACACAATGTCTGAAACAATGGGCTTAACATAAATAAGATCCTGTGCCTGGCACAGAATCGAGAAGTGTTTTGATCTCTTGTATATAGGGTCGCTGAGTCGGA
This sequence comes from Pedetes capensis, assembly GCA_007922755.1. Lineage (NCBI taxonomy): Eukaryota > Metazoa > Chordata > Mammalia > Rodentia > Pedetidae > Pedetes > Pedetes capensis. Next base: position 36,943 of record VMDO01001235.1, read on the forward strand.
CTGGAATGGATGGCACCTAACAACAACAACAACAACAACAAAATATACAAAAGTTTTACAATGAAAAGTAAGTCTTTGCCTACCCTTGCCCCCAAGCTACCCATTAACACTCTCCATGTTGTTGTTGTTCGGTGCCATTGAGTTAAGTCCAACTCAGAGATCCTCATAGGTCTTTTTAATGGCTGATTTTTTAGGACTAGGTTGCCAGGTCTTTCTCCCAATCTTGTGGTGCTAGGGATCAAACCCAGGGCATCAGAGAGTGCAGCAGAGAACTCTACCAACAGAGCTAAACCCCAGCCTAACCCTCCCCACATTGTTGTTGTTGTTCTTGTTGTTGTTGTTGTTGTTAGGTGCCGTCGAGTCAGTATCTGACTCATAGCTGATTGTTTCGGGATTGCCTTGGGAGTGGATTGCCAGGTCCTTCTTCCATTTTTGCGGTGCTGGGAATTGAACTCAGGACCTCAGAGACTGCAGTGCAGCACTCTACCAACTGAGCTAAATCCCCTCCCCATAGGTAACCAATATTACTTTTTATGTTTATACCCAGAAATATTCAACACATAAGCAAGCAATCATGTATACATTCGTCCCCCTCTTTCTAATACAAATAGTAGCATCTTGGTGTTTTCTTTTGATAATTTATCTTCAGATCTATTCATATTGACACTTATAGAGCTGCCTGCTTCTTTTCAAGGGCCACATTCATTGTATATGGGAGCACTCTTTGATTTAGCCTATCTCCCACTGATTGAGAGGTAACTTCAATTCTTTTGAAACAAACAGCAATGCTATTGAATACCCCCATATATACTTTACAAGAATATCTATAAAACAAATTCCTAGAAATGGAACTGAGTCAGAGTGAGGTAGATGGATGGTAGGGAGATAGAGATGGATGGACGGACAGATACAAATGAACAGATACAAAATATGTTGATGCATATTATGGAAGTATCCAGCATAGAGATCATACAATTTAACTCCTACCAGACAAGCGTGAGAGCATCTTTTCCCTACTCACTTGTCAGCATAACATACCATGTGCTCTGTCCATCAAGCTAAATGACAAATGGTATCTTACTGAAGTTTTAATGTATGAATGTGTTTTAAATGCTTAAACCTTAAATTTCAAAGAAATAAGTACAACTTAAAACAGTAAAAGTTGGCAGGGCATGGTGGCACACACCTGTAATCCCAGCAGCTCAGGAGGCAGAGATAGGAGGATCGCAAATTCAAGACCAGAGGCAGTCTGCATAATTTAGCAAGACCCTGTCTCAAAAAGTAAACACATGGGTTGGGGGTGCAACTCAGTGGTACGGCACTTGTAAGGCATGCAAGTGTAAGGTCCTGGGTTCAAAGCCCAGTGTCCCCCCCAAAAAAAGAAAAACAGTTAAAGTTAAGGGATATAAAAGGCCCAATGACAAAACACCCTGCATTTCCTAAGAGGAAGGTGCTATAAAATTCAAGGCATGGCACCACTCTATTAAAAGGTTTACTAGGATCACATGAACAATAAAGCCAAACATCCAATTACAATATTGCCCAACCTCTTATAATAAACTAATTGACAGTGTTGACATGTGCAAGCACTATAGGGACTCAGGGCGGGTTCTCTGATACAGAGAGAACCACCCAGCAAGTGTATAAAGTTCAACTGCTCAGAAACTGCTCAGAAATAGCAGCAGCACACACCAGAGTCTGACTTACGATATGTGGCTTTCCTGGACTTCCTTGGTAAAAAAAGAAAGATGAAGGACAAATTCAGGATGAAAGGAAGCAGCTCTTCCCAGCATGTGGGGTGTCACACACACCTCACCGACCTCACGACTGTCCTGTCCTTCAGATCAACAATGAATGTGGAGTTGGGTCACGTGGGTTCTGAACTAGGGCATGGTTACTGACTTGTTGAATGAAAATAGTCATATCACCTGACCCCTGAGGCCTCTGGATCCTCACCTATTAAAATGAAATCATTGAAGTGGATTTTGTTTAAAGTCCCTCCCAGCTGAAAGATACTACTGATTTTACTAATTAATGGATAAGTGGCTTAGCCAAGACTAAATATATACAATGGCCTTTACTTGCCTTCATTCTAACATGTATTTGTGGGATGCATGACTATAGTTTAGGGCTGATTAGTAACCACGGTGTGTTAAGAAAGGCTATTATATCCCCAGAATCTGTCCAAGGAATCAACTGATGTGGGTGTATGATCTGTCACACGTCATGGCTAGAGACAGGGTGAAAATACATTCTGAAATTGGGAATCAATGAAGGTTAAATCAATGCGACAAGGAACTCTGTCAGCTCAAGACCCTGGCAATGACACTGGTTATTTCACACATGTACACACACCTGCCACAAGGCCAAAAAGATGAACTCCACTAAATGGACTTCCAGGTCATCAGCTTTGAGGGTGCTGATGGGGTGATTGGTCCTGAGGATCTCCAGCAGGGGTTCCCTATCCATGGGAATGACAAGCAAAGGGTTTAAGAGAAAACAAGATAACCATGTGTAATGAATTTAAAGCCCAACAAAATGGAAAGGTTAGCAGAAAATATCCAAAGTGAAGCTATACTCATACATGATCAATGCACAATGTATACATGTGTGGAAATATCACAGGGGATCCCATTAACTGGCACAATTAACTTGTACAACTAATGTGTAAATGATTAAAAATAAATTTTAAACAGGTGAGTTGTGATGGTCATCTTTATTGAATATAGAAATGCCACAGGCTAGGCTAGGGGTGTAGCTCAGGGTAGAACATGCACAAGGCCCTGGGTTCTATGCACATCACCACAAAAAGAAGATGAAAGAGGAGGAGGAGGAGGAGGAGGAGGGGGAGGAGGAGGAGAAATGGTTACAGCTAAGATGCCCATCGTCCCAGCTGACATCACAGATCCAGTGGTTCCAATGTATCTAGGATCCCAATGCTCCACAGTAAGACTGGGGGTCCATGTTCCTAAGTCCATCCTCAGTGGGATTCCCATGATATCATTTTCTCCATCCATGGTACTCCCACCTCTCGAGAACATTATTTCATAGCACCCACTTCCCAGGCTCTGAGAAGTCCCCTCCTCCCATTCCCTTCTTTATCTCAAAGGCCCTTATCTCTACCCATCAGAAACACTTGAAGACATCAATTCTCAGGGCTTCATCTTTTACAGAAGGGAGAATCGCTATCCTGTAGTGGTTTCAGTTATTTCCTTAGATCAGAGAGGACAGCAGGCAATAGAAGGAAACCACATTTACTAATATTCCAGTGAACTATCCTAGTACACCTATGTTTCAAAAAAAGGGAGACAGTGATGTCTTACTAGTACATAACTCAATAGGGAGAAAACTACTAGAGCCATTGTGGCATAAAGTTGACTCTATTAACAAATATTATCCCTACATAACTATGTGATAGGCTCCCAGGGTCATATAGTCCAAACACACGGTCATGCTCGCTTGGTGGCTGGCAGAGCCAGGAAAGTATTCTAAACATGTCAGACTGTGTGAGCAGGGTGTAAAAATGGCACCCTGATGTTCTAGGGATTCTGTGACAGCAAAGGAAATGAAAGCAGTGAAGACTACACTGGAGCTCACAAGCTAATTAGCAAGCATTTTGCTCAGAAGATTTTTCTATCCTGCTCAACTTGTTAACCTTAAACACCCAAACAGGATTCCTCATTGGTGCTGAACAGTAAGGCAGCGTCTCCATCTCAAATGACAACAATAACAACAACAACCTGTTTGCCATTTTGCTTTTGCCAAGGAAATTCATTCCAGACTAGAAAGAAAGTGCTCTGCCCTCCCCCATGCAGGAGCCCTTCAGAATCAGCGCAGCATTCCTTACAAAACACCTGGCATATGGTGGGACGCTGTCCCGTGCCCCACCCCTCGGAGACCCTCACCCTTGTACATTGATTGCCAAAGGGCTATTGGAATGTTTCCCCCCGCCAGGTGGAGCAAGGGAAAGACAGGTCACCTGATGCAGGTGCCTCTGCCTGTCCTTCTACTCCTCCCTCCACCATCTCTCTTTTTTCAGAATCCCTCAGCATCTTCTCTGGCCCTCAGCATATCTGTCCATACTACATACATCAACACCAACCAGTCACTGTTCACTGGCCAAAAGTCCCAGCAAACTGCCTCCCATTGTGGCACTGGCCAGAGAGCCACCACCCTGTGAACTGCAGGTCAGGCCCTTCCCTTGTAACTGCTGACAGCAGTGCCATGAGTCATTCAAGAGCTTCATTATCTGGGCTGACAGTGGCGAGTTCTGACTGAGCTTTAGTGTCCTGATGAAACAGAACTCACTTGTCCCTCACTTTCTCTAATAAGCCCAAGTCCGTGGTCATGGTGCTGGTTTAGGAACCAGTGAACTCTCCTGAGTGGGACTAGCTAGGCCCTAGCGCTGCTCTGTCATGGTCCATGGTAAAGGATTGTTGTTGTTGTTGTTGTTGTTGTTGTTGTTGTTAGGTGCTGTCGAGTCGGTATCCGACTCATAGCGACCCTCATAGGGTTTTCAATGGCTGACTGTTTCAGGATTGCCTTGGGAGTGGATTACCAGGCCTTTCTCCCATTTTTGCAGTGCTGGGAATTGAACTCGGGACCGCAGAGCCTGCAGAGTGTCGCTCTACCAACTGAGCTAAATCCCAGCCCTGGTAAAGGATAGTTAAGGTCAAATCCTCTCTCTCTCAAGAGCTCTGCCACAACAATGGGTGGCATTTCCTGGGGAGGGACCAACACTTAGGGGAAAACTCTGTATTGGAGGGGCAATTTAGTGAGCTATAGCTCTTCCTGGTGGACTCCCTGTTTCTCAGTCATGGGTTTTCATTCTCTTTGAAGAGAGCTCTTTAAATGAAAAGACATTTAAGCTGATCAGAGATTAGTGATGTCCTTAAAGACAGGATCAGTGCCCCTTGTCAGTCTTTCAAGCTGGCACTTCCTTACATATTTCACATCCATCACCCACTGAAGCTCACCAAAAACTTTCGAAGATGAAGTAGCAAGGTAAAGATTAACCACATTTTAAAGATGAGGAAATTGCCAGGTTTCCTCAAGTCCACACATCTCTGTCCTGACTCCTGTCTGAAGGCTCTGCCCAAGATTCCAGTCTCCCATTCCTTCTTCTGTCCTTCCTTCTCCGTAATGCACACACCACACAAATACTTCTCCAAAGTGTAGAAATCACCAAGCTTTTTGTTCGACATTCCTTTGTTTTTCATGATCCCAGGTTTCTGTACATTTTACATTTTCTTTTCTTTTTTTTTTTTTTTTTTTCTGTTCTGCCATTTGATCCCAGGGCCTCACACCTGCATGCTTTGCAAGTGCTGACCACTGAGCTGCACCCTCAGCCCATTTTTTTACTTTTTGAGACAGGGTCTCTCTAAATTACACAGACTGCCTCTGGTCTTGAACTTGCGATCCTCCTGCCTCCGCCTCCCAAGTTGCTGGGATTACAGGCATGTGCCACCGCACCCAGCTTACATTTTACATTTTCTGTACACTTATGTTTCAAGATGTACAGAAGCCTGAATTCTTTGGGGAGAGGAAATCTGCACATCCATCACAGTAATAAAGGTAATGTAAGGACAGCATGGGCTGGGATTTAGCTCAGTTGGTAGAGCGCTGCACTGCAGTCTCTGAGGTCCAGAGTTCAATACCCAGCGCCACAAAAACGGGAGAAGGACCTGGCAATCCACTCCCAAGGCAATCCCGAAACAGTCAGCCATTGAAAACCCCATGAGGGTCGCTATGAGTCGGATACCGACTCAACGGCACCTAACAACAACAACAACAAGGACAGCATAGGACTTAACACTGAGCCCTGCGCACAAGCTCTCCCCTGGCAGTTGGCCACCTCAGCTGAACTGGAACTGCACTCCTCAGGTGTGAAGTCAGAAGATGGGGAGAAAGAAGGTACTATACACTACTATCTTGCTTTTCTTTTTTCTTTCCTTTTTTTCAGTTTGGTGTGTTTTGTTTTACAATTTAAAAAGTTGGGGGAAAAAAATCACTGTGAGTTAAAAGACAAACTGACAAGAAATATTTACATCTTATAAACAAATGATTACATCTTCCCAAATAGAAAGAGCCTCCAGAAATTGCTAAAAAACTAAAACAAACAACAGAAAAACCAGCAGAAAAGTGAAGGAAGGACAGAATTCCAGAACAGGAAGTACAGCTGGCCTTTCAGCAAGTGATAAGGCTGTGCCTGCTCCTGGCAGGATGAACACAGAGGTTTCGTTTGCTTGTTGTTGTTTCTGGTATTTGGGGCTTGAACCGAGGGCCTCGTACATACTTTGCAAGTGCTCTACCGTGGGGCTGTACTTCTTGTCCCTTTTTGAAAGCTTGATTTTTTTTTTTTATCTTGACACAGGGTCTTGCTGAGTTACACAGGCTGCCTTTGGCTTTGAACTTGTGATCCTCCTGCCTTGGCTACCTGAGTCACTGAGATTCCAGGTGTGCACCGCAGTACAGGGCTTTAAATGCAGATATTTAAAACTGGAAAATCTCTTAGAATGCCCTTGAAAACGTAAGTCAGATTGTTTTTACTTCCTGGCTTAATCTCTGTTACCGGATGCCCATCTACTCAAGTATTTGGGGGATTGTTTGTTTCGTTCATGCGCATTTGTGTTTGTGCGTGTGTGCAGTGTTTTGTTTTGTTTTGTTGAAATAGAATCTCTGTGTTGCCAGGCTCATCTCTAACCCAAGCGCCCAGGGACTGAAGCCCGGCCTGCCCTGCCTTTGCCTGGCTGAGACACGCAGGCCACCACCTGGCTCGGTGTGTGCATTTTTACTGACTGAATTACACCATCCTCATCTGTGGGCTGAACTAGTGTTTTCCTCCCACCACATCGGTGTCACGAAATCTGTGGCCTTGAAGAACCACGTCCTGTCCTTCCCTGCCACGCTGCGCGCTGTGCTGCATCACCCAGGAAGGACAGCAGGTCTGACTAGTGAAGCTAATCAGCTGCTCTGGGCATGCACAGCCGTGACCCGCCTGGGAAAGGTCCCGTGAGAACACAGGCCTGCGGGGCTGCCCAGGGGGAGCTTCCAACACCACTCCTGCTGCTTCTTCAAACTTCACACCTCACCAGCCAGATACGTGCGGATCGAGGGCATTTTTAGGGGGACAGGGGCAGGGCAGGACCACGTGTGAAGGCCTCATGGGGCTGCACTCGAGGTGAGCTGGGCTTGGCAGCACCCTGTGGGCACAGATCAGGCAGCCCTGGCTGGAGTGGCCCAGCTTCCCCTGGAGCCGGGTGCTGGGGTCTGAGACTCGGTGACCTCGGCAGCTGCAGGCCCCCCAGAAGCTGGCACAGGCTGCGGAGACTGAGGAGTCGAATTCCAGGCCAGTTCACAGTGCAATGGGGCTGCTGAGGACGCCAGCTCGGGGTTTGGCTGGGCCCCTGTACCTGTGCAGAGCTGCCCCATGCCCCCGCCCCACCCGCTAGAGGTCAGGGCATCAATGCTGACCGCCCAGGACCTGCCCCGTGGCCCAGGGAGTGCACCCTCCGCTGGGGCCTGTGTTCCGCGCCACCCTGGCAGGGCCCCACTCCGACTTTGAGTGGACTAAGACCAGATCGTCTATTTCTCATGTAATCAATTGCAGCTGTTTTCAACTCAGTGTTTATGGTTGTTTAACTTTTAAAAGTCTTTTTCTCTTTTCTTTTCTATGTCATCCAGGGTGGTCTCGAACTTGCCATCCTCCTGCCTTCACCTCCCGTGTGCTCGGATTACATGCAGGCACCACCACAGCCAGCTCTGGAAAAGTCTTCATCATGGGCCTTATAACAACCGACAAGACTTCCAGTTAGGTTCTTTAGATAAGTTATGAAGACCTGTAAGATCCATCTACTGTTCTGGAACTTTCTGTAAGAAACTGCTACCTCTTGGAATGCCCTCATTTCTTTCACGTCCACCAACAGCTCTGATTCCCACAGCAGCCAGGTGGTTCAACATCCCATGCCATGGGGGTCATGTGCAGCCAGAGCAAGGGACAAAGAAGGAAAAAATAAGAGAAGACAAGAATTGTCATCAAGACCCTGGTATTCGGTCCTTCCTGTGATCACTGAGGGATCCCTGACAGAGCAGATCTGCTGTCTAGGAAATTGCCAGGACCAGCAGAACGCAGCTTTGGTTGCTCTGCATCTTATTTCTTTAAGAATTTAAATTTAGCTGGGCACTGCGTCACAGACCTGTAATTCCAGTAACTTGGGAGGCAGAGGCAAGAGGATTATAGCTTTGAGCCCAGAGGCAGCCTGCACAGTTCAGTGAGACTTTGTCTCAAAATAAAAAAGGGACTGGGAGTGTAGCTGAGTGGTGCAAAGTTAGCATGAAGGAGGCTCTGGTTCAGCCCCTCCCCATTGAAAAAGAAACATTTGCATTTAAAAGAGTGTGCCTATGTGTTTCTAATCACATTAGGTCACAGGTAGATCTACCTCATTCCTTCACAATAACCATAAATTATCACATGATGTCAGCCTGTCTTTTTTCAATCTAGCCATGCCTCCATCAAAAAAATTATGTATGTGTACCATATACACACACTGTGCATTTGCTACTCTTTTTTCCAAAAATGTTAAAATCATAAGACAAGGGGAAAAAAGAATTCTCATTTTAGCTTGGGACAAGCACCTCAAAAAGACATTATGCTCTCCCTGAGGTAACAAAGACTTCCTATCAGGGTAGGAAAACTACTTTGTTTCCCTTTTTTTCTCCAAACAGAAAACTAAAAAGCTGAGTTCTACAATCCTGAAGGCCCAAACTCCTAGGCCCTGAGTGCACCTTTGTTTGCTTCATATTTCTGAGAAAGGGATCTCAGTATCTTCACTAGGGAAAATGGCAGGCTCAAACACCATGTGCTGAGCATGTCTAAATAGATACTGCCTTGCACCGGGCCACTGTCTGAGAGCCAGGTATCCCAGAAAAGACTGTGGAGGAAATGGTACCAGACAGAACAAGCTTGAAACCAGACCTGGAACAGATCTTCACAGTGTTGAACTTCAATTGTGATTCTCTGTGAACAATTTACAATACTTAGGTCTACATATGCAAGTAAGTGTGGGTAATACATAGATAAAGCTGAGATCATATTGGGAGAATGATTAAAATGGAAGAATCTGAACCACTCCAAAAGATGCTGGCTCACTGAAATAAACAAGAGGGGAGAAAGAAATCACATCCCAGTTGCCAGCAGGCAATGTTCTACCTGCCTTCCCCCTCATTGCGAATGGATAACTGGGACCCAGATCTAAGTCTAACAGAGAGATAGAAGATTTGCACCTTACTATCCAGCAAGCTTTTAAGCAACCAAATCTCAAATTTGCGAATCCCTTGGAAAATTACCAAAGAATTTGTTATGCAGATGCCAGAAAATAAGCCTTAGTGATAGAAAGATTTACCTCACAAATTTTAGAGAAAACGGCATGTGTTAACCCAAACCAAAATATGTTATCTGGCCAATTTTAAAGAATTATATCTCAATTTTGATCTCAGTAGGAAGCCCAGGGGTTGAGACTCTTTTGTCTATACTTTATCAGGAAAAAATTTACCTCCAGTATCATTACTGTCACAGGGATTTGGAGAAATTTTATTCTCAAGGGAAAAGGCAATAAAACAGAGAGCACTGGGTTGGTTTCTCAAAGACCCTAAGTAGAATTAATGTTCCTCTCAGATACCCATCAGAGGGTCTCCAAAAGAGATTCTTCTGAATTTCATTGTTGTTGATGTTGTTACTAAGTACTATCAAGTTGGTGTCCAAATTATAGCAACCCTACGTACAACAGTTGGAACACTATTGCTACTGCTTCTCTGCTATTCATAGGGTTTTCAATGGCTGATTGATTTTTGGGAGTGGACTCCCAGGTCCTTCTCCCAAGCCTACAGCACGTGGTGTTCCCAGGTGGTCACCCATCCAAGTACTAACCAGGCCCAACCCTGCTTAGCTTCCGAGATTTGATGGGATTAGACACCACAGTGCTGCAGGCTCTGAATTTCATACCTCCTCCTAATTTGTTTCGGGCTGGGATTTAGCTCAGTGGGTAGAGCGCTGTGATGCAGTCTCTGAGGCCCCAAGTTCAATTCCCAGCATCGCACAAATGGGAGAAGGGCCTGGCAATCCACTCCCAAGGCAATCCCGAAGCACTCAGCCATTGAAAACCCTATGAGGGTCGCTATGAGTCGGATACTGACTCGACGGCACCTAACAACAACAACAACCTAATTTGTTTCAGGAAAAATAATGTCAAATACCACACAGGAGTTCATAACATGCATTATGCTTAAAAAAAAAAAGTGTGCCCAAAGTGATTATATTTTAACCTACTGGCACATACCTTTGAAAGTTGCACAAGCAAGATTCCTTTTGCCTTGTCAAGACAGGGTGACTCTGTTGTGCCACAATCCGCTGGATCTTAGAGTGCCACCATCTCGTCTTCCATCTCTAGAAGCACTGAGGTCCATGCTTTCTTCAACTTGAATATTACATTGTTCACCCACGGAGATCGCACTGCCACCCAAATTCTATTTTGTAATTTCTGTCACAGTAAATAGTATGATGCCTTTCTAAAAGATTAACAAACATAAGATGCTTGTAATTGTTCAAGCATCTGCTGAACAGTAAGATACAAGTTGTACTGTTTGTCTGTTAGACAATGTCGGACTGGGATAGGTCAAGCTTAGACCTCATTCCCAGTTACCGTTAGGAAAAATCTAAGCGAGTCAATGGGAATAAAGACATCAGCCAGAGAACCCCTACCTTTGAGCGCACTGTCAGTAATGTGTCCTGTTAGACGCCAGACTAAAATGATACTGCTTAGTTGTTGTTGTTGTTAGGTGCCGTCGAGTCAGTATCCGACTCATAGCGACCCTCATAGGGTTTTCAATGGCTGACTGTTTCAGGATTGCCTTGGGAGTGGATTGCCAGGCCCTTATCCCATTTTTGCGGTGCTGGGAATTGAACTCAGGACCTCAGAGACTGCATCGCAGTGCTCTACCAACTGAGCTAAATCCCAGCCCTGAGCTAAGCCTATTTGATTAAATATAGTTTTGTATTCATGTCAATAAGAATTCCAAATACAAATTCAAGGTCAAAAAACAGTCATTCTATACAAGTTGGATTTCTATATGAAAATAGATTTGACGTAAATCATTTCTATTTTTGTGTCTTTTCTAGGAATATTATCTTCCAAAACCCGAACTACCACCTGAAGCTGCACTCTCAAATTATGTTAAAAGAATCTCTGCTGTACAGAAAGAATCCCTGCTATATTCCAATCAGGAATTTCAAGTGGGCAAATCTTCAAAGGCAAATGATTCTAGAAGCACACAGCCACACAGAGAAATGAAGTAAAGTGAATAAAGCTAAACCAAACCTCTGATTCTGAAAAAGTTCATTTTTCCTCTTTATTAACCATAAGAAATTATTTAGGCTCAGGACCCAGACAAGTCAAGTCTTATTGGATTTAGTTCTCAACTCTGTAACTGGTTCTACAATCCCTACGGTCCCAGATTCCTCTGACAATCTGAGGCTTAGTAAATTGCAAACCCCTGCCCAGCAGCAGGGTTAATAAATTTGTCTATGGGAACTTTGGGCAATTAACAGAAAGGAATGGCACAGCAATTTATCACTATAGATCTTTGCTCCAGCTATGGGGCCAGGGAAGAACAAGATACCCCTAAAACATTGGGCCTGGGAGAAGAGAGTAGACAAGGAAGTTCCTCATGGGACGAAGACCATGACTGCAGCCATGCAGCCTGAGAGTGGCCGAGGCTTTGACTTCCAGATCCACCCCAAAGCCCCAATGGTGTGTTGGCCAAATAAATACATCAAAACACCCTAGTCTGATAAAAGACATCAATATCATAAATGCCTTGAGCTGAGTGGTAGCCAACAGTAAAGCTAATTTAGTTCCCAATATGTTCTACAAGCATCCAACTACTATCAAACATTCAAAGGAAGTGAAATTAAAATGCAACTGAATACAGATGCCAAAAAGAATCAGGAATTACAGTGGGTGCAGACAATTCATCACTAAGCAAACAAAGCCAACTTTGACTCAGAGACAGAGACAGACAAAAATGAAGCCCCCAGCCACCTGGAAGAAGAACCTCCTCTCCAGGTGAAGTGGCAGTTCACTGCAGAGGGTCAACTACTATTTGAGCAGCTGTTAAGAGAGCTCAACTGTGCCAAAAGCAGCCCAGGAGGGATTCACTCAACACCTGGCCCTGGTAAAGCCACCTCTAAGAAAGTCGGCATGCTTTTTGGATAATCATTAGATGACATATCTACAGGTCAAAGGACTTAAAGATTTCACACCAGATACAAAGAATTTGAATTTCCACAGTTCAAAATATTAAAGCAAACAAGGGTATGGGGCAGTGCAATGGTAAGAAAAGAGTCCTATCTTATCCATGAGGCTCCCACTCATTTGTGGAAGGCAAACTTAAAACCAAGTAACTGTACCTTTTCAAAGTCATTGTTAAAGACAGAAGTACATAAATCACCTCATGGGAAATATGGAATTAAATAAGAGTAACAACGTCCTTTTTTACACACACACACACACACACACACACACACACACAGAGGGGTGATTAAATTGGAGAAGAGAGACATGACTAATTCAAAGCCAAGATGGGAATTAGAAACCAGCCATTGTCAGGCAAAGGCTCCCTGGTCATTCATAATTAAAGCTCATGTGGCCAGGGCCCCCCATCAAGGAAGTCTCAGAATGGGGGTGGGGAGAAGCCTGCATTAGCCACGCTGAATGAGAAGGGCCAGTTCTCAAAGCTGCAGGCACATTTTAATCCTCAGGAGCTTTAGGAAAATGGAAATTCTCAGGCTGGGGGCCTCTGGGGACAGGTCTTATTAATGGATAAGTGGTCCACTGGATCGGGCTAAGAAGAGCTATGAGCTCATAACCACTGCTAGTTTTCCAGGAAAAGCAGATGCAATACATACATACATATATATATATATGCATATATATATGCATATATATGCAATATATGTAAATAAATACATATAAATAAATACATATAAATAAAACCCACAAAGAGGAGGAGAAGGAGAACAGAAGGAAGGGAGGAGGAGGGAAGAGAAGAGGAGAGGTTCTACCTTCTACCACTTAGGACCATAGCCTAAGATCCAGCCATTCCAAAGCTCCATTCATAGTTCTTCTCCATCAGAACACATCTAGAAAAGTCCAGAGAAGGTTCTGGAGCCCACCCCGCTGCATTTCCTGAATCCAAACTTCTCATTAGAGAAGGCCCCGTGGAATCCCACCCTAGACTTCCTCTTGATCTGGGCTCCGGTCCTTGGCCTATCATTTCCTGTGTAACTTCAGACAATTCATCTGAGTATCAGTTTCCTCAGATCCATCTCAGGCGGTCCTGTGAAGGGTTAAGTGTGAATATATGCAAATCACCCTGCACAGTGACTACCCAGGCAGGAGCCTAATGAATAGTCATTAGCTCCTTCATTTATGGGACTGTGCTGCAGCCAGGGAGTAGATGCGGATTTTCAGCCTGAAATGCCTCTGCCTTGTGACAACTGTCCAAGTCTTCTGCACACCAGTATGTGCCACAGCCGAGGGAGCTGCTGACGTTTGCTGTCCCCAGAGGTTCCCCGCCAGAAAGTCTGGACGCCTGAATTAAAAACGGCTTGACCCAGTGCAACGTGCATGGTCATTTCTGGTGTCCAAGCTCTTGCATGGTGCCTTGCACACTGCAGATGAATGACAAATGAGGTTTGAGGGCTGAATTATTCACAGAAGCCTGGGAGATAACCTGTGAATTTCATTTCAGAGTGATTTTCCTTTTCCTTCACGTTCAGTAAAAGTGACTGAAAGATGTAATCTTAAACAAGCTGGAGCATTTCCCCCCATCTGTTTAATTTCTGAGTCTTTAAAACTAATTAATTGTTAGTAACAGAACATAGAAGTAAACAGCAGCAGAGAGCAACTTAACGGCTCTCCTAAATGCTAGAGCCAAGCTGTGCACATCAAAGTCTATGCGACAAAGCCTGATGTGGGGGATGCCATCCTCTGCCTCTTGACAGGTGAGAGGGCACTGAGAATAGGTAAACTAACAAGCACTCCCTTGACATGGTTCATGCACAGAAAACACCCTGGTCCTCTGCTCTCCTAGCCAAACAGGCACAAGTAATAAAAAGATGACTCAGGACAAAGAATCTGAAACATCCTGGGCAACTTGGAATTTCCGAGACCCACTGGCATCTGCCATGCAACCAGAGGGACTGGTAACCATCTGCACAGCCCTGCCTCGCCCTGGGCCAACACTTGGCTGTGCTGCTCCCAAGGGAGCAGACTCCTGCTCAGCCATTCTGAAGCGTGGTTCACAGGGAAGGGCCTGAGGACATGAGTGGTAGACTAGTGGGGGTAGGCAGGACACACTTTGGGGAAATAAAGGCAGAAAGGCAAGGGCTGGATGAATGGGACCAAGAGAGTCCAAACCACTCAATGCAAAGGAAGATAAGGTGTCCCTGGGCCTTGCACTTATTCCTCCCTCAGAAAGAGCTGAAGACCAGCGTTACAGACTCACCCCGATCACAGCTTCCTCTCTGACCACAGTGAACTAATGAACTCTGAAGAGGCCTGGGGTATTCACTCTACCAACAAAGACATTTGCTTTTGTTTAAGTGGCGAAACAGGAGACCTCTGTGATGAAACAGCTGCTATTTATTGACTGAATCCATAACTCACCAGAGAGCTGGCAGTGAGGCCCCACACTGGTCTTGGCGTTGACCTGGACTCCACTTCTGGACCTGTCATTTTCTAGTCATGTTAGTCAGTTTGTCCACTGCTGTGACAAAAGCCTGAGAGAAAGAATTTAAAAGGAGGAAAGGCTTACTTTGGCTCAAGGTTTCAAAGGTTCAGTCTATCAAGGCAAGGAGCAGAGCAGCTCACACGGCAGTGGCCAGGAAGCAGAGAGAAAGATGCCTACCCTCCGCCTTTCTGCTTTTCCCCCTTGACTCCAGCCAGGCCCGCCTATGGGATGGTGCCACCCTCACTAGGTGGGTCTTCCCTGCTTAGTCAATCCTCTCTGGAAACGCCCTCACAAATACTCCTCGAGGTGTGCTTTACTATTTCCCAGACACCCACCAATCCAATTAAGGTGACAATCAAGATTAATCATCACGCCAAGCACAATGACACAGGCCTGTGACCCAGGAACCCAGAAGGTGAGGCAGGAGGACTGAGAGTCCAAGGCAAGAAGCAGCCTAAAAAACTCAGCAAGACGCTGTCTCAACAATTTAAAAAAATTATTTTGAAGGACTACGGGTGCACCTCCATGGCAGAGTAGTGACATAGCACGTGCAAGGCCCAGTGTCCAACCCTGACGTAACTTGGGATACATCTCCTAACGCATCTGGGCCTCCATCTCCTGAGGTCCACCTCTGAGGGGGTTTTGATATTTGAGTTAGCGAATACACATAAATCACCTTGCCTAGGGACAGCACAGAGCAGGAGTCCCACAAACACTGATTTGCTCGTTCACTTAAAGGACTGAGCTGCTGTCAGAGAAGTCACAGGGAAGAACTGCGTTTCCCACCCTGGTTCTCCCTGGAACTCTCCCCTGGATATTAGCAAGTGCGATGCAAACAGTGTTCCACGGCCAAACAAGTATAGGGAAAGCTGGGGTTAATTACGGTGAAGCAGTTTCTTCACCTCCCTTATTTCTCAGAGCCTCTTAAGTGCCAATGTACACTGTGATCTATAGAGAAGACATGGGGTGGGGAAACAGAATACAAACTTCGTCTATAAGAACTCCAGTTAGGACATACATATTACCATGCCCTGAAAAATGGTCCATGGCCCACAGTTCTGGAAATGGTCAAGAACAAAGTCAACAATCCATGGGAGAGAGTGGCTCACCTGGTCACTCTACGGAATATGACATTTCCAGAGTGGTGTTCACTGAGCCACCGCCATGATGGAAGGGACAGTCTAGAGTCAAAAACGATGATAATGTCGCCAGGAAAGGAAAACACCAGCCAAGGGGCACACATTAGCCCAGCCCAGCTCCTCCCCACTAAGGCCCAGCACTATATCCACTGGGTGCTTTTCATTTCCTAAGAGCCTTTCTCAGTTTTGTAGAGCATGCTCTCAATGGGAAAATCAAAGTCCCCTTACTGAAAATCAAGTCTGTATGAATGGACCCACGTTGGTAAATATGGAAACCTGAGCTATCAGATTTGACTTTTTGTCACAGATGAAAAGGAAAAGTTTTCATGACACCTTTGTTGGTATCTTATGTCACAGTGCCACAAACGCACACATGTCACATCTGTATGAAATGTCACGCCCACCAGTTGTCAGTGCTCCTCCAAAAGGCTTCTCTCATCTGCCTCCTCATTCCCCTTTTTCTGTCACAACCCTTGCCACAGAGATCACAGTGAAACCGCCTACCTGTCCTACTCCCCTACTCACAGTATCTGTCCTCACTCACTCTGCCTCCTGCTTCAGCCTCCTGAACACAGTCACCATTAGCCTCCCAGTTCACAGGCCTTTGAGGTGCCCCATTGCTTATGCAGCATCCAGACTCAACCCAAGAACTGGCACTTGAGGCTTCACTGCGGGACTGCGGCCACCACAGCTTCCAGCTCATTCTCACACTGACAGATACTGAGCTACCGAACCCACCATGCTCCGTCCCAACCCCAAGCCTTTGTCCACTCTCATCATCTCAGCAAGTAACCTGGGAAGTCCACCCCTCCTTCCCAACTTCAAATGCCCAGGAACTCCCAGTCCTCATGGCCACAGAATCCTTCCACCTGACTCTAGTCCTGCCTTCCCCCATCTCAGTGCTACAGCAGGCTCTGCACTCTCCATTTAGCACTTTGTCTTTTATTAACTCTTCTTGTTATTCAGTTTTTTCTACTTAGGTTTTTTTCTTCCTTTCTTCTTCTTCTTCCCTTTTTTTTTTTTTTTTTCAGTTCTTGGGGCTTCATGCATACTTTGCAAGGGCTCAACCACTGAGCTGCACCCCAGACTCATTTTTACCATGCTAAGTTACACAGGCTGCCTCTGCTCTCAAACTTGTGATCCTCCTGCCTCCACCTTTCAAGGCACTTGGATTACAAGTGTGTGCCACTGTGCCCAGCCTCCAATACTTGTTTTCATGTTCCTTTAACTTTCCCCACAACTAGACTGGCATGACTCAAAATGAGAAGAAATACAGTTGCTGCAACATTGGGATCAAATATAAAAAGATCATGTGTGTGGTACAGTGTCAGGAGTATTGTACACAGGGTCACTGGGGGTCAGACACAACTCAATGGCACCTAACAACAAAGACTCCATGTTTCTTAGGGACGGAAAGTATATCATAGACATTTTTTTAGACAGGGCCTCACAGTGTTGCCCAGGCCAGCTACCACCACACCCAGCTACATCATACTCTTGCTTTGTACTCCTACTAAGGAGAATAATACCAGGAGGAGGAAGGGGAAGAACAGGCTAGTTAGTGGGCTGGAGTGAGAAAGTTCACTGCTCTCAAGGGCAGTATTCAGACCAAGGTTCAGCTTCCAAAGGCCCAGGGCACCTCCCTCCCAATTATCACAAGGAAGCAGCTTGGCCTCCTTCGAGTTCCAGGTTCACTGCTGTCAGAGAATAAAACAGAAAGGTAAATAAACTGGGGCAGATGTACCAGAACAAGATAAAGAAACCTTATAGCCATAAACTTCTGCCAGGGTTAATAACCTCTGGGTTTAAGCTTCCTTTCCTCTCCTAGAGGTTAAGACTAGGGAGAGTTAATGTATTTGCATTCAATGCTTTTCTTGGAAAATGAAGTACAACAAAAAAAGGAGATTGTGTGCATGTTTACATGCACAGTATGTTGTCTATACATGTATACAAATAAAGAAAAATAGTATTGAAAACACTTCCAAAAAGTCACAACCACACCCTTAAAAACTGGGAACCCATAATAAAAGGGGGGAGGAAGATAAGAATGATGTCAATATAAATGGACTAGAAATCTCATGTAATTGTTCTAATAAGATAAAAACAAAGACCACTACAGGAAAATTTTTTATCTTAAACAGAAATGGAACCCAAGGACATACAGAAAAAAACTACTAAGTAAAAGATAGAGAAGACTTAGATGGGAAACTTAGATGGGAAGGGGGGGAGGGGGGAAGCATAGGGGAGGGTAAGGGGTAACCTATATGAATAATGTGTATCAAAATGCATATATGGAAATGTCACAATGAAAAGCATGTCAAAATGAATCACATTAAGATGTACATTAAAAATTTCCAAAAAAAAAACATAAAAAAAAAAAACTGGAAACCCACAAAAGGACAAAGTACAGCAAAACTACCACCACGCTAAGGCCACCAGAAATCACCACGGTCTTCACTTTCTCAACAGGGGAATGACTGTGTTACTGCCTGGGCGATCAAAGGGAGATTTGAGTCTCCCTAAGATACCATGTCACTCTCATTTACTGAAGCCTGTTCCCTGCTGAATAAAGCTGCCATTCCACATCTGCAGAAATGCATGATATTCAGCTGACTCATTTCAAGTTACCCCTCACCATGCAAAGCAAAAAGTTATGACAAAGGAAAAGGCAAAGGTTCTACGTCAGGAGCAGGCAGAAGAGTCCACTGCAGCTCATGTAGGGGATTTCTAACCTGCACACCTGTTTGGGGGGAAATCTGGTGAATCAAATTCCATCCCCACATACTGGCATTTCAAAACTTAAAAAAAGAATACACGTCATTTTCAACAATGACAGATGATCAGGTAGAAAAACTGGATAAAATTTAAAGACAAAATATCTCTTTGAAAGCATGTAAGACCTACCAGAACCTAACAGTCCAAGTTCCTAGAGTAAGGAAGTATAGAAGCCACCCAACCCTCTCTTAGGCATTTTCTAATTTGTGAATTTCAGAGGCAGAGCTAAGAGAAGCAGAGCAGCCAATAGCTGCTGGAAAGATGATAAACCAAGCACAGCTGTCACCACTGATGAACAGATAATTGGAGATCAGGGACCACCAGAGTGGAGGAGCCCTGGTATACACTCTGCGCTTCCAGTTGGGACCCCTGAAAGGCTATACTTTTTGGGTAAGGAAGATTGAATTAATATGATTAAAAGTCAAACTGTCTACTGGAATCTAAAGCAAAAAAAAAAAAATTCTTCTGTGGAAAAATGTATCAAGAATCTCCTAATTTTTCATTCACAATGTCCAACATTCCATTAGAAATTACCAACCATACTAAAAGACAGGACCAAGAGGAAAAGAAAAACAGAAAATGGAATTAGTTTCACAGGTGATCCACATATTGGAGCTATTAAACATAGACTTTAAAATAATTGATTAGTATGTTTAAGAAAATAGGTACAGGATGAGAATTTTGCCTAAGAAACAGAATATAACACACATATATACATATGCATGTACTCATTTATATATGAAGCCTCCAGCCATACCACTGTGGTCTCCAATCCCATCAGATCTTGGAAGCTAAGCAGGGTCAGGCCTGGTTAGTACTTGAATGGGAGACCGCCTGGGAACACCAGGTGTTGTAGGCTTGGGAGGACCTGGCAACCCACTCCCAAAAAATAATCAGCCATTGAAAACCCTATGAATAGTAGAGAAGCAATAACAACAGTGTTTCACATGTTGTATGTAGGGTTGCTATGAGTTGGACACCGACTCAATGGCACCTAACAACAACAACATATATATGAAGCATTCTAGAAAATTCTACAGTGTAATTGAGAAATTAAGAATGCCATAGATGGATTTATAGAGAAATAGATTCATCTGAAGAGAGAATCAGTGATCTGGAAGATAATGGTTTGGGAGAAAGTGCCCAGAGTAGAACACTGAAAGAAAAAAATACAAAGAAAACAAAAACAGAATATTTGTATGAAAAGGAACTAATATTTATTGAATACATGCTATAGACTCAATGCAGTTGTTTTTTAAAGTAACTAAGCTTGATTTCATAAGAAACACTTTACTAATACAGTATATTCTTAAATCCTCACTTTTTCATAAAGAGCTTTTATTCTTAAAATATATTCACAATATCAGCAGTATGTTGTTGTTGTTAGGTGCTGTCCAGTCGGTATCCGACC
>VMDO01001235.1:57154-150212 GCA_007922755.1 Pedetes capensis
AGGGGAAA
Organism: Pedetes capensis; assembly: GCA_007922755.1. Classification (NCBI taxonomy): domain Eukaryota; kingdom Metazoa; phylum Chordata; class Mammalia; order Rodentia; family Pedetidae; genus Pedetes; species Pedetes capensis. Next base: position 57,163 of record VMDO01001235.1, read on the forward strand.
CACTATTGTCAGTGCTTCTCTGCTGTTCATAGGGTTTTCAATGGCAGATTGATTTTTGGGAGGGGGTTGCCAGGTCCTTCTCCCAAGCCTACAGCTTCTGGTGTTCCCAGGCGGTCTCCCATCCAGGTACTAACCAGGCCCAACCCTGCTTAGCTTCCGAGATCTGATGGGATCGGATGCCACAGGGCTATGGCTACAGGCATCAACAGTATAGGGAGCACTTTATAGTATTCAAGATGGGAGGCCTAGTAAAAAAAAAGAACATGATGCTGTCTGAAACTGGGGGAAAAAACTAGGTTTACATGCCGCTATCATATGCTCCATGGACATTCTACAAACCTCACTTCCCTTAATGATGAGAGAAAACTATAAATTCCTAGAAAGCTATTGGGAGGAATAAATAAGTTAAAGCACATAAGACCTAGAAAAATACATATCCACTAAATGACTGTCAATTAATTCCCTTCCCTCCTCCTTCAAACCTCACTCCACATTCAAAGACTGTCTACAATGGGCTATTTACAGGTCCTCTACGAATTAAGCAAATGAAGTACTTATTCTATATCCTATGTCAAAAATACGTGCTGTATTCTTGGGCCTGGGATTTAGTTCAGTTGGTACAGCACTGCACTGCAGTCTCTGAGGTCCCGAGTTCGATTCCCAGCACCACAAAAATGGGAGAAGGGCCTGGCAATCCACTCCCAAGGCAATCTCAAATCAGTCAGCCATTGAAAACCCTATGAGGGTCGCTATGAGTCAGATACCGACTCAATGGCACCTAACAACAACAACATTCTTGGGCCAACAATAGTGGTGTCCACAGAAGTTAAAAGAATATGAGGGACTTCACCTGACTAGCTAAAAAAAACCAAAATGACACTGTCAGAAATACTGAAGAAGTATTGGTTTGTTGAAGAGACTGAGGAGGCTATTCCAGAACGTGTTGGGTTTTAGGTGCTAATGTCTCCCAGCTGGACATGTGTACAACAGTTAGAAACCTGAGCACGTACCTGGATCTCAGAGGGACAGAAGTTGAAATCAAGTGGATAAGGAGTCAAATGGCTGAGACCATCATGGGAAAATGTACAGCAGGAAACGAAGGTCAAAATACTAAATATAGTCAGTGCTTTTGGAGGTCAAGGGAGAAGTCAGCGGATTCCCACAGTCCGAGGAGCATCAGGGTACAGCATGGGTCTCTGGGGCTCACTTTACCTCATGAGTCACAATCATGTCCTCCTAACCATATCTCTATTATGTGGCTTCATAACAGCCTGCATGTTTCCTCTGTGCCCCTTATTATCATTGTGTTGAGTAAATGTTTATGAAATTATGATAAGGGTGACAGCCACATCCCCAGAACCTAACTAGTAAAGTGTCTTGCAGGTTGTAAGCACGTTTCAATATTTTGATACATAAAAGAATGAGTAAAAATCAGCTCACTGGTTATAAGCCTAGAATCATGCTACTCAAAGTAAAACCCAGCAATGCCAATTTCACCTGCATGCTTGTAAGAAATGCAAATTCTCAGGCTCAGATCTATTACCGCCCAAACCACAGGCAATTTGAATGCACACAGAAGTTTGAAAAGCAATGTCTCAATGCTTCTTCCAAATGAGTGGAGGAAAATATTAGAAATGATTTTAACTGAGCAGCCTAGTTTCAACCAAAATTGAGGACTAATTTTTTTCAAAGACAATATGGATTAATGATTGCATCTGATTGCTTGCCCCTAAAGCAGAGGTTCTAACATTGGCTGTGATTAGGGTCACCTGGAAGTTCTAGAAAACACTGATGCCCCGTCACTCCCCTAATCCCCACTTCCCCAGAGATTCCAATTTAATGAGTCCAGAGTTTGGCTAGGCCACAGGGATCTGTAAAGCTCTGCAGGTTGTAGGGGAATCCTAGAGTGTACCCCCAAGACAGGAGCCCAACTGGTCCACCTGGAGGGCCAACATCTATCCTCCAGGGCATGGGAGCCTCAGGGACTAGAGAGTGTACCATCAAAGGGGGAGCCCATCTGGTCCACTTGGAGGACTGACCTTTGTCCTCCAGGGCCAGTGACCCTTGCCTACATCCTGGTCACTTGCCCCCATTACACCCTATGTGGCAAGATGGCAACCAGTCACCTTTGTCCCACATCCTGGTCCTTCAGTCCTACCCTTCCCATCCTGTAATCCAAGATGGCCCCTGACCAGTCCAGCCCTGGAGTGACCACCTCCACTCTGATTCATCACCCACCCAAACCCCTGTGATTGGTCAGTAGAGGAACACTCTTGATTGGCTCAGCCCGCACCCTTCCCACCTATCAAAACTACATAATCACAAGTCCCTATTTGCATGGCAGTTGGTGGCAGTTGCCCCAGGCACAAACCCTGCCATGATTGGCCACCCCCTTCCTGGAATGTATATAAGCAGGTCACCAGCCGCCCCCTACAGTCTATGTCCTACCTCTCGTCTCCACCTCTTGCCTTCACCTGTCACTGGGACCCATCCACTTGGACCATCGCACCCTACTCCAGATACCTAGGGTCTCCAATCAACGAGACCTTCTAGCAAGACACCGTATCAAGCCTAGGGGCCCTGAAGAGCCAAAGGCACCTAGCCAGACAAAAAGTGCTCTCTTTTCTTCCCAAGCCTGGGGAGGAAGAAGGTGAGCTGCGAGAGTCAAGGCCAGCGCAGACCATCGGCACCTATAACATCTTTAGCCTTGTTCCTGTTCTTGCCTGCAGGAGCAGCTGAATAAAACCCTTGTCCTTTATATAAAAAGAAGGCTCCCGAGGTCCTTCTTTGGCGCCATCGGCCAGCTCTCACTTCAGTCCCGTGAGTCCTGGGAATTCACCTAGTGTTGAGGCAAGGCTCTGAAACCTTGCCAGGCCAGAGCTGAACCCCAACACCAGGTGACTCCAACATGCAACAAAGGCTGAGAACCCCTGCCCTAGATAATTCCAGCTCCTGCAGCCGGAGCCTCAGAGGCTAAGAGCCTGGTATGCTAAGCCCACAAATGACCAAGCTTCTCTCAAAACTAAGGTTATGTCAAGCCCTAGGGCAGCAAGTTACCAGCTCAACACAGAGCCAGCCTATTGCTAGGATCCCTCAGAACCTGCTCAGATTCTGATCCCACCCCTAGAACATGAAGTTTCTGTTTCCAAGGTTCTCGGTGATTATACTTCTCCCAGACAAGGACCAAGACCTTCCAGCCTCAAGGTTCTGTTCCTAGTGAGGAAAAGGTTTTGTCTCACACAGAAGCCTCGCCATCTATTCTCTTTACAGCCATGGATTAGAAAGAGCCCCTTTACCACAGTGTTAAACCCATATGAAGAGCTCTGAGCCTGGGTCTGTTACTCCCCATATGGGCTCCATGGGGTCTATGATGTCCTGCCTATGGTCATGCAAAATGTGGTGAACATATATGCACATTTCTGTCCAGAAAGTCTGTATTATGTTATATCATATTGTATTATATTATTTCCACAAGACTTTTAAGCATCCTGAGGTACATGAAATAGTGCTCAATGTCACTAATACTTTGGAAAACACAAATCAAAACCACAATGAGATACCACTTCGCTCTCATCAGGATAGTTATTGTCAAAAAGAAAAGGAAGAAAATTACAAGTGTTGATGAGGCTACAGAATGCTTGTGCATTGCTAATGGAAATGTACAATGGTGCAGTCACTACAAAAAACAGTATGGTAGATCCTCAAAAAATAAAACAAGATGACCTAGGAATTCCATTTGTGGGCATATATTCCAAAAAATTGACAAGGAGAATTATCTTTTCAAATTCTCCTTATACACCAATGGAAGCAACACAAGTCTGCAACCAATGGAAGCAACACAAGATAATTGTACACCAATGGAAGCAACACAAGTCTGTTGGCAGACAGGTAAACAGAAAATGATATACACATGACAGAACAGTATTCAGCCCTAAAAAAGAATGAAATTCCGATGTGGTGCTACATGAATGAACTTTGACAATGTTATGCCGAGTGAAACAAGCCAGACACAAGAGGGCAAATCATGTATCACCCCACTTACACAAGACACAAATAGAGGTCAGATATATAGGGAGAAAGTAGAACAGAGGTTACCTGGGCCTAGGGAAGGGAGACATGGACAGTTATTGGTCAGTAGGGACAGAGTTTCAGTTTAAGATGATGGAAAATTCTGGCAATGGATAATGATGTGCAACAATGTGGATATACTTAATCTCACTGAAATATACACTAAAATGGTTAAAATGATAAATTCTATATTATGCATATTTTCTCACAATTAAAACATGGCTAAGACTGGGGCATGACTCAGTGGGGAAGCACGTGGCTAGCATGTGCAAGACCCTGGGTGCAGTCTCCAGCACCACAAAAGAAGAGTGGTTAAAATGGTAAGTTTTATGTCATGTATATGTTAGCACAATAAAAAGTAGTCTTGTAATGAAGAATTATGAGGCTGTGCCCTAACAGAAGAAGAGACTATGCTTCCAATCCATCTGCCTTTACCCTGCCAGCTGCCACGTATGTGTGAGAAGCTTGCACCCTGCCTCATCTGTGTGGTAAACTGTCCTTCAAGACTTGACTCAGCCTGTATGAAGCCTCTCCAGTTGCACTCAGCCACACTGGAGCACCTCCTCTGAGCTCCTACACGTGATGTTGTGATTATTTATCTGTCTGCACTAGAAACCAGGCCAGGGAAAACAGACTGTGCCTGCGCACTGTGCGTCCCTACACATGGTCTAATCACTGAGTGGATGATTGAATAAAAGTATAAAAAACGAAGATTATTCATGAAATTACCTACAGAACTACACACCCATAAGAAAAACACAAACAACAAGATAGAAAATGGACACTAGACATGAATAGGCCCTTCACAGGACAAGCAACAATAATGGCCAGAAACCAAAGAAAAGCTGATCAAAATCAGCAAGGATCAGGAAAATCCAAGTCAACTCCATAAGAAGGTATCAGTGTAAAGGATTCAACTGGCAAAAATACTAACATCTGACAATACTAAATGTTGCAGCAATGTGAATCCACAGATCTTTTCCTTGCTGCTAATAGGCATGTAACTCAATTGATTTAATCCTTGTACAAATATACAGATAGATACCTGCTAAGGTAGAATATTTTCACTCCAGCAATTCCATTCTTATATATACAAGAAATTATTGTAGAAGTACAACTGGAGCTATGTACAAAAAAGATCATAGCACCACTGTTACCACAGTGCAATCCTAGGAACACTCACAATGCCCAGAAGTGGGATGATGGATAGTGCACTGGGATCTGGCCACACACCAGAATACTATCCAGCCATCAAAACACATGAACTAAATAAAGCATACAACAATACAACTAAGCAGTAGCAATACAAAACTAAGCAAAAGAAGTTACTAAGGTTTACATAGAGCAGGATATAACCATTTACAAACTGAAAGACAACTATATATTGTAATGCTTTATAGGAAAACACACAGATGCAGGAAAACTCATAAAAAGAAAAGCAAAAAAACAACAAAAAAAAAAGATGAAGTCAGAATCTAGAACAATGGCACCCCAAGTAGAAAGAAGCAGGAAGATGGGGTTAGGGCAGACAGATGTCACAATTGTTAAGGTCCCTGTTTTGTGTCGGACAGAGCTTTACAACTGGTTACTATGTATTATTATAAACACGCTAACAAGCAACTACATATGAGGACGGCCATGCATGTTCTAAACATGCAAGTGTGTCATGAAGTAGGGATTATGATTCATCCAATTCTGTGTACTGGATGTATTATAAGGAAAAACAAATGCCAATGGGGAAAGTGCTTCCTCTAGCTATACTGACTAAAAAAGCCAGGTCTCAGGCTAGGATGTGGTCAGTGGTAGTGTGCTTGCCTAGCGTGCGACTTTGGATTTAATCCCCAGCAATACACACACACACACACACACACACACACACACACACACACACACACACACGAAGAAGAAAAGGAAAGAAAAAAATAAGCCAATTCTTTTCCTAAGGAAATGTCTCCTTCCAGTTTTTTAAAAGGATCATTAATGAGATTTTTAGAAGGCTAACTGTATAGATAAGCCAAGTACTACAATAGCACCAATGTAAGTTTATTTTCAAAATATAGAGGGAGAGAGATTAATCACATTAGAAAAAAAGCCACATACTGATTTTTAAGTGATAACTATAGCTTAAATTTCATATATAAAACTTTGTTGTTGTTGTTGTTGTTGTTGTTGTTGTTGTTAGGTGCCGCCGAGTCAGTATCCAACTCCTAGTGACCCTCATAAGGTTTTCAATGGCGGACTGTTTCAGGATTGCCTTAGGAGTGGATTGCCAGGTCCTTCTCCCATTTTTGCGGTGCTGGGAATTGAACTCAGGACCTCAGAGCCTGCAGCACAGTGCTCTACCCAAAATTTTCATGCTATTCAATTTTAGAATAATGCTACATGATGTTCCAAAGTAATCTGGAAAAAGAAGTCCCCAGTCTAATGAAGAAGGAGATCTCTGAAGCCTGAATAAAATTATGTCTGTTCCTTCTTCCCGGCAGGGCCTGTCTGAGCACTTCCTATGCTATGCTCACTGATCACCAAGAGAACTGCAGTGTTTCCCAAATGTACTTGATCACAGAACCCCTCATGCACAGAGAGTATTGAGATCAGCATCCTGCCCACAGAGCACACACAGACGATGCTGTTTCATTTCATAAAGAAGTTCACAAGAGCAACGAAGGGAGGCCTGACAAATCAGATATAAAGCAAAGGAAACAAAAGTGAAGATAGCAAATCACTTGCGCTTTGCCATGGAATCTTTGATGGTCTTGGCCAGCCTGGGAAGGACTGTGGGGCCTCAGCCATCCCTGACGAGCCTCATACTGGAGGCAGGCACTCGTTTACAGGGAGTTCCTACCAGGTACTTTTTTGGAAGTAGCACCCCATCTGTTTGAACACTTTGAAGAATATTTATCTGCTAGATTCTCTACCAGATGATTTCAACTAAAACTGGGAGTCATTTTATAACCATGTATAACTCACAAAACTGTAATGACAAAGAGTCTCTTTAGGGAGATGGTTTGGTACTGTAATCTGCCTGCAGGGTGGCCAATAGCATCCATAAGCACTTGTTATCTAGGACGTCTGAGAAAGGCCTGGGAGGACGTTCTAAGGAAATCAGACTCTGCACTTCCAGCAATTACATTTCTTTGTCACTGGCAATAAGCATACACTGTCAGCTCTCCTTATCTACGGGTACCACATCCAGATTCAACCAATCTTATATAGAAAATAGTCAAAAAAATTGTGTCTGCCTGAATATGTACTGACTTCTTTTCTTGTCATTATTACTGAAGTAATTCAGTAAAACAAGCATTTACATTGCATTGAGTATTATAAGTAATCTAGACATGATTTAAAGTTCATTGGAGGATGTGCATAGGTTATATGCAAATAATACACCATTTTATATAAGAGAGCTAAGCATCCTTGAATTTTGGCATCTGTGAGGGATTCTGGGACCAATCCCCAGGACACCAAAGTACAATTGTCCAGGACATTAGCAGTAGGTCCTAGTCGGTTAGGGGGTTGAGATAGGTATAAAATGTGAGGTAAACTAGTAAATAAGATACAAGACATAAACTTTTAAAAATTATTATGAGAATGATTGGTATACACAACAAAGATGTAGGACACGATGGAATAGAAAAGTTCCTGGAGCCAGAGAGTTGACACTGGAAGAAGAAGACATCTTGGGCTGTATGTCAAAGGCAGGCTACTGGCAGGCTGACCAGAGGAAGAAACGGAGGTTCTGCAGTGAGGTGGAGAGACACACGCAGGCGCACGAGCTAGAAAGAGCAGGATGCCGTGGGTGAAAGAATCCCGGCGTGAACACTATGCACACATACTCCCCTGACAGCCACATGACATGTTTTTAGAAGTTGAGACGCTGGCAGAGAAGGTGCAGATCTGGACCAGGAGCCATCCTGGGGCCTCATGACATGACAGGGAGTTCCTGTGGCAGCGGAGACAGCAGCATCTTTGATGGGCTAGTTCGTCAAGTGGCTTTCAAGTCAGACCTGGGAGCCCAGCCTGGAATCTGTGTTTTCAACTCAGCCAAAGAGTTTTTGAAGCATCTACATCATTGAATACAGCCTGTGTGTTTAAATGAGCAATCATGGATTCTAAAGTCTGCAATTAAAATCTTATCTGATACAAATGTAACTTGCAGCACTGTGAAAAGTGAAAGAATGTAAATTTTTAAATGGGCTGAGTGTAAAGAATCCAAGTGCGGGTACTGAGCCTGCCCACACCCCCATGACCCAGAAAACTCAGAAAAAGCTGCTGATTCTACAGGTGGATACACCATAGACCTTCAAACTCGCTAAAAAGTGTTGGTCAGTCCTCGCTGGAAGAGAACATTTCCAATGAAAATTTCAGAGCTTAGGCTAAGTGCTCATTCCTTTAGAGGAGACACTTAAAGGCCAACTTAATGATCAATATATTCTTTCCGCTGCAAACATTTATCAACCTCTTTAAAAGGGTTCACTTAGAGCAAGTGTTCATGATTTGTTTCCACACCAGCAACCGGAGGGAGCTTGTGGAAGTCCCGAGCACGTGTCTAATGCTATTGCTTGTCTATGTGTAAAATGCAACATATGGATGGGAATTTTTCCAAGTTACAAAATTCCCTCAGTCAATTATGGGGAAATGTGGCAAAGGACAGTGAAAACAGTCTGTGAGTCCTGCACAGGCATGGGTACTTTAGCAATATGTTGCTAACTCTACAAGGGGGCTGAAATATCAATGATTAGGCAAGTTAAAGTCCCAAATCTCACAGGGAAATGACGCAGGGGTGGGAAGTATTATTTACATCTAAGTGAACTGGAAGCAGTTGTAAAAAGAAACAATATAGAAAAACAAGGTACCTTGAACACATGTCAGTCTAGAGACACAAATAATCTGATACTTTTTTTAAAAAATCAAATAAAGTCTACTGCTACAGATACTAGATCAATATAGGTCCATGACTCAGCTTCCGTGTGTGCTGTAATTCTGTCCCCAAGGCCTGAGCCAGAGAAACAAATATTGATGAGTAGCTTTGTCTGGACCCTTCACTAATAAATCCTCTTAGAGACTACACCAGACAGACAAACTCGAATGGAAACTCTCCGTCAGAGGGTCAGAGAAGGACCATCCGTGGATGACAAGCCTGAGTGAGGCTTACGCCTCGCACCCTGGTGTGCAGAATCACGTGTACTTATCACTCATCATTCTGATGTTAAAATGCCCTGCAGTAACCTGAGGTGCAAAATTGGCTGGTTTTGCCTTCAACACTAACATCCATCTCGTCAGACGTCAGGATAATTTGTAAATAATCTAACAAGCACGTGACTAATTTTCCAGTTCCCGTCTGATCTCTGTGAGAGGGGAGATCTTATAAACAATGCCTCACCCTCTGCTGCTGGCTAGCATTTAATTACATTAAGTAGTTTCATTAAAATCAAGAAAAATAATTTGGAAGTAAGTTGGTCAGGTCATTCAATTCTGAACAAGAGACACATTATGTCTCACATCTAACACTCACTCTCCTGTGGAGCCCCTTGGCTTCCAGTACAGTCTGTACTGACCCCTCACCTCAGGGCAGCAGGGATTCCCATGACAGAGACATGACTCAGGTCAACCAGAGACAAGTAAAGAAAGAAAAAGCTAGTGGAAAGTAGTGGAAAGAAAGCTAGGCATCGGAAGATCCAACTTCCAGCTCCCAAGTAGGTACTGAGGTACCATGACATCATACACACACTGCTTATCTAGAAAAATTAGGTGACTTTAACCAGAAGAACTCAAAGTTCCCATCCAGTCCAATGATTGATTCTTAAATGCTTTCAAAAGCTTTCTTTTTTTTTTTTTTTTTTTTTTTTTTTGCTGTACTGTGGGTTAAACCCAGGGCCTGGTGCTTGCATGCTTTGCAAGTGCTGGACCACTGAGCTGCACCCTCAGCCCATTTTTTTTACTTTTTGAGACAAGATTTCGCTAAGTTATGCAGACTGCCTCTGATCTCAAATCTGTAATCCTCCTGCCTCCACTTCCCAAGTTGCTGGGATTACAGGCGTGTGCCACCACGCCTGGCTTACCTTCAAAAACTTTCTAAAGAAAGAAAAAAGCTCTTCCACTAGATTCTAATATGTTGTTGGTGTTGTTGGGTGCCGTCGAGTCACGTCCGACTCATAGCAACCCTCATAGGGTTTTCAATGGCTGACTGTTTCAGGATTGCCTTGGGAGTGGATTGCCAGGTCCTTCTCCCATTTTTGTGGTGCTAGGAATTGAACTCAGGACCTCCGAGACTGCAGCGCAGCACTCTACCAACTGAGCTAAATCCCAGCCCACTAGATTCTAATATACTAATGTATATATTATATAATATATAATGCATATTATCATAAATAATGCAATATAATTTATGTTAATATGTTAATGTAGAATCATACAGAGAAGAATTAATACCTTCTTGTATAATCACATAGCTATGTTGATCAACAGTGAATAATATTCCATGAATGCATTTGCTAAATCCACCCAGAGGCACAGTTTTGAAATCTGAGACCATGAGACTATAGAAGTCGACTTTGCCTGCTCATGATGCTGAGAGCACACCAAGGTAAGCTGCCACCAAGCATCTCTGCCAAGATGTGCACATTACAATCACTTCGGACTCAGCCATTAGGCCTGCAGAGCTCCTTGAAAGCCATATCTGGTGACCAGCAGACAGCAGAAAAAGCCACACTTTCCCCAAAATGGCATTCCAGGTCACCAAGCCCCTAGGCAGCCCACTGCCTTGGCATGTAGTTTCCCAGAGAGCCCCCTGGTTCTGCTGGCCCAGGACATTATTCCCTAAGCCACAAAAACTTGTACCATTACGGGGCTCATTCTACACCTTTGCATGAAGGAACATTAGTTAATGTTTCAATTCACACATGCGCGCGCGCACACACCACTAACAATAATGGATAGCAATGACTGTTCAGCTCTGGGAGCTGAGTTTAAAAACACAAAGAGTGAAAGTAAATTCTTGCATTAACAATGACATCTTGAATCAGCAGGAAGCCATAGACCCACCGACTATGAATAATCTCCCAAGACCCACGGTGCACATCATGCCTTCGTGTTTGGTTAGTGGGGACCTTTGTAATGCCATGTGCACAGCAAAGAGCATCGTACTCCATGGACCCTGCCATTCCTCAAGTAATGGCTTGATCTCCTCAGAGCAGGGAAGAGAATATTAATGATATGACCCAGGTTATCATCAGTAAGAAGTGACATTTATGCCAGTAATCACAATCCTGTGTGGTGAAAATACCATTAGCAATGGGTTATGAAAGCCACTGAAAAGCCACCTTCCAAAGTGAACCAGGCACGCTTCAGTAAGGGCAATCCCCTGTGTCTCTTGGTCCTAGAAATGAAGACTTCACCACCTCTCTTCTCTCCCCCAAAATAGTCTCTCAATGGAGTAAGAGAGAGAGCTAGCAACTATCTGTACTATATTTCTCTCTACATGTAGCAAGTTGAATTTTAATATGAACCATATTTTCCTCATCCCAGAAATCTGCTAAAAGCCCTCTAGAGACATAGGTGAGATGTGATAGTAGATCTCAGGATGTTGCTGGAATTGGTGTATTTCAAATGTCATGACAGTGCTCCACAAATGGATTTAAGGCCGCAAATATTTACTGAGCACTGGCTCTGCCCTCGTCAGTCCCTAGGAATGGAGACATACTTTCAGCCTACATGGGGAGACAGAGACTTAACCAAATACTGCCCTGCTGAACACTGAGCAATAAAATGAGAACCAGCCAAAGGGAGGGAACAATTCAGTGCCTTTGGAAAATCTGAGGTTTCCCAGGGCTACCTACACACCTGAGGAGCTTTGGGATATGAATGGGTTTCAGATTTTGGTGGGGAGGGTAGACTAAAGAAGCCAGCACCCCCAAAGTGATAAAAATTCACCAGAATATCTTTACCTACAACTTTGCCATGGCTGAATTACCCACCACAATAATGCAAGGCTAGATTCAATTTCCAGTCAAAAACAACAGAGATGGAATTTTCCATTTCTGCCTATAACCAGAATAAAAATGATAGCCCTAAGTTATTAACTCTGCAATTTTTTCCTATTCACATCCATGTATCATACCTATATATGCTAAAATGCACACTCCACTCCTTTGGCCTTCTTTAAAAAACAGTACAATTAATCAGTGAGGCATTTATACAATCCTATTATATTTACATAAGCCTGCAGCCGTAGTCCTGGGGCATCCAATCCTGTCAGATCTTGGAAGCTAAGCAGGGTGGGGCCTGGTTAGCACTTGGATGGGAGACCACCTGGGAATACCAGGTGCTATAGGCTTGGGAGATGGACCCAGCAACCCACTCCCAAAACTCAATCTGCCATTGAAAACCCTATGAACAGCATAGAAGCACTGACAATAGTGTTTCGCCTGTTGTACAGAGGGTCGCTATGGGTCGGATACCGACTCCAGGGCACCTAACAACAACAACATTATAGTTACATAGTTTACATTCGAAACTAAATAATTGATATGGAGGATGCACAGACATCCCAGGGCTAGGTCCTCCCTCTGCTCATTCGCAGAGGGAATCTGCCAGTGCACAGAAAGCAAGGACATAACCCAAGCATTTTGTTTGAGGCCCCTGAAGCACTTCACTCCATGCTTCATTCTGAGCCTCCCTGAGAATCTGACCAGCGCCACGGATGTAGCCATTTTCAAATGCAGATTTAGTCCCTGGTCCACTGAAACGCACATGCAAACTGATCAACAGTGAAAGGAAACACTCAACTGCTTAAAATTACGGATTAGCATATATGCGATTATAAGAGAAGATAAAAGAAGTCAAGGAAGCCACAAACACCTAAGAAAAGGGCACTTCTGCTTTAAAAACAAAACAACAACAAAAAACCCCTCTGGTGCAATGCTTCCACTTTCCCAGTGTTTGATTCGTTCTCCTCACCTCATTGCACACACAAGGCTCTCCTTCTCCAGGGACCTCCCTGGCTCACTGCAGAGGTCGACCCATTTGATGATGAGGTTCTTAAAGGCAGACACTTGATCTCACTCATCAACAAACCTTCTCACTCTCCAAACCTAGCCCTGGACGATCCTCACCATCCCCATTAAACGTTTGACTAATTAATTAAAGAATGGGAACAGAGGTCTTGGGCTGCAGCTCAGTGGTGCTGTGCTTGTCCACCATGTGCAAGGCCCTGGGTCCGATCTCTTGACACCACAAAAGAATGTGAACAGGACCTGACTTTAGACATGGTCCATTATATAATGAAGAAAACAATACAGGAAAGGCATGAAGTAGACTACTCCACAGAGGCCGTACAGAATGACATCACCGGAGCACCTCCAGCTTCCTCCTTAGCTAGAGCTCAGACCCGTGGATAGGGGTGTTATAAAAATGGCCAGGGATAGAGGAGGAAAATCTGCTGGGCCTCTGGCACTCTCTCATTGGTCATATATACAATCAAGATGAATTTTTTAAATTATTGTTTTTGATTTAATCCCAAGTAGCTATAGAAATGTTTTTTTTCTTTTCAAATGCTTGTCTTTTTTATTTGTTTAATTGTAAGAGTTATTTTTTCCCTTTATTAGTAAATGATGATGGAGTACAGAGTAATACAGCAATGTTTTTTTGCATTATGCATCCTTTATATCAATTCTAGCAACACTTTCATCAACCCACAAGGTTTATGGAGGCTTACAGCTAATAGCTGCTATTACCTGCAACTGCCTTCAGTGGAGATAACTCGCTAATGGAAATCTCAATAAATGTAGCAATCAAGTAAACAAGCAGCGAAACAAGGTGCCTGGGGCTGACAGGCAGGCCCAGGTGGGATGCCCACAGGTGGTCAGGTCTGAATATCGCAGATAAGAGGGCAACCAAACTTCTCTCCAATCCTATCAGATAAGATTGTGTTCCCTGCCCGAGACCTTCACTTTCCCCAACTCCGCCAGCCCCTCCCCCATGTTTTGTCACCTAGTTTTCCATCTGCTAATCGTGCCTCTTCCCATGGTCAGTACAGGAACTTGCCTGTAGTGTGCTCATCCCAGACACAGAGCAGAACTGCAAGTCTGCCAAAAGCACCGGACCATTAGCTGGAGTCTCTCCCCAGACCCACATCCCGGGAAAGTTGAAGTGGAAAAACAAACATATTTTTCTAACTTCCTTTTGCAGTCCTACATTCTTTAATGGGATGAAGTTTCACTCTATCTAGCATGAAAAAGGTTTAGTAAATGCAGGAAAACCGGATGCTAGAAAAACAGGATTTTATGGAAAAAAAAAATGCCTGTACTGAGCTTTCTATAATTTTCAGGCTGATTGATAGACTAAGCAGTTTGTGAAGGATCCAGTTTCTCTCTCCTCCCTCCCTCTCTCATGCTCACACAATTGTGCACAATTCCTTGTCGTTGCCAATAGCAACCATTTAGAAGGCAAGTATAGTAAAGTGATAATGCCTGGAAAGCCAACTGCTTCATTCCAGCAGATCCCAAAGTAAATGCAGGGCCCACTGTTTCCTTTGGGGCGTTTTGTTTGTTTTTGTTTTTGTTGTTTGTCTTTTGAGAAAGCTTGTCATCGTGTGGCCCAGGCTGTCCTGGAACTATGTAGACCAGGATGGTCTTGAATTCCCATCCATCCTGCCTCAGCCTCCCAAGTGCTGCGCTTACAGTATGCGCCAGCACACCAGCTACACGCTTCGTTTTTAAAATACTCCACGTTCAGATGACTTTGATGACCACCACGTGTATAGTTCATTCAATAAATATCAGCTTATTCAGGGCTCTGTGAAGTCCTGAGGTTTTCTCTTCTTTTCTTTTGAAAGTTTAGTTTATTGAACAATGAATCTCCCATGAAATCCCTTTTTTTTTTTTTTATGTAATACCTAGGACCCTTTGGGAAATGCTGCTGTCCTCAGTCTTCATCCTTTTAGCATTTAATACAGGAATTTGAGATTAAAGGAAAACTTAGTAATTAGTTTACCACTGCACTAAGGGTCTATACCCATACCAACCTGGTGCCCAGTCTTGTCAGATCTCAGAAACTACGCAGGGTCAGGCCTGGTTTGTAGTTGGATGGGAGACCACGTGGGAATATCAGATGCTTGTAGTTTTGGGAGAAGGAATTAGAAGCCCCCTCCTGAAACAATCAGCCATCAAAAACCCTATAAAAAGCAGAGAAGCACAGACAATAGTGCCGGGCATGGCACACTGTCAGGGAGTGTTTCGTCTATTGTACATTGGGTTACTATTAGTCAAACTTGATGTGATGGAGCCTAACAATAATCCAAAAAAAGATCACTAATGTGACTTGAGACAATACAACAGTGGTGCTTCCTGGGTGCTTCCTCCCTGGATATTTAATGTTCTCTGTCAGGGGCCTGAGGGGACAAGCATGCTGAAGAGCCTCTGCCAGCAAACACGGGCCTGCCTGGATGATGAATCCTCAGGAGTCCACACGGGCTGACACTCGCCTGCAGTCCACCTCGATCTGCGCACGAGATGTCACACGCAGCAGAGGAAGCCAGGGGCACCTCGCATCTGTGATGACTTGTCAGTGGCCTCTTGTCTGGAAGATTCTTCTTCATCAGAAACTCCACGAGCTTTAGTCAACACTTATCCTTCCACACAAACCCTCACAGGACCAGCACAATGGAAAAGGGAAGGGTGGCCAGGTAAACCACTGGGGGCCTCCTGACCCAGCTCTTGGTAGGAAAGGCGTTACACAGTCAGGAAGTGGTATTTTGAGCTCTTATCTATCTACCTGGGCTGGGATTTAGCTCAGTTGGTATAGTGCTGAACTGCAGTCTCTGAGGTCCCAAGTTCAATTCCCAGCACCGCAAAAATGGGATAAGGGCCTGGCAATCCACTCCCAAGGCAATCCCGAAACAGTCAGCCATTGAAAACCCTATGAGGGTCGCTATGAGTCGGATACCGACTCGACAGCACCTAACAATAACAATAACATCTATCTACCTGGATATAGTCGCCTGGAAAATTATCCTACTCAGAGGGAATTAACCTGCAGTGGTAGTACCAGATCCAGAACACCAGGTAACTCTGGGGAGGCGGGGAGAGCAGAAAGAAATAAGAAGAGACAGGCGCCTACCTGGGGTGTTCAATAGGACAGCCATGTGCCCACATGGACCGTTCAGTCAACGACAGAGTGGTGTGCACAATGGCCTCCTAAGATCATTCCGCCTCATGACACCTGCCAGCTTAAGTTAGCTTAAGTCGACTCTGACAGCCACACAATGACAACTGCATAATGGTGCATCCCTCAGGACATGTCCCTGTCTTTAAGCAGCACACGGCTACACTTGTTAGTGCGCTCCTTCCCAAGCAGGATGACACTTCGTGGTGCTTGTGATTACCCACTCTTGTATTATTTGTGAAACACATAATTTTTAATTTAAAGAAGCCATAGGTGTCACACCCCGGGCCCCCAAGGAAAAAAGTTCCATAAACACTTGAGAGTAAATTAGGATTTCAGTAACTTACTTCTGCCCTAAACAGAGGCTGATTTAATTAAAATTTCTTCCCAATAGAACCTGGAACTGACAGAACTCAGAGTTCTACACCAGAGTTCTACACCATGAGGCCCAGCTGGCAAAAGACGATGATAAAGACGAAGACGGTGTACACGCAATTCAGCCAGTAAGAATCTTATTCATAACACAGATATTATTAATTATAACAAAAGAAAATAAAGTTTCCTCTGATTGAGCTATAAACGTGGCATGGTTGGGGGAGTTTCTCCCCAAAACTACCCCACCCCCACACCCACTACGTATGGCAAAAACCCCTTCCCCACGACTGTGGCAGCACACAATGCAAGGCACCCTTCTGCAGCCCCCTTCCTTCCCACCTCTGCTCCTCCATGGGAAGGGCAGGGAGGAGCCACAGAGGGTACAGAATTGCAGCCCCTTTTTTCTTGGCTGCTGCTGCTTATCCCCCTAACCCTGCCTGGACACCAAGGTGTGGGCGGGGCACAGGAATCAGCACTTCTGCATCCTTGAAGGGTCTACCAGGTCTCCCCTCACTCAGGTCCAAGATCAAGCCCTGTGTCCCCTCCCCTCCACCTCCTCCGCCTCCAACACTCACAATCCCCGGGGTTCCCCAGCCCCATGGCAGCCCTCCTGGGGCAGGGTTCGGAGCTCAGCTCAAGCTCAGCTGCCTTCCTGCCCAAGCTGAGTCTGTCCAGCTTGCCCTCCCCAAGGCTTCCTCTCCATCCTCCCTCATTCCCTCCTCATCTGCTTAGGGAGCACAGAGGCCAGGCAGCAAGTGCCGCAGCTGGGAAACACTTGTCAGAAGGCTAGAAGATCAGTTCCCACCCCACAGAGGGCCGTTGCTTTCCCGTGACCTTCCAGGACCCCTCCCTTGACTCTGAGGAGGAGAGGCACTCAACACCTTCCAGTCTCCAGGAACACTGTTGTTGTTGTTAGGTGCCATCGAGTCGTGTCCGACTCATAGTGACCCTCACTGGATTTTCAATGGCAGATTGTTTTCAGGATTGCCTTGGGAGTGGGTTGCCACGTCCCTCTCCCATCCAGGAACATTATCCACCCCAAAAAGCTTCTGACTCCCCCTCTCGTTGCCCCAGTTGTCCCTTCTTCCAATCAGCATCTTACAGTCCAAGGAATTCATGAGCAGAGATATGATGGGCAGCATTCTCAAACTTACTATTCACGGAACACCTCTGAATAGCTCAAGGAACACTTTTCAGGAAAAGCCTCAATCCTATCCATCCTTCCATGCCCGGCTCTGTTCCCTCCCCTCTGTATCCTCCAGAGCCCCTGCAGCCCAGCCTTCCTCCTGCCAGCAGAGGCCACCTCATCGGACCACAGGCTAATTCTCCTTGTGAGCTGGCCTTATCATCCAGGGACCCAAACACCAGTCCCAGTGCACTTTTCCCTCATCATTTCCACCAAAGAGTCTTGAACAAATAAATAACCATGCTCCTGGCCGCCCTGGACTGCGTCAACAGTCAGCGGAGGGTCTGCAGCCTGCCGCACCTTCCAGCCACTTGTCACCACCATGTGAAAGTGAGAGAACGACCAAGATGACTGTACTTGAGCATTCTCAGTTCTCCAGAGCATGTGCTGGGGTGCAGTCCTTTTCCAATACTTGCACTAGTGAAGTGGAACAAAATATTCTAAAATAACGGACATTCAGAAAAACCACACAAAGCTTCTCTCCAGGTACTCCTCTCCTCAGAATCAGACTGCATACAACTGCCTTGGAATTCATGCCAACTTACATTTTCTGCTTGCTTATTTTCTAATTTTTTTCTAATTATCCTGATTCCACCATTACATACTATACATTGTTGGTTGTTGTTAGGTCCTACTCATAGCAACCCTACATACAACAGGCGAAACACTATTGTCAGGGCTTCTCTGCTATTCATAGGGTTTTCAATGGTGGATTGTTTTTTGGGAGTGGGTTGCCAGGTCCTTCTCCCAAGCCGACAGCACCTGGTGTTCCCAGGCAGTCTCCCATCCAAGTACTAACCAGGTCTGACCCTGCTTAGCTTCCGAGATCTGACACCACAGTGCTACAGCTGCAGGCCATACTGTACATAGGTATCAAATTATAGTATAATCCATAAATCTGTACAAAGATTATGTTGTTGTTGTTGTTGTTGTTAGGTGCCGTTGAGTCGGTATCCAACTCATAGCAACCCTCATAGGGTTTTCAATGGCTGACTGTTTCGGGATTGCCTTGGGAGTGGGTTGCCATGTCCTTCTCCCATTTTTGCAATGCTGGGAATTGAACTTGGAACCTCAGAGACTGCAGCGCAGCGCTCTACCAACTGAGCTAAATCCCCACCCTACAAAGATTATAGCAATTAAAATTTTTTTAACTTGAACAGAAAGTTTTTCAAATATCAAAAGATGTGATCCAGGAAAATTTGGGCTGTTTCCCCAACTGGACCCCCTGCCATACTCTAGAAATCAATCCTATCTGCAGTTTTTCTCAAATCTTTTTCTGTTGTTTTTTTGTTTTGTTTTATTTTGTTTTGTTTTGTTTTCTGAGACAGGGTCTTGCTAAATTACGCAGACTCCCTCTGGTCTTGAACTTGCAATCCTCCTGCCTTGGCCTCCAGAGTCACTGGGATTATAGGTGTGCACCACTGCACCTGGCTCTTTCTCAACTCTTTACAAGTTTTGCCTCTGTTCTTTTTAAAAAATATTTTCTTTAAACTGAGCACAGTGGCTCACACCTGTAATCTCAGCAATTTAGGAGGCAGAGGCAGAAGGATCATGAGTTGGAGGCCAGAGGTAGCCAGCATAATTTAGTAAGAACTTGACTTAAAAACAAAAAAAATAAAAAATGGAATGGGAGTACAGCCCAGGGGTAGAGCACTTGCAAAGTATGGGAAGGCCCTGAGTTCAACCTCCAAGTACTAAAAATAAAAATTTCTTTATAAAAATAATACATGTCAAGATGGCCATGGAGGTGTCTAAAGTCCCAGCACTCAGAAAGCTAAAGCAGGAAGATCATGAACTTAAATCCAGCCTGGGCTACAGAATGAGAGTCTATCTCTAATAGTTGTAATAATTAATATAATAATAATAATAAATGTTCTTTTCAGAAGTTTTTTTAAATAGTTAATATCTCTTAAAATTGATATATTTATACCTGCCTCTTCTTTATGCATTTACAATATGTGTATGTGTAGATATATACCTTTTACAAACTTTCACCATTCTATACACATAGTTGTGCACCCTACTTTTGTTTCATGTAAATGTCAAATACATTCCCAATATAATTAATTTTTCATGGAAATTATACCTTACCAATTGCACAATATTCCACTATGGACATTTCATGATCTATTTAGCCATTATTCTGTTTACAAGTGTTTACCTATGTAAACTACATTGCAAAATATCCCTCTGCATTCCCCTCTGTCTTCATCACTCTGTGTCCAATATACAGGGAAGCAGAGATGAGGGAGAGGCAGGCAAGGAATAGAGGCCAGGAGGCAGGAGGAAATCCAGGCGGTAGGGAAGGGGGTCCTAGGATCCTGGAGAGAACAGGCTTCCAGGCTGGGAAAGAAGACATCTGAGTCCAAAACTGCCCATGGGTCTGGGAAAATAAGATTAGAGAACCGGCCACTTCCCCGAATAAAGTCAGAGTCATCACTGCCCTTGGTAAGTGAGCAGAAGCCCAGTGGAGTGGGCAAAGAAAGCCCGGGAGCAGAGAAACAGCCTTTGAGTGAATTTTGTCACATCTGACGTTGACTGAGGGTGACGTGGAGTTAGGAACTATTAGACATCAATGCAAATTGCCAAGCACACCAACACCGCACGCTCAAACTCACCTCACGAGTCCACTGTGGAACGGGGAAGATGCTCCGTGTCTGGACACACATGCACACGTTCTTACAACCACACATTGAGCACTTTTCCTGAGCAAAAGTCAGGGGGGTGGCAGTGCATGCTGTGGCGCAGCCCTGTAATCCCAGCCCTCGGGAGGCTGCAGCTGGAGGGCAGCAAGGTCGAGGCCGGGCCAGTCTGCCTAGTTTAGCAAGACCCTGCCTCAAGATAAAAAATGAAAAGGAGATTGGGGTGCAGCTCAGGCACAGAGTGCTTGTCTAACCCCTAGTACTAGGGGGAAAAGTCATGGTGTTAGACTTATATTTACCAGAAAGAAAATGCTATTTCGGAACTTTTTGTGCATGGTCATGATAAATAAACACACAGAAACACCCAGCTAGAGTTGGGACCAAATAAATTGTTAATTTCACAAATGCCAGTTTTGATGATCATTTATTAGTAAGTCTGACTGCTGATTACCATTAGCAAAAATTTCTGCTTTGATTAAGGCTCTCTCTTGGTAGCTGTGGGTGGATTGTAAGGGCCTGCGTTGTGGCAGGCAGGTTTGTCTGTTTCAAGCTTGTGGCACAATTCAGGCAACAAATTCATAAACTGGTACTTCATAAGCATGAGATCTTATTATCTTGGCACAGCGAGTTATTTTACACTGTGTTCCCCACATATGGTGCACGCTCTACAATGAGTGTCTAAAATGACAAGTGATACACAAAAAATTTTAATGGTAAACCCATGATTTCTCAGCATAAGATTCTCGTTTAAATAAGTTGGTTTATGTTATTGAGCGAATATAAATACCTGCCTAAATAATATTGAGACCATCATATAATTTGTGGAAATGACAGAGCAATGACTGGAGTTTGGGAAGCTGATGAAATATTCATCATCAACTGTTTATCAGGAATGCTATTATTAGTCATACTTATGTGACAAGATCCTACTCTTAACTTAGTTATTTTAAAATAAGGAAAAATTCCCAAATAACCCCAATGATAAGAATCACTAAGGAGTACTTGTGAAAATAGATTCCTAGGCCTCATATCAGCTCTACTAAGAAAAAAGAATGTGCACTGTTGACAAATGCCCTGGCAATTTCTATGATTAAAGAAATTTAGGGTGTAACGACAGAAAGGATATCTATGGAAATTCCTTGACAGCAGAACACATGATAGTTGAAGAGAGAATACTTAGGAAATAGACGGACGGTTTCTCCTTGTTTTTCATTTTAAAGTTGGCTATTATGAATGAAATTGTGTTTTCCCAGAGTCTTTGGTATGCAGGCATCCATGAGTCTGTCAGCTTGTCACACAGTGGAGATTTGCATGTTGCTGTGATGCTGAAAGCTATGCCACCAATATTTCAGATACCGGCAGGGACACCCATGGTGGACAGGTTACAGCTGAGCTTTCAGACTAAGACAGACTAGGGAGAAGCACTTCACAGCCCACTCCTGAAATAATTAGTCATTGAAAACTCTATGAATAGCAGAGAAGCACTATCAAATACAGTGCTAGAGAATGAGCCCCTCCCCCACCCCTGGCAAGAAGCCAGTCAAGAAGTGACTGAGGAAGAATTGCCTCCTCAAGGTAGAATCAACCTTAATGATGGGAATGGAGTAAAGCCCCTGAGACCTCCATTTGCTGATGTGGCACGACTCATAATAAGAAGAAACACAGTGGATGTGGATGCAATAATGGTTCAACATAAAAAGATCAAGTTCATGGCAGTGTCGGGAGTGTTTCGTGCTGTGGTACATAGGGTCACTATGAGTCATATCTGACCCAATGACACCTAACAAAAAAAGACAAACAGTATGCAAGAGGTTTTTAAAACTAAAAATAAACAAAATATATCACAGTATGCTTATAAAATGCGATAGTCACAGCATGCATGTAAAATACCGTGGTCATGCCCAAGTTTAGTACAACCTTAAGGGAACTGTGCACAATTCTTTCCTTTATATTTCACTTCACATCCCAGAGATGTGAACCAAAAATTGTTCAGCTACATAATGAAATTATTACATACGTTTTTTTATTTATGAGCACCTAGGTCACCCCAAAAGATTTCAAAGGGAAATTAGCATTGTAAAAGCAACTGTTAAAAATAAAATAGAAGTGAAATTTACTGAGAAATGGAGTATTTGATTAAATTCCAAAGTGTGACTAAGCCTAGAGATAAAACACTCTGCTCAACTCTCAAATTAGTTGAGTAAAAATAATGAGGAAGAAAAGCATCTTTGGAAGCAAATAGGAGCCAGAAACAGAATGCATTACTATTCCTACCTTTCTGCACAATGTATTCACAATGTTCAAGTGCCTGGTACAATTGTCCAATGATACAAAAAACAAAAACAAAAATCCTCCAATGAGATACCACTGAAATCCAAAATATTGACAATACCAAGTGCTGGCAAGGATGTGGGGCAATAGGAACTCTCACTCATTATTGATAGGAATGCAAAATGTCTTGCTAGTTTCTCAAAAAGTTAAAGACAGCCTTACCATATGATTCAACAATAGTTCTCTTTAGCATTTAACTAAATGAATTGAAAACTTATGTCCACATAAGTGCTTTAAAACCTGGCCATTAACGTTTATAGCATCTTGATTCATAATTGTCAAAACTGGGGTACAGCAAAGAAGTTCTCAGTAGGTTGCACAAACTGTAGTACATCCAAACAATGGAATATTATTCCGTAATAAAAAGAAATTAGCTATCAAGGCACAAAAAGACACAGAAGAGCCTTAAATGTATATGGCTAACTGAAAGAAGTCAGTCTGAAAAGGCTTTATGACATTCTGGAAAAGGCAAAACTATGGAGACAGTAAAAAGGTTAGCGATTTCTAGGTATTAGGTAATAAGAATGATAATTTTAAGGCAGTGAAACTATTCTGTGGATGTGATTTTATGCATGTGTTAGAACCCACAGAAGTACAAACCAGGCCTGAATCCTAATGTAAACTATGAACTCTAGTTAACAATAATGTATCAGAACTGGATCATCAATTATAAACAATGTACCAACAAATAAAAGTTGCTAATTATAAGAAAGCAGGGGATAGAGAAGAGGAGGCAGATGTGAATTCTGTTCTTTCTGCATAATTTTTCTTTGTACCTTGAACTGCTCTAAGAAGGAAAGTCTATTAACTTTCTTATCATCCTGGATGCCTATTTTCTACTGGAGTATATTCTGAGCAGGGCAGTCTACATACAGTGTGTGGACTTGTGCGTACAAGCTCAAGCACACGTGTGCACACTCACGCACATCCATATTGGGGGTGGTCACAGTCTAAGAAACATTGGTCCACAGGCAGGTTGAAGGCCAGGCTCCTCCATCTCTTACAGAGCTTTTTCTTGTCTCTATCTCTAGTATTGTGACCTAAGCACGCGGAGGCCCAATGAATGTTTGCTTAATGACTGATACAATTCAGTCAATGTCACCAGCTGAAAGGGTTGCAGAAGTAGGATATTCTTTGGACTCCACCAACATGCAAACATCTACAGACACAAAATGAGTTTGGAGGGAAGAAGAGTGGAAATACAGTTTCATTTCTCTCTAGAACTTTATAAGTTACAGATCAATGCTTTTTAATAATCTCCTTGTTAGTTATCATCTGTCAATTAATTATTAGGCACACTGTTAAGAGAGATCCATAAAGAACTAAAATTCCTCACCTAAAATGATTAGGTCTATTTTAAAAATTACTTCCCATAATATATACAAAACACATCCAAGTCAAAGGAGCCAAACCAAACTAATTTTGCTTATTTGGATGTTTATCAAACAATGGTAAAAGACAAAAGCCAATTATTTTCTATAATTGCTTCAGATCTTATGTGGAGATTTTTCCCTTGAAAATCTTTCTTAAAAACTATACTTCTTTAATATCATTGTTGTTGTTGTTGTTGTTAGGTGCCGTCGAGTCAGTATCCAACTAGCGACCCTCGTAGGGTTTTCAATGGCAGAGTGCTTCGGGATTGCCTTGGGAGTGGATTGCCAGGCCCTTCTCCCATTTTTGCAGTGCTGGGAATTGAACTCGGGGCCTCAGAGACTGCAGCGCAGCACTCTACCCACTGAGCTAAATCCCAGCCCCTTTAATATCATAGGAACCAATAAATATCTATTGGAAGGAGGAAAGATTAATGTCATGAAGACAAACCCCTTATTTATACATATAAGGAGCTCCATTCGTTTTTTAAAGAACATGCCGCATCCTGGAATTTCCATAGGTCAAATATTCTTTGCAATATTTCCAATGTCCAATATTTCCAATGTCAATAAGATGTTTCCAATGTTAATTATTCTTTCATGGGAGCATTATAATACATTCAGCTACATAGAGCTGAGCTATATAACCACAAGCCAATGGATATAATTTGCAATTTCTTAAAATCATACACTTTTTTCCTATAGAAAAATTATATAAATCCATTGAAAATTACACTAAAGTATCCATTTTAAACTAACCAGTAATGTCAGACTATCATAGCAAACCAGGAAATATCCCACCAGGAAAACCCAAATTGCTGCCTATAGGTAATCAGGTGACTGGCATGTAACAAGCAGCAAAGCAAACACACCTATTTGTTCTTGAAAGGAACAGCTCCTTTGTTAGGAAGTCTTCATTTGCATCCCTGCAGCCTATGCCTGCATGGAGAGATGCCTCTGATTAAGTGACTCCAGGCACTTGATTAGAGAGGGAAAAGGAAAAATAATTCTATGCTTAAATCCTTTTTTCTCTATAATGAATTTGCTTCCTCCTTCCCACTGCAACTCTAAATTAGGTACAATTTAAATCGAGCACCAAAATTTGTTACTTATGGGGGCAACGACTCTCAAGAGAATCTTTAATTTGTTTTATTTACTTATCTGTGTGCCTTGTTCTGAAAGGGATTTAAGACAGAAAACAGTAACTGTTTCTAGGTAACGGCCTGGGATGGACCGAGCACTGGGCAATATCCATCAGGGAAAATGTGCAAACGTCTCGCTGTGGACCACTTAGACTTCAGCTCTGAAAGGAAATTGTATCCCAGGCAAAAAACAATTACTGATTCTCACTATGTACCACGTATTGTGCCGGGATCTGGGGATACAACAGAGAGGGTCCTGCCCTAAATGGAGCCTGGGTTGCAAGGTGGATTCCAGGACCAGAAGTGAAGGTCGTGGGACTGGATGCTGGGCATGCAGGAGTCTAGCATGGAGAAGAGATGTTGAGAACCTTGAAGTTGGCCTCCGAACACCAGAACATCAATATTTTAGAAAATAAAAGAGGCACGTGGTGCAGCTGTAGACCACAAAAGGCCAGACTCGGTGAGAGAAACACTGAGAAAGTTCAAGAGAAGGAATGGTGATTTTTTTCGGTATTTTATTATAATCAATAACTCATTAATTGTACAGACTAATGGACATTTCCATGCATGCTTCAGCTGACCCCACCTTCTTACTGCCCCCTCTCCTGTCCCTCTCCTTCACTGTGTGTCTCTCTTCCACTCTCAGGCTGTCATTTCTGTTTGTCTGTTTCCACACGTGAGGAAAATGTGTTGTCTTTTTCTGTTTCTGGCTTGCTTCACTTAACACAGTAACCTTCAGTTCCATCCATTTTCCTGCAAATGATATGGTTTTATCCTTATTTATGGCTGAATAATACTCCATTGTGTATCTGTATCACATTTTCTTTATCCATTCATCTGTAAACAGGCACCAAATGTGATTCCCTACTTGGCACTTGTAAATATTGCCACAATAAACATGGATGTGCAGGGATCTTTTTGTATGCCAACTTCATTTCCTTTGGATAAACACCCAGGAGTGGTAGAGCTGGCTCAAAGGGTAGGTAGTTCTGTTTTTAGGCTTTGTTTTTGTTTTTGTTTTTGTTTTTTGAGAAACTTTTATACTGTTTTCTATAGTGGCTGTACTAATATTAGCGTCTGTCAGATGAATAGCTGGCAAACATTTTCTTTCATGACATAGGTTGTCTTTTCAGTCTGTTAATTTCCTTTGCTTTACAGGATCTTCTTAATTTGATATAATCCCATCTAGAAACTCTTATTTCCTGAGCTACTAGAGTTCTATTCAGGATATCATTGCCCATACCTATGTCTTGAAATGTTTCTCCTTTATTTTCTTATAGTAGTTTCAAAATTCAGCTCTTACCTTAAGATGTTTGAGCCGTTTTGAGCTGATTTTTGTATAGGATGAGATATAGGAATCTAGTTTCATTTTTCTACATGTAGTTATCCAGTTTTCCAAGAACCATTTGTTAAAGAGGCTGTCCTTTTTCCAACGTACATTTTTGGCACATTTGTTGAGAATCGATGGCTGTAACTGCATGAGTTTATTTCTAAATCCTCTATTCTATTCCATGAATCTACATGTCTGTTTTTATGCCAGTACCATGCTGTTTCTGTTATTATGGCTTTGTAGTATACTTTGAAATCTGGTATTGTGATGCCTCCAGCATTTTTCTTTTGGTAATGATTTCCTTGGTTATTCAGGATCTTTATTGATTTCATATTAACTTTTGGACTTTTTTTGACATTCTATAATGTTATTGTTATTGTTGCTTGCTTGCTGGTTTTTGTGTGTTTGTAGACAAGATCTCACTTTGTCATGCCACTACACCTTGAACTCAGGATCCTCCTACCTTAGTTTCCTGAGTGTTGATGTTACAGCACGCCCCACCACGCCTGGCATGTCAGTGGTATTTTTGATGGGAACTGAACTGAATCAGTAGACCTCTTTTGGAAATAAGGCCATCTTAACAATACTAATTCTCCTACCCCCTGAGTGTGGGGGGTGTTTACTTACCCAAGTGTTTCCCGCAGTTTCTGCCTTTCTTCAGTGTTTTATGGCTTTCCCTGCCGTTGTCTTTCACTTTGGTAAGGTTTATTCCTGTTGTTGGTTTTTTCTTAACACTATTGTGAATGAGATTGTTTTTCTGATTTCTTTCTCATTATGTTCATTACTAGTGTAGAGAAAAGGCACCGATTTCTGTATGCTAATATATATATATTTTTTCTTCTGTACTAGGGGTTGAACCCAGGTTTCACGCCTGCATGCTTTGCAAGTGCTGGACCACTGAGCTGCGCCCCCAGCCTTTTTTTTTTTTTTTTTTTTACTTTTTGAGACAGGGTCTCACTAAGTTACACAGACTGGTCTCAAACTTGCGGTCCTCCCGCCTCTGCCTCCTGAGCCACTGGGATTACAGGCGTGTGCCACCGCACCCAGTGGTCTGTATGCTAATTTTTATATCCAGCTACTTTACAGAATTTTTCTACCAGTTCTAAGATAACCATATTTTATAGAAGAAAAGAGGCACATGATGTGGCTATAAGCCATTAATGAACACAGTGGGTAAAAGTGAGGGCTTTCAAATGAAGAGGCCTGTGGACAATGCAATGTCAGGTCACAGGAAGTGTTCTGGAATTGGTAAGAAACGTGCCCGGGACACCAGCAGGAGCTGGCCGTGACAGGTCAGCAGACCCACAGGGACAGCCAAGGCTCCCTCTCACTTTATGATTTAGGGGACTTCAAACCACAAAAAAGCCATCTCACCCCTCATAATTTTAGCTTTAATGATCATATAATGATATAATAAACCACCATTTTCTTAGTCTCCTGACATTCAGGGACAGACAGAAACACTAAACACTGCATTCTGATCACTAAGCTCTGGGGCACCATGTGACTTCAAAGTGCCAACTGCCTGTCTAAAGGATGAACCCCAACCTGGGAAAGAAGAATGCGCCACAGTAATTCCTAAGGTAAACCCATCATAACAGCAAAGCTGGGTCTGCAAATACTACTGGTAAGGCAGCAAAAGACGGTCAGGGCAGGCAGAGTATCTGCACCGGCCCTCCAGTGATGCACCATCCTGACCTGGAGCCTCTCAGTGTGGTGAGAGGGCACTGCCATGGGGATGCTGTTCTGTATGGCACAGTCACCCTCAGTTACCCCCATAAGTCAAATGTAACAGAGCTCATGGAAGCAGAGCACTTTCTCCAGGGGATTGCAGAAGTTCAGAGAAAATCAAAGCACAAAGAGCCTGAAGCGCCTGCTGGCTCAAAGTTGGAGCAGGAATGCCATGATCTCCTGAGTCTAAAGTGACTCCCAACCAACACCAGCAAGAAAGTGGGGCCTTCAGCTCCACGATGACACAGAACTTGATCCACCACCAACCTGAGTGACCTTGGAGACCAGTTCTTCCCCCAGAGCCCACAGATGGAAGCCCAGCTGGGCAACGCCTTGAGTGCAGCCTTGTGATACCTGAACACAGAATCCAGCCAAGCGTGCCCAGACTTGCAGCTCGCAAAGCCAATCAATGAGTGCTGTTTTAGTGCACTAGGGTGTGGCCAGCAGCCACAGAGAAATAAACAATAGGGAATCCAAATGGCGATGGCAAAGCCCCATAAGTCTGAGGGTCTGGACAGCCCACACTAAAAGGCCACACTGCCACCAGCTAAGTGGAGCAGTTGTAACCAATCCAGAGAGGACTGAGGAAGGCAATGCCCTAGATGGCTTAGTTGAAATCATGGACAGAAACAGCTCAGCTCATGGAGGCAAGGAGGAAAAGGGGAGCATGGCGCGTGGAGGGTTAATTAACACAAGCTGACCCACTCCGGCTCCCCAGCAGACAGGGTGCCCTGAGGCTGGAGACGAGGGGAGATGGAGGAGGAGGGCACACTCAGGCCCCTGCCGTGACCAGGGGCGTGTGCTGAGCCCCTGATATCCAGATCTACCCAGCTGCCCCAGGGCTTGTGCTGCCTCCTGGTGATGACCTTGGAGAGGAAGAGCGACTGGCCGCCATGCCCATGCTGGCTCCACCTCCAAGGCCAAGCCACGCACACAAAGGAGAGCATCATCAGTGCCCAGGACCAGCGGGCATTCTGGCAGCCCTGGGCACCCAAACTTCTCATGTCCACGGCACATCTCCCCTCTCCTGCCAGGTCTTCCTGCACTTGTTCCTCTCTCCCTACAGCCTTATGTCAGCACAGAAAGCTAGGATCCTCCTTAACACCACAGGCCTGACCGACTACTCCTCTACCAAGACCTCCCGGTGGCCTCCAAGGTTCTTCAAGTGCTGTGTTAGATCCTCAGGGTGGGCCTGGCACCATCTCTTCGGGCCTCTCCCCACGCCATCTCCTCTTCCTCAAGTTCCTCAACACCCCTGCTTCCTCCTGCCTGCCCTCTTCCTGAAATGCTGTTTTCCCAGATACCCACTTGGGCTCCCCCTCACCTCCTTCAAAACCCTGCTAAAATGTTGCCTTATCAAGGAGACATTCCTAGACCACCCTATGAAGAGGGGCTGCACCTCCCTCCACCTCTCATCTAACCCCCTTTCCCAACTTTTTCTACGTAAAAACCATCACACCCACCATAATTTTTATTCATATGGGTCGTGTATTGCTGTCAGCCTCAGCCCACTACAACATAAGCTTCATGAGGTTTTTGCTCAATTCTGGATCCCAACATTTTCCACTGGTAAATATCTGATAAATGAATAAATGAAAGACAGGAAACCTGGGAGATGTTGGGTGGTTAGGTTGAGTCAACTAAACAATAAGCAATATTGGGTTCAGGGGACCCCAAAATAGTGGGAGGTCACAGTTGCTGCAGGGAAGTCACAGATATCCTTTATTCATTCTTTCAGCAAATGATTTCCACACTCCTATTCTGCTTCAGATGTCCATAAAAGACAGTCTCCCCACAGGAGAAGAGCTCCTGTCATGGTCTGAGTGTATTTCCCAAAGGTCATGTGCTTTAACATCTGGTCTCCAGCTGGTGGCGCTGTCCTAGGAAGTGAAACTTCCCGAGGTGTGACTCTGGCTTTGTGAAAGTAGCTCCCAGGGGCTGACCTTTGGAGATTTTTTACCCAGACCTAGAGCCC
This sequence comes from Pedetes capensis, assembly GCA_007922755.1. NCBI lineage: Eukaryota > Metazoa > Chordata > Mammalia > Rodentia > Pedetidae > Pedetes > Pedetes capensis. Next base: position 87,472 of record VMDO01001235.1, read on the forward strand.
TGGTCTCTGTTCCCCATCTGCCATGCCATGAGGTCATCTACATAGGTCTAGCTGCTGCCACCCCACCACCATCATGGATGATTCTCTAACTGTGAGCTCCCAATAAGCCTCTTCCCCCATAAGTCTGTTTGGGTTGTTTCTTCTACTGCAGCAACAACAGCTAATACAGCTCCCCTCCTACAATGATGCCCCTGAAGGAATAGTTCATGATGAATCACACAAACGCAAGAGAATGATCTAGAAATACACATTCTTCTGAGAAATCATGGAAAACACAGCACCATCTGTAAACAGGTGAGGAAGCTCAGTGCTGCCAATATGAAGGGCTGTCTGCTCTCATGTCCTTCCAGCCCTCTATCTTCTTTATCTCTTTTGGGCTCCTCAACTTAGAATGAGTCCACCAGGAGAAATGAACTCTTTCTGTCAAATCATCAAGTGCTCAAGAGGAACCCTGAAGGTTGTGATGCCCCAGCCAGTGACACGGGAACACGCTAAGATTAGCCACATGCTGAGGCCACCAAACTGGCAGTTCCTAAGAGGGTGACTTATGGACGGGGAGGTGCTGCTGGCCAAGCAAGGGCAACAGGACAGGTGGCCCGAGAGCACCAGGAGAGACGGGGCCACCAAGGTCCTCCTGACAAAGTGATCAGATTTCCACCTCATGACTCCGCAGCTGCCACACACACCTGGTCTGCCTTTTCAGCACAAGAACCCTGTTTTCCAAAAGCTCAGCTTCAAAATCATCAAAAAGTTATCTGTTCCCTGTGCTTCCTGAGCCCTTCATGAAGAACATTCACAAATACAGTCTTCTCAAAAGAGAGTCCATCTTGAGCTGCCTAGGATGCAAGAAGAAAGTGTTGTAGCCTAAAAAGTTTATTTCTGCATGGTGGGGTCATTGACACAGAGACTGAAGGGTCTTCATGGTCCCACAGGTGATGATTATGGAAGATCCCATGAGACCCTCAAGAGTCCCCACCACCCAGGGTCTCATTTTGGAACAAACATCTGCCAAAGGAAAATAGGAATGGCAGAGTCCTCCAGGAATGCCCAGAGCCAGCTGCACCCACGCCTGGTGACCATCCCCTCCACAGCCATACTTGGGCAGTGGGAGCACTGGAAAGCCCTACACTCTTGAGACAGAGCAGGGAGTAACTTCATACCTGGTCAAGTCAGCGAGTAGGTCAGCCCTGTCTACTCTCAGGCCTTTGAGGCTGTTTCCCAAATTGTCTGAGATTTCTAGAATTTCTCTAAATATGGCCAATTCTGTATTGTGAAATTTATTATTTATTAAAAAACAAAATGTGCCAGGCACCATGGCACACACCTGTAATCCCAGAACTGGGGAGGCTGAGGCAGGAATATCTCAAGTTTGAGGTCAGCCTGGGATACATAGCAAAACCCTGCCTGGAAAAAAAAAAAAAGACAAAATATTGAAGTAAGAAAAACAGTTGGTAATGGCCCAAACCAGAAACCATTAACAGTTTAAAAAAGATAAATCATAGAATTGACTCTCACCCACGGAAACTTTCTTAAATGGCAGTATAAGCAATAACACCTGCAGCCATACCACTATGGTGTTGATCCCGTCAGATCTCAGAAGCTAAGCAGGGTCAGGCCTGGTTAGTACTTGGATGGGAGAGCACCTGGGAACACCAGGTGCTGTAGGCTTGGGAGACGGACCCAGCAACCCACTCCAAAAAAACAATCAGCCATGGAAAACCTCGAGAATAGCAGAGAAGCACTGATAATAGTGTTTCGCCTGTTGTAAGCAGGGTTGCTATGAGTTGGACACCAACTCGAGGGCACCTAACGACATAAGCAACAACAACAACATAAACAACAATGGGAGTGAAACTCACACGTACCGTGTTGAGTATAAGGAGCCAAAGTGAGGAAGATGTAAGAGTGAGTACCACTTGATGCCTCTTATGTAAAATTATGCTGAGGACAAAAGAGGACGATAACCTGTGGCACTAGAATCCAGGCCAGGGGTCACTTTCAGGAGCACTGTCTGCGGGGCACTCATGGAGGTTTCTGGAGTACAAGTCGTGTTGAGTTTCTGGATCTAGGGTGTTCTCTTTGTAAAAATGTATTGATGCACACTTACAACTTTGCACACTTTTCTGTATGCATGTCATACTTCATTTGTTTTTTAAAAATCAGGTCACACATTATTCTTTTGACTACTCTTAGCAAATGCATCTTGAGTTTATACAGGTCCACAAAACCCTGCAGGATTGACTCTTATCATCTCTCTGACCAAATCTCCCACTACGCTTCTGCTTGTTTACTTGACTTTTCCCATTCCTTGCTCAAGCTGGCCACCAACACACCTCAGGGCTTTTGCACTGGCTACTTCTGCCTACCATGGTCTCCCCTCAGGTTGCAAGGGGTCTGCTTTCTTACCTCCTCCATATTTTTATTCTAAACATTTTTATTCTAATTCAGGAATCGATAAACTGCCCCCACCCAAGTCTAAACTGCCTATTTTTGTGAATAAAATTTTGTGGGAATACAGCCACACTTGTCCCTTTATGTAATGTCTACAGCTGCTTTTGGGTTTTGTTGTTGTTTGGTTTGGCTTTTTATTTTCAGTGCTAAGGACCAAAGCCAGGGACTCACACATGCTAGGCAAGTGTCTACCACTGCACTCCACTCCCAGACCACACAGCTGCTTCTGAACTACAGGAGCTGAGCTTTGGCCCGCCAAGTCCAAAACGTGTACCACCTGGCCTTTCACAGAAAAGGGTTGCCAGCCCTGCTCTGACGTCCCCTTCCCTAGGAGGTCTTGCCTGACTGCCTCATTCAAAGCTGAACTTAATCCCCACTCACTGCTCCCCCACCTTTCTACCTTGTCCCCTTCCCTACTTTGCCATCCAAACCATTTACTAACAACCATCATACTCCACAGTTCATTTATTTTTCACTTTTTGTCTCCCCTCAGAAGAACGTGAGGTCCATGAGGGCAGTCACTTCAGGGTGCTCTGTTCTCTAGTCACTCCTAGAACCTCCAGTAACGCCTGAACAGAGCAGATACTCAATAAATGTGTGCTGAATCCAGATGGCACCAAACTCCAATGAGGTTATGGTTTGGGTGTGAAATGTTCCCCCAAACTCATGTGTTGGAGGCTTGGTGCCCAGTGCAATGCTCAGAGCAGGGCTTCTGGGAAGTGACTGGATCATGAAGACTTGAACCTAATCAGTGAATTAATCCATTAAGGGATTCACAATCCGAAGGCATTACTGGGAGGTGGTGGGAACTATGAGGCGAGGAGGAATTGGGTCGTGGGGAAATGTCCTTGAAGGGCACACCTTGCCCCTGGTCCCTGCTTCCCCTGTGCTTCCTGGCTGCCATGAAGTGAGGAGCCTTGCCTCAGACGCACTTCATGCTGTGATGTCCCACCTGCCACAGCCCTGGAGCAGCAGAGCCGAGGGACTGTGGCCTTGCGGTCTCCGAAGCAGCGACTAAGATGACTCTATCCTCCTTGCAGTGGTTTGTCTCAGGTGTTTTGTCCCAGCAGCGAGAAGCACCTGACACACACAATACACCAGGCGCTCAGGGCTGTGTTCACCATCTTTATCTCATTTATACTCTCTGTCTCAGTTGGAGGACTTTTCCCCAGTATGGATTAGGTCTAAGTTAAAATGAGATCTTCGGCAGCCTCAATTTCTTTTAAAAATTCAACAGATTAGGACCAGCCACCATAGCCCTGGCCAAAATATTTAGCATGAGCAAGTGACCCTTAAAGCAAGGATGAGAGGGAAGCGAGAGCTTTGTCAGGTTCATCTGCTTTATGCCAAAATAAATCACACATCTGAAAAGCTGCCATCAGTAAATAAACCCTCCCCGAGTGCAGCTTATTCAATCATCTGGTCATGCAGTCCGCAGCCTGGAAAAAGCAGGGAGCTGATGGCACAGAAATAGTTTAGATTTTTGGCACACTCCCAGAGTTATTTTCTGGTCCCTCAGTAAATCTTCATTTTCTCCCACAGCAAAACAATTTCAAAGATGAGATCTCTCAGTATTGTTTCCTAGAACCGCATGTGAATCTACAACCACCTCAAAATAAAGAGTTTAATTGAAATACACACGTCCAGGGTTGGGCTCTTCCCACCTGCTCATTCTGTGAGCACCCAGAAAAGCTGAAGAACACACACATTCTCCACGCTGGGGGACCGATGCCTGGTGCCTTCATAAAAACACCCAGCCTCAGAAACTTTCATGACTTAGGCTGTGCATACAACAGTGCAACCTCTGTCGTGGCTTTTAAAAGTAAGTTGCTTCAAATCATCATATTTCTTATGGCTTTTGTGATAGATAAAAACAACAGCTGTAAAATGTAAGGCCAGTTTTGCAGGTGGCCACCAGTGAGGCCCAAGGCAGTGGTTTGGTCATGGTATCCCCAGCCCTACAACTGAAACTAGTGTATGTATGAAGGATGCCCACAGAGAAGAGCACGCCACAGGAAGTCGCATTCTCTACACTGTCCGAATGTCACCCATCAAAGAACTGTCCAGCCACCAGATTAAAAACACAGTCAAAATATAGGTGGAAATCGTCAGGAAAACACAAACCCAAACCATGATGCCATCCACCTCACCACCTCAAACCCACCAGGATAACCACAATCAAAATGCCAGATAATGATAAGGGCCCTTCATGGGAACATGGACACATCGCAGTCCTCATACGCTGCCCGTGGGAAGGCAACATAGCATTGAGGGAGACAGCCTGGCAGTTCCTAAAGTTGAACACTGAATTGCCACAGGACCCAGCAATTCTACTCCTAGGTAACTGAAAACACCTCCACACAAAAACTTGTACAAAAATACTCGTGACAGTACTAATCTTAATAGTCAAAAGGTAGAAATAATTTTAATGTCCACCCATCAATGAATGGATAGGGTGTAGTATTCCCTACAATGGAATATTACTTAATGACAAAAATAAGCGATACACACAACATGAACAAGCCTTGAAAATTCTGTGCTAAATAGAAGCCAGTCACAAAGAGCACATGTTGTATGATTCCATTTACGTGAACTGCCCGGAAAAGTCACATCCTTAGTGGCATAAAGTAGATCAGTGATTGCCAAGGGCTGGGGAAGTACAGGGATTGTGGGAGTGGAGATGATGGGCTATGGGTTTCTGTGGGGATGATGAGATGTTCTAAAATTGACTCTGCTTTTAGATGAACAGTTCTGTAAGCATATTAAAAACCAGTGAATTGTACAATTCCAGGGGTAGATTGTATGGTGTTCACATTACATGCCAATAAAGCTATCTTAAAGAGAGTAGGGAGATCCCCCTCAGAGACTAGACAGCACTCACTGTCATTAGAAAGATGCACTTGAGCCAGGCTTGGCGGCACACACCTATAATCCCAGCCCTCAGGAGGTGGAGAGAGGAGGATTGGGAGTTTGAGGCCAGTTTTCACTGTAAAGAGAGACTATGTAACAGAAGGAGGTGGAGGGGGTGACATTTGGACCTCTGAAGAGATAAGGTTTTGCTTTGGCCTGAGCTAACTCAAGGCTGAGCCTAGTACTGTCCAGGATTCCACCGGGTTCTCCTCTCCTTCTCAGTGGCTGACTTAGAGATGACCAACAAGCAGAAACTGAGGCATTTTGCAAATAGAATATGCTGCATAAATGCACAGTAATTGGCTCAACTGAGCCCCGACAGCTGAGGAAGGGAGAAGGACCCAGGCTCGAGAAGGGAGCAGAAAGGGGGAGGTTCACTCAAAACAGGAGCTCATTCCCTCAGCCTCAGCTTTCCTGGTGGAAAACAGGTCAAACTGAGCATTCTCTGGGCACCCAGAATGCAGAAAATTGCTCTCAGGTGCTTGGTAAAACATGATATCATAAAAATGAAAATACTCACAAGCACCAAGGAGCCATTTGGAGAGATGAGGAAGAGCATCAGAAAGGTGGAACATATGGCTGATGGCTTCTGAGTTGTCTTTTCTTCCCCATCCATTAACAGAAAAAAATAATAGCTACTGAACTTCTTGGCTTTCATTTCAGCACAGTTTCCAGCTAGGATTCAGTACAAGGAAGAATTTCTGCTTCAGCACCTAAATAATTCACAACTGCTCAAAATATCCACCAGGAACCCAGGCTGGGGATAAGCCCGCTCCAAGCGCCATGCTGGCAGGGCTGTGTGGGCGTCATCATCTCAACTCCCAAGGAGCAGCTGCCTCATCTGCTGGCAGCCTCTGACACTCACCTGGAAGGAAGAATCCCTCTTCCTTGGCAGAACCCTTCTCTGCTCAAGGCTAACTCCTCTAGGGACTATATCTTAACTTGTTAAACATTAAGGTTGAAATCTCAGCCCACCCCTAACTGGCCCTGTGAGCTGGAACAGGATGTCCACCATCTCTGTGGCTCATTTTCCTTACTTGTAAGATAAGGACATTGATTTCCATTTCCAAGGGCTACTTTTGAGGATTAGATGAGATACCAGCATTTAGCACAGGGCTGCCACATACAAAGAGCTGGACAAATAGTGGTTACCAGTGTGGCAGCTGTTAATGTCGGTCAAGTACTCATTTGTTTATTCTTTCTCCTAGCCTGTGTTTTTACTGAGTCCCTGCAGAGTTCCAGACACTGGGATAGAGCAGCCTCCCTGCTCTCAGGAGCTGCTGGTCTCTGGCAAGAGGGACAACAAACCAGCCCACAGAGGAAAGAGTGAGTTATCCAACACCCAGAGGTGCTGGGAGAAAGTGGTGAAAGAGAATGAGATGGGAGCAGCTGGGGGCCACCTTTTTATTTTTTATTTTGACTATGCAAAGGCATTTAAATTATGGATAACACTTCAGAAAATGGGAATACTAGAGCACCTAACTGTACGCATGAGGAATCTGTATATGAACCAGGAGGCAGTTGTTCCAATAGAACAAGGAAACGCTGCCTGGTTTAAAGATAAGAAAGGTATACATCAGGGCTGTATACTTTCACTCTATCTCTTCAATTTATACGCTGAGCAAATAATCCGAAAAGCTGGACTTTATGAGGAAGAACACAGCAACAGGATTTGAGGAAGACTCATTAACAACCTGTGTTATGCAGATGACACAACTCTGCTTGATGAAAGTGAAGAGGATTTAGAACATTTACTGATGAAGATCAAAGATCATAGCCTTCAATATGGGTTGCAACTAAACATCAACAAAACAAATATGCTTACAACTGGGTCAGTATGCAACTTCACAATAAATGGAGAAAAGATTGAGGTTGTCCAAGATTTTGCTTTGCTTGGCTCTATAATCAACACCCATGGTAGCAGCAGTCAAGAAATCAAAAGACACATTGCTCTAGCAAAAGCTGTGGCAAAACAGCTCTTTAGAGTATTGAAAAGCAAAGATGTCACATTGAAGATGAAGGTGTGTCTGATCATGCCATGGTATTTTCAGTCATATGGTTGTGAAAGCTCGACATTGAACAAGAGAGACCGGAAAAGAATAGATGCTTTTGAATTATGGTGCTGGAGATGATTATTGAATATACCATGGACTGCCAAAAGAACCAACAGATCCGTCCTAGAAGAAGTTCAACCAGAGTGCTCCTTGGAAGCAAGAATGGCCAGACTGCATCTTACATATTTCGGACATGTATTCAGGAGAGACCAATCCCTGGAAAAAGACATCATGTTTGGGAGAGTGGCAGGTCAACGAAAAAGAGGAAAACCCTCCACCAGATGGATTGACACAGTGTCTGCAACAATGGGCTTAAATATAAATAAGATCATGTCCCTGGCACAGAATTGAGAAGTGTTTCCATCTGCTATACATAGGGTCGCCTACAGCCGTAGCCCTGTGGCATCCGATCCCGTCAGATCTCCGAAGCTAAGTAGGGTCGGGCCTGGTTAGTACCTGGATGGGAGACCGCCTGGGAACACCAGAAGCTGTAGGCTTGGGAAAAGGACCTGGCAACCCCCTCCCAAAAATCAATCTGCCATTGAAAACCCTATGAACAGGAGAGAAGCACTGACAATAGTGTTTCCCCTGTTGTACAGAGGGTCACTATGAGTCGGATACTGACCCAATGGCACCTAACAACAACAACAACATACATAGGGTCACTATGAGTCAGACTCAACTTGACAGCACCTAACAACAACAATTTTTTATTTTTTTATTTTTTTTAATTTTTGCAATACTTGGGGGTTGAACCCAGGGCCTCGCACATACTTTGCAAGTGTCCTACCACTGAGCTGCACCATTTTTTACTTTTTATTCTGAGTCAGAGTCTCACTAAGTTACACAGGCTGCCTGCAGCCTCAACGTCATTGAGCCTCCTGCCTCCACCTCCTGAGTTGGTGGAATGACAGGTGTGCACCACGGTACCCAGCTTTGGGAGCGATGTCAGAGAGAAGATACACACAGTGTGTGCATGATGGACATTAAAATTTTGTTAGTTTACCAAATGCCTACTGGTTGATCCATCCATGGATTGCAAACCCATTCTATGCCATCCTGCAAACGCGGCCACAGTCTGCTGTCCTCGGCTGAGGCCAGGCCTCCTCTCCTCTCATCCCCGACTCTCCTCAGAGATCTAAGTAAGTCACTACTCCTTGAGAGGAATCTGACACATCAGATGTCTTTTGGCATCTCTGACTGTTCTTCCCACTTCATTGAGAGAGTGGAATTTTAAACAGGGCCCTTGGGAGGAAAGGTCCTCTCTAAAGACACCCTAAGTCTGCAAGACAAGGAGTCAAGCAGAGGAGGGGGATGGCACGGGAGGGTCTTCATTTACTTCCGTCACACAGTGAAGGGGGAGATTAAATGACACAGAGCAAGAAGGAGTGAAGTTACTCCCAAAAACCAGATGTGGCCAGCAGGCATTAGACAAATACCAGCCTACCGAAGAGAACACAGGAGCTTAGAGAACATAAATACAACATGGGCACCAACATCCCTGGAGGCTCTCAGAGGCTGATTCAAACCAACACATTTTATCCCTAGTTCTAAAGTCATTAGCTGGGCCACCCCTGAAAAAAAAAAAACAACACTTTTCTTCAGGTCGTTTGACCCAATCTACACCTCAGTGGGGGAGTTGGTACTCCCTAATAAATGATTGTCAACATTATTTTCTAGAAGGAAAAAGTAAATTCTGGAAGGATGCACCCCCAAAAAACCTGTGGAATGGAGGCCTCTGAGAAGTATATGTAGGGTCGGATGTAGGAGAATGATTTACTCTCTATTAGATAATCCTTTATGTTATTTGAATTTTTACTGTTTGTTTCTATAATTATTTTTAAACAGAGAAGCTATTATTTCCAAAATAAATGTTGTTATTGTTAGGTGCCATGGAGTCGCTGTCTGACTCTAGTGACCCTAATTATAACATGTGAAACACTATTGTCAGTACTTCTTGGCTATTCATAGGGTTTTCGATGGCAGAAGGCTTTTTGGGAGTGGGTTGCTGGGCCCTCCCAAGCCTATAGCACCTGGTGTTCCCAGGTGGTCTCCCATCCAAGTACTAACCAGGCCCAACCCTACTTAGCCTCCGAGATCTGACGGGATCAGGCGCCACAGTGGTAGGGCTGCAGGACCAAAATAAATGAGAGAGAGAAAAATTGATTTGAGAGGTGCTGTGTGTTTGTCAATAATTACAAGTTTGGGGAGTGAATTTCTTTTTTGTAAATCATCATAGGTCATTTCTATCTAAACATAAAGAGAATACACAGCCACATTAACGATGCTCACATACATGATGACTTGTCATGAAGTAGAAAGATCCGTGAAAATGGGAGCAGGGTGCCAGGTTTCAACTCCCTCTGTCACTCAGGAGCTAAGGTGGATCCCCCCCTCCTCTGGACTTCAGGTGCTCTCTGAGGAAGATGCAGTCATCCAAACTAAAAAGCTAAATCTTCCCAACTGTCTAACTCTCTCTGAGAATTAAAGCACATGCATTTACTTCAAGCCTGCAGCCATAGCCCTGTGGCATCCGATCCCATCAGATCTCAGAAGCTAAGCAGGGTAGGACCTGGTTAGTACCTGGATGGGAGACCGCCTGGGAACACCAGGTGCTGTAGGCATGGAAGACGGACCCAGCAACCCACTCCCAAAAATCAATCCGCCATTGAAAACCCTATGAACAGCAGAGAATACTGACAATAGTGTTCCACCTGTTGCATGTAGGGTTGCTATGAGTCAGATGCTAACTCCAGGGCACCTAACAACAACAACATTTACTTCAAAATCTCCTGTGGTCTGAAAATTACAGAAGTAACACAGGCTAACCAAGGTTCAAATGACAAGAAGTATATGGACAGAGCAAGGCTCTCCTCTCCTACCCCTCACTGGGGCTCTTGCTTCCCTCTGACTTCCAGAATGAACCACCAATAAGGGGCTGATGCTGTGCTGCCCTAGATGGTAGCCACTAGCACACGGAGCTTTTTAATTTTTATGAATTAATTTAAATAACATTGAAAATTAAGCCCGTGGCTCACACTAGCCAGGTGCTCAGTTGCTGTATCAGACAGGACAGGACACAGACCAACTCATCACCATAAAAGTTCTTTTGGGAGAGTGTCGGCTGTGCGTAACAGAGGCCTTTCAGCTCCTCCCACCTCTGTTCAACACACATCTCCTGAGCCTCTACAGTTACTTACGTCAGGCTGCTGTGCCTGGGCTCAGGACCACCTAACGTGGTTGCCGTGCCACGGTCTCCCGACTTCCTGATCTGTGATTACAAGAGACTTGCTTCACTGATGGGTTCACTGCAGGCCCCAGGTCCTGGAACCTTCACCACTCACAACAGCTCACAGAGGCTGAAAACCTTATCACCATCTCACAGACTCAGTGTCCCCTGGAGTGGCTCCTCACAAACCGTTAGGCAGTCAAAGCCTGAGGTGAACACATAACTCTCACCTGCAGCTCTAGAATCATGAGCCAGGCTGCTCCTGAGAAACAATTCTTCAGGTCATTTGGCCCAGACTCTGCCTCCATGGGCTGTCCTCACTTTCCCCTAAAAAACAGCAGCCCAGACTGTCTTCTGGATTCCACCTGTCCACTCCACTACCCGCCTGAGCACATAACTGCCAACTCTCCAGTGTATATTATGGACCTTTCTGTTGATTAGGAAATTACAGTGCATCTTCTTCCATTCCTTACAAGTGTTCTGTGCTTAACTTTCTTCTAGAATGTTCTCCTCTCCCTAGATGCACCCCTTCTCAACAGAGTCCCCAGTTTATTGGCCAGGCAGTGTCTCCTTTTTCTTTAATATTCATCTCACACATCATCCCCTCCAAAAAGCCACACTGGCCTCCCAGGCTACATTAGGGCCACCCCACACCTGTCACTGCCCCAGACTGTCACTCTAGTAGGCATTTTGAAGGTGAAAATCTGGCAGGGAAGGGGTATGTGTGACTTGTCTTGAAATCACATTTTATAGCAATATACAACTTTTGCTAAGATATTTTTAAGAAAAATAGCAACGTTCTTAAAGATGCTCTTACTCACATTTTAAATGTGGGTGGGAAAATGTCAGTGATCCACTTCAAAGGAGTTTCTTTTAAGAAGTGGTTACTTTGGAGGAAAGTGGCTAGAGAGTGACTAAAGGAGGGCTATGCCTTCCCAAGACACCCCTCGACTTCACTAGTGATCCTCCGTGAGCTCCAACAACATCCTGGGTTTTTCTGTCATAACAGCGCTACTGCAAATCTGTTTACATTTCTGTTAGCTCTTCCAAACGAGCGAGGATTACATTCTAATTTTTTTGTGTATTTCTAGTACTCAGAACATAGGCCTTCTTCCTGGAGCCTCTATAATTATTTACATCAGGCTTCTCTAGCTGCAGTCAGGACACCCTAACAGGTGGATGATGTGAGTCACCCTGGTGAGGGCTCCCAGTTTCCTGCTCTGTAATTAAGAAAGACTTGCCCGTCAGTGGTCACCGTTTGTGGAAACCTCACCACTCCCAACAGCCTACAGAAGTTTAAAACCTTAACTGAGAACTCACAAACTCCAATGTCCCTTGGGGCCTATGTTTGTTTATTGGAAGGATATATAAAAGGGTGGACGGATACAGGAAGATGGATGAGTAGATGAATTAATAGATGGGTGTATGGGTGAGTAAGTGGATGGGAGAAGATACCATTAAAGTATTCAGTTCTGACTTTAGACCAGAATCTCCAAAAGAGTAAAGACATTAAATCTCTCCCTCTCTCTTCCTCTCCCCTCTCTCTCCCTCCCTCTCTCCATCTCTTTCTCTCTCTCTTTCCCCCACCCACTCTTGCCAAGCACACACATTTGCTCTCTCTCTCCCTTCATTTCCAGCAACACCAAAAATGTCTTATATTTAACAACTGCCCAGGGTACACTGAGGAAGAAAAAGGCTGCCATTTTCTACTCAGTGAAATACTAAAGAAAGCCTAGGGAAAGAACAAAGAAATCTTTAACAATGTATATTGGGTAATAGCATTAAAAACCACCTTTCCTCTAATGGACGTTCAATTTGGAGATAAACCTGCACCACCTTCTTCTCTGTAGCATGTGATTAAAATCTGCTTTCTTCTTCTAATTTGCTTTTCTCAAATTACCACACGGCTGCTGGCGCTGCAGACTCAGCCTCACGGCTGCCCTTGAATTACTGTGCAACTTTTCCTCCTTTTTTCCTTTTAATCAGCACTGAACCAAAAGATACCACCTACACCTGGTGGAAAACTGTCTCCAAACCTGGAGGCAAAAGGTGTCATTCAAGGTGCCACTCGCCCAGGTGGCAGGACACCCCTCAGCAGAAACACATCTCCCTTGAGATCTGGGAACGCAGGAGGTGAAGTTATCCTTGACAAGGCACCAGGTGGTATGAGAGAACCTGAAGTGTTTTTTCCACCTCTGACTAGGGAGATTTTATTACCCTTCTGCCTAAGCCTTCAAAACAAAGAGAATCTAAAAAGGCTGTAGCAAGTGCTTAACCAAAACCACTTTGTTCCATATTTTTCTAGAGGACCTCTTAGTACCAGGATCTGGGATTGTTAAGTGTTTGACTTGCAGAGTCAATCTTAACACTAGAAGGTAACTTACCCTAGAGGAGAGAGAGGAAATTCTATCGACATTGTCCTTACTTTTTTTCTCTTTGAATTTTCTTGGAAGTTATAATTACCTAGCTAGGTCAAATGGCAAAATATTCATGTTCATATAAGTGTATTGGACTTGACAGCACCTAACATAACGTGAATATATACACACACATACATGCATACATACCTATAATAGGCCAATTGCAATTTTCATTTGGATATACCTTTAGCCACAGGTTATGAAAGAAAGTAGATAGGGAAAAAATTTAAACTATGTACTTGGATGACAGTTCTGAGACATCAGTTTTCTTCCTCTACTCAGAAGTGTGACCAGTGCACCATTTTTCTCTTGTGCTATAGAAGATGCTGGCTGCAGAAAAGAATCATATCACTTAGGCTATCAAAGAAGATTCAAACTAACCTAATAAAGGGGTGATACTAGGGACGTATAAGAGGATTGGGAAAGAGGGGATAATCAAGAGTAATGTTGTTGTTGTCGTTAGGTGCCATCAAGTCGTGTCCGACTCATAGTGACCCTTATAGGGTTTTCAATGGCTGTTTCGGGATTGCCTCGGGAATGGATTGCCGCATTCTTCTCCCATGTTTATGGTGCTGGGAATCAAACTCAGGACTTCAGAGACTGCAGAGCAGCGCTCTACTAACTAAGCTAAATCCCAACCCCAATCAAGAGTAAGAGAGGGAGCAAATACATTCAAAGTACGTCATATGCATACATGGGAATGTCATGACAAAATCCCTTAGTTTGTACATTAATAAACACTAATTTTAAAAATACAAAAAAAAAGATTCAAAAGTGAACTAATAATAGTATTTAGTATAGTGGGAGCAAACTTAAGACACAGTACCATGTCCTAATCTTGCCAAATATGAAACATTAGCTAACCACCTTACATCTGAATTTCAACTTAGTCAACTAGCTAATGCACATTATTACTGTACTATTCAAAAGATATCAAGAAGGATAGAAGTGAAGAAAAATGTTGCTACTAAACAAAGAACCCTTATACCTCACACCACCATAACATTCTAGGTAACACCTACATTAGATACAGATCACAAAGACTAGCAGTATTTTCAGAACAATGAGTGGTAATTGGTATGTAGATCAGCTAAAACATGACATCACTCAGAAACATCAAGGAAGACTTAGCCAACTTGTTAATTGGGTTTTTGTCCTCTTTTCTATCAGTAAGGCTGATTAGTTACTGATTTGTAAAAGACTGATTAATTTTATCATAATATACATGAGTAAGTTATACTGTGTTCAAATTTTGTTTGTGCATGAAGACCCTACTTCAGTTAATCTTAACTTTGCAGATCAAAACTCACTAGCAAGGCTAAGAGCCTTTAAAGAAAAAAAAAATACACTTCTGAGGTGAGGGATAATTAAACAAACCCTGTACTGTTAACGTGCTGATTATTTCCCCCTGCTGTTGTCTAATAGTACTTCAAACTTTAACATAATACATAAATATCTTCAGGTAAAACTGTACTATACATCTAAGATTCAAATTATTACATTACTAATATTAGATTATTTCTTTGAGAAATCTTCTGGAACTTGAGTTATTTTAATTAATTTCCACAATAACCCTCTGGCAACTATGTTGCAAATCAACATTTTCCATAAGACATATCTGAGGCATGAATATTACAGAAATGATAAATTATTGCAACATAACTTGCAAAGCTGCTCCCCAAATATGTTTAATTTTCTCCATTTGATAGGACTTTTAAATGCATTATCTTTTTAATGTTCATGACACTGATATAAAGGCAAGGTCCCTGAAGTGGAAACACTGTGCTTTGAGACTCAGAACTTTAAAGCTGAGTGGGGTCTTTCTCATTGGCTAGTCAAAGCTAGGACCTGAGGATTAAGGACATGAAGATGCATTTCCTTGTCAGATGCACTGACAACCATGATTTGGCTGTCCTATTTGCAGAAGAAAATGGAGACTAGCTCTTGTTTTTATTCAGATTGGAGTTGATTAATAAAGGAAAAAATATCAAGAACTCTTGGAAAGAATTCCAGAGCTCATAATCCACTGATTAGATCTACCTTCATGCCCCACACACAAATAGAGACAAAAAGGGAAGATGAGCTGCAGTGTCTGCCCTAAGGACTCCCTGATCTTTGTCTCCCCGCCAGACCAATGTCTCTGGTATTTTCATTCCCTGTATCCAACTGTGAACTCGAACATCTCATTCAGATGCCCTACAGGTACCTCAAGGTCACCTTGCCCAGAATGGTGCTCCGTGCCCCTCCCCAGCCTGCATCTCCTTTAGTCACATGTCCTCAATGCCAGCTTCATAGGTGTGTGACCCATACATTTGCTCAGGGACCCCTGTTTACAGGGGCCTGTACTTGGCTTAATAGGGTCAACTCCTGCCATCTTGAAACTTTCAATAATTTGTGAACAGAACACCCCACATTTTCACTTTTCACTGGGCTGCAAAAATGATGGGACCAGTCCTGGCCTTCTGGAATGGCAGCGCCATTACTTCTGTCGCTGGAACGAACCATCTTGGACTCATCCCAGAGTCTCCCTTCCTTTCTTTATTCCCACATCCAATCATGCCATTTCATGCCCAGGGTTTTATGCAAAGACAGAGTACAAAAGAACTAGCAATCGACTGAAGAACTTCTGTGATCTTGTTCAAATGCAGACTTGGATGCAAGTCGTGGGAAGGCCCCTGAAATTTGGCATTTCTAACACACTTCCAGATGACTTCCACTTGTCCTTTAATTATTTATCAAGATTCATCTATACCAGAGACACTCACTGATGCCCCAGGCTGATACAGATGCCTCCTCACGGTCCTCCACCTGCATACCCTGTCTCTACATCTGTCATTTTGACCTCAAACCACTGTCTTTTTGTCTGTCTTTCCCCAAAAGGCCGTGAGTCTCTTACTGGCTGATCTTATTTTCTTTTGTAGCTCTAGTTCCAAGCTCTGCGCTTGGCATATAAAAGATAGTTCACAAATGCTTATTGAATAAGATCAATGCAGTTTCAAAAAACTTTACCTCACATTTGAAAAACTAATGGTTTGATCTATACAAATGTTCTTCTGTTTAGAATGAGCTTCATTTGTTTTCTAAAATGATTCTCTCCTTTCTATCCTATACCTTTGGGGAAAGTCACCAGCACAAACAGCTGCAGGGCTCATGTTACACCTAGAAGGCATCCTGCCCTGTCCTCCAGGGTCACTGTCCCTCAGGGTCATTTCTACAACTGAGAACAGCTGTGCCTCCTACGCCTCTGAGGGTTTCCAGGGCCCACTGGCTTACACACAAGACTTGTTTGTACAGCGATATTGCCAGAGTTTCTCTGCAACGCCAACAAGAAAGCAGGACAGAGGCGATCAGGAGAGGGAGGGGTACCCCAGAGGAACACAAAGCCTGCCGCACCCCCACTCCACATGCTCTGCCTGACATCCAGCACTTCATCAGATTTGCCATCCCAGGAAATCCTGTTGGAAAAACAATCTCGATTTGGCTAGGGCAGGGACTGGAAAGAATCATTCCACCCCCAGCAACACTGTAGACAGCACTGGGTCTAACCATGACCTGTGCATCCACGCACTTGACACTCACAGAGCAGCCACTGAGGGGAACGTGAGGTGAGGTGAGGGCCAGAAAGGAAGAGTCCCTGCACACAAGGACATTAGGAATATTATTATGAAGCCAGGCACAGTGGGCTGAGGCAGAAGGATCCCACATTCAAGGTCAGAGGCAACCTGAATAACTTAGTGAGACCTTGACTTAAAATTAAAAAGAAAAAAAATTAATGGGCTGGGGGTGAACACAATGGTAGAGCAGTTACAAAGTAGGTACAAAGCTATGGCTTCAACCCCCAAATACCAAAAACATAAAAAGAAAATATTATCATGAGCTAAATTCCACTAATGCTCTACTATTCCAAGTGTGGCCCAGGGGCCAGCAGCACAGGCATCACCTACCTGGAAATGTGTTGGAAATGCCACATTTCAGGGCCCTCCCCTAGACCTCCTGCATCAGAATCTACATTTGAACAAAAGCACAAAAGGCCCTCAAAAACATCTGGGACAGAAAAGCATTTACATGCCCCTCCCAGAGCTCAGTATCAACTCTTCTTAGCCTAAATCTGATTCAAATCAAACCTCAGCTGCAAAGTCCACCCTGATGGTTCCTGACCAACATCCATTTGTTCTCCTACCTCGGGTGCCACACCTGGCTCTCTGCTACTTCCTGGGAGAAGCAAGTTGAAATTCTTCACCACCCACACTGGGAAGTAAAGGATGGCCACACTACCTACTCGATGCCTATCATGCTACCTAGTCAGTGCCTATGCCATGTCAGTCTCACAGTAGATTCTCCTTGGGATAACTTCTCATATGGCACAGAGTTCAAACCCAAGCAAGCAATGCTGCAGAAATAAACTGCCCACCACCTTGTCATCCTACCACGTCAGCAAGCATAAAGCTAGCTGCCTTGCTGTGTGGAGCTGCACCTGCCCTCTGAGCCACCTGTAAGCTGCCCAGAGTGTACCATTTCCTTAAGGAATGAATTGATACTTAACGACACAAATGAAAAAGGATTCTCTAATAATTTTTCTTGTTCAGGAATTTGATTACAAAAGGATTTCCTAAAATAAGCCAGGGCTTAGATAACATCTTATTAAACTCTCCTGGAAGATTTATTGTAACAATAATTACAACCCAATTTGATGTATTCTGAAAGGCACGACAGCTTGATTAGCCAACAGCTGTTCCTCCCCAACACACACACACACACCCTCTGTTCCTTCCATAACTGCAAAGCCTTCCTCCCACTACAGAGAGGGAAGACCCCGGCACACGCATTCCTAGATGCTTTTGTAATTAAAGCCTGAGAACAAGATCCAATCCTGGCCAGGGGATCTGATGGGAAGACTGGTGGGCTCTAGAAAAGGTGCCCCTCAGCAATAAAAAGAAATGAATGAGGAAGTGTCTCCTCTTGGTGTTGGAAGAGGCGGCGCCGACATCCAGTACTGCAGCCGCCTTATAACCACGGTGGCCATGGTGACATGGCAGACATGCCGAGGATGGTGTGCAGAAAGCTGGAAGCCCCTGAGTCTGTGCTGCGCTGCAGAACACCTCTGAAGCTGCCCTCCCTCAGGGACTTCGAGCTAGGTAAGGTGACGAGTGTCCTCGATCTTTAAGCCACGTTAACTTGGTCACTGACTTACCTACACCCAAAAGCATCTTAACCCTCAAGTCCCAAGAGGCAATGTTTCAAAGAAGAAAGAGCTTTGGATTTTGAGGCAAATGACCCGGGTTCTAATTCACTTATTAGCCAGGGAATCCAAATGGCTTAATCTCTCTGAATCTCACTTTCCACATCTGTAAGATTGAGAGAACAGGCAATAACATAATAACATCAATAAAATGAAGATACTCAGGAATATAACAATCACATGAAATAATGTGGACATAACCCCTTTGTCAATAGCAATGTTTTGTTCAAATACAAGTTTCCTAGGTAATAATTAAGCCATAGACTTTTTAAACTGCAGCCATCTACCTAACTTCACTGCTTTACTTTGTGACCATGAAATACCTCATCCAATGGCACACAACTGGTTGGTGACATAACTAAACCACACATTTGACTCCCAATTCAGTGCTATCATACAAGTGTTATCCTTGTATAAACAGGTTATGAGCTAAATTAAATATTCAATAGTATTTAATGAAGTCATACTATGTGCCAGGTAGTAGTCTTGGTACTACAGACTCAGTGGTGAACAGCATCAATAACAACAAAATGTTGCTATCCTATACTCATGAAAGGAATTTATTCAATCTACATTTATATTTATTGAGTGCCTACTATGTACAATGCCTGCAGCCATAGCCCTGTGGCATCTGACCCCATCAGATCTCGGAAGCTAAGCAGGGTCAGACCTGGTTAGTGCTTGGATGGGAGACCCCCTGGGAACACCAGGTGCTGTAGGCTTGGGAGACAGACTCGGCAACCGACTCCCAAAAATCAATCTGCGATTGAAAACCCTATGAACAGCAGAGAAGCACTGACAATACTGTTTCTCCTATTGTACATATTGTATGTAGGGTCATTATGAATCAGATACCGACTCAATGACACCTAACAACAACAACTATGTACAATGTAATGTACTAGGATTGCTGTTCAAATACAAATTTCAAACCAATTCCAAAGATGTCAGTCATGTTTACCAGGCTTTGTTAAAGAATGAATAATGTGAAAAGTCTATACGTTGCTCAATAAATGTCAGTATGAAAAATGGCAAGTTCAAGTGAAAAAGTTGTGAATGCCATGCTAGCATCTGAAAAGTGGACAGAAGATAGCTAGGACTCTGCTCTAATTAAAGCAGCACAGTCCAATAAAACCACGTTAAGGCTAAGCCATGTTCTTCTACCATGTCTAAATTTCAAGGGTTGGCTCAATTGGAAACGCCAACAAGGAACATTCAGCAATTCTTTCGCTTCCCCAGGCCTCTGTCTGGTGACCTAGTCTCCTCTTTTACCCCTTGTCCACTGGAACTTCTCTTCCATTCTACATAAAGATTCACACACAAGTGATATGATGGGACGGCATCCTAGACTCTGAAGAGAGACAGCACAAGTGACTTCTCCCTACTGCAACTGGACACCAGGCTGCTGAGGCTGGGCTGTTAGGTTTTGTGTTTGAAAGTTTTCTTTGCAGAGCCGGGCGCGGTGGCGCATGCCTGTAATCCCAGCAGCTTGGGAGGCGGACGCAGGAGGATCACAAGTTCAAGACCAGAGGCAATCTGTGTAACTTAGCGAGACCCTGTCTCAAAAAATTGAAAAATAGGCTGGGGGTGCAGCTCAGTGGTCCAGCACTTGCAAAGCACGCAAGCACAAGACCCTGGGTTCAACCCCCAGTATCGCAAAAAAAAAAAAAAAAAAGAGAGAGAAAAAGAAAAGAAAATTTTCTTTGCCAAAATTTCACCTAATCATTTAGAAAAGAAATATTTTAAAGTGGTTGTTTTGCAAAAAGCTGTTTCTATAGTATTGATACTATAATCAATATAGTAGTGAATGCCAAGATCCTTGGGGGCAGGGGACAACAAAAAGAATACTGCTCCCTGTCACTCCGTGGAAGGCACACTGAGAGGGAGACACCTTTCATGTGCGTCTCTCAACCATCACACTGGGTGCTCAGAGCAGGGGCAGGTGATTCCCTCTCAGCTTCCAGCTTGGTTCAGGATTAGCCTTTTGATGCACAGGGATAATCTGAGGGTGCTATAATCTAAAAGAAAAGAGTTCGGAGTACAGAACCTAACGGAGCACTTACACGTATAGTTTCTTTGAAGAAAAACACCATGTTTCCCAAGAGTGGAAACAGTTCCTGGTAGCCTCTCGATTGTGGCATTCACAATCAGTTCTAGGATGCCAGCTTTCCTGCCCAACTCTGGACACACAGAGTTTGTACCCCGGCAGGGAGAACCACTCTACCCATTCAGCTCCTCCATCGCAAACCCCAATCCGGATTTATCTACTTTGGTGTCTGGAAATGCCACTGAAGGTTCCGCTGTTTTAACTATGGGGGAATATGTCAAAGACATAGAAGAGCTTTGGGTCCAGATAATTCTGGAGTTGATACCAGCAGCTCCATGTCTTTTCAGAGATGTGGCCTTGGACAAGTCACTTGAGCTCTTGGCATCTCAGTTTTCTTATCCATAAGATGGGAACAACACCTCCCTCAAAGGCTGTGGTATGTTAGATGTAATGGAATTAACAGGCTGACCCATGGAAGATTCTCAAAAATGGTCCCTGTAGCTACTCACATGGTCCCAAACAACAGTCCTGAAGATTTCTATGGCCCCCTGCATCCATCACCAGTACCTTACCAATGGAACCTATTTGTTGTTGTTGTTGTTAGGTGCCGTCAAGTTGTGTCCGACTCATAGTGACCCTCATAGGGTTTTCAATAGCTGATTGTTTCAGGATTGCCTCGGCAGTGGCTGCCCATAGGAACCTATTTGAGCAGTTCATTTCTTTTACAAACTGAAACGTTCACTTACTAAGAAGCACAGATTATTAATTAGCAGCCCAAGATGCATGGCCTGAGTTTCCCCACTTATTCTGGGCTCCACAGCCAGCACTCCTTGTATCTTGGGGTGAAGTGAACAACTAATGCAGGTTCCGAAGTACCTGCTGCTCCTACAGGGCCTCCAGATTCAGGTAGGCTCTGGGGAAGATCACTCGCAATTTAGGCAGACTGGGGCGGGCTGTGGAGAGAGGATGTGACTCTCTGTGATGGTCCATACAATTCTTTAACTTTGTGAGTATCTAGGAAGGAAGGAAGGAAGGAAGGGAGGGAGGGAGGGAGGGAGGGAGGGATGGATGCAGGAAGGCAGAAAAGAAAGAAGCAAGGAAGAAAAGAAGGAAAGAAGGAAGGAAGGAAGGAACAGAGGAAGGGAGGGAGGAAAGGAAGAAGGAAGGAAGGAAAAAAGGAAAGAAGGAAGGGAGGGAAGGAGAAAGGAAGGAAAGAATTCTCCCACAACAAATGCTGTTGACTCCAAATGTTTGGTTTTGTTTTGTCTTTTAAATTCTTTGTTCTCTAAACAAGTGGGTTGGTTATCTTCCTAAGGTGATGCCTGGAAGAATAATTTCAGCTCCTTATTTGGAATATTCTAGGAAGTATGTGGTACAAAAGCACCAAAATAAAATGTTTAATTCATTTTAATTGGATAAATGATAATCACAATGGGGGGTGGGCAGAAGAGGCAGAAAAGAAATGTGCCAGGAATTGTTTTAATCAACGCCAAAATCAGCATGTTGAAATATAAAACTTTAAACTCTTTGCCATCAGCTGGGCCATAAGAACTTAAACTTCCCAAACTCTAATTAGGCTGGGAAACTATTTATTGTCTCCCAGAACATGAGACAACAAATACATGTCCTCTGGGGAGTACTTACCTATGCTAAGGAAGACCTAGCCTTGAGGGAAGGCCTAAAAGAGCAAATGCCCAGTCCCCCGGGTCAGGGCAGGCAGAAGGCGGAGGCAGAGGCGACTCCAGCAGCCTCACGTCCTGCTCTAGCCCCTTCATTACGCAGCCTCGGTGAAACTTAAGCCGCACGGGCATCCACCACGGGACTTACAGCAAAGCACACCCGCCACTCTCTGGCCATGGACCGCACGCGCCAAGTGTTTCTGTGCAACCACGGCTGCAGACACGCTGCCTACCCTGCTAATCCTTTTATTATTAAGTCTAGAGCGGCGCTTAGCTCGGAATGGAATTCAAGATCCTCCAGAACATTCGGCAGGAGCCTGCTTTCCTGGGAGACCGTGGGGCACCACATTCCCTCCTTGAAACCGGTCTGTCTACAAATGAGTTTCACGGGCCCCCATCATAAACTCCCACTAGCAAAAGTTAAGTTGAAAAAAAATTAAAGGCAGGGAAAGCCCTTCCATCCCTCCCAGTCGACACGGCCCAGAGGCGTCTCCTGCCACGGGGGACGCTGCCCAGCCACGTTCCCGGGGCGTCCTGGAGCCTGGAGTCCCAGGCAGGTGAGAAGAGGAAATCCCGGACATAAATAATTCGATTTTGAAGTCAGAAGCCAGTGGCCTGAGCCCTGGCACAGCTGCTCTGGATCGTGCGTGCCAAGTTGGGTGCGCCTGGGGAGGCGGGGGAGAGGCAGCACCTGCCACCCACCTGCACCGGGTCTGGGGGCTCTCGGCAGAGCGGCCTCTGCCCGAAGCCTCGCCCTCCCCGACCCGGGGGCAGCGCCTGACCGTCCGCCGCGGGCCTGGGGCCCCACCGGCTCCCGAGCCCCAGTCTCCCGGCGCAGGTTCCGCACGCTCCTCTCCAGGTGGTTCCGACCCGCGCCCGGCCTCTCCCTCCAGGGAAACTTCCCGGCCTCGCGGGTTCGGGGCCAGCGCCAGGGGCGGGGCTCAGCCCGCAGGGCCCGGACCCGGGACACAACGCGAGGGACCCGGCCGCGATCTCCACGTGGAGGAGGAACGGCTAACAGTGCGGTGCGGTGCGGGTGCAGCGCCTCCGCCCGCATCCCGGAAGGTAGGAGGCAGCGCCCCGGGAGGAGCAGAGACCCGGGCGCAGGACCCGGGCCACGCGCGAGGAGATGGTGGGCCGCCCGGGAGGCCTGGCCCGGCACGCAGCGCAGCCCCCTCCCCAGCGCGCCCCCGGCCGGCGCCCCGCGCCCGCCCCGCGCACCTGGACCAGGCAGGACACCTCAGAGTCGTCCAGCAGCCGCACGGTGCAGCGCATGTCGGAGCTGCGGAGGTGCAGCATCCTCGCGGCCCCGCCGGCCCTCGGCGCGCGGCGGCAGGAGGCGAACATGCGCCGCGGCGGGGCGCGTCCACGCGGGCACGCGCGCTCCTGCACGTGCGGCGGGCGGGTCCCGCGTCCTCGTCCCTCCGAGCTCGCTCTCGCAGGGCTCTGCCGGAGCTGCGGGTCGCCGCGCCCGGTCTCACAGGCCGAGCCGGGGCGGAGGCGGAGGGCGGAGGCCGCGGGGCCTCCCAGGCTCCAGCTCCAGCTGCGTCAGGCAGCGCCGCTGCTCCAGGTGGGGCTCGCGGGGTTCGTCCCAGCCCCGCTGCTCGGCCCAGGCTGCGGGCGGAGGCGAAGAGCGGCCCGGGTGTCACCCGCGAGGGGCTCCACGCGCCTGGAGAAGGCCCAGGCTCAGCCGCACTGGGAGCGGGCTGTAGTAACAACCTCGGTCCTCATAGAGATGTTAACGCGGTGGCTGACTTAACACGAGCAGCTGTGGGCGCTCCCTTCTCTGGGGATCCAGAGCCTGCCTTAAGCAACGTCTCTGGGTGTCTCCCAAGGCCCCAGGGTGATCTCTGTTTGCATTACCTCCTGGACTCCTGCCCTCTCTCTGGGGAGAGCCTCCTCCACCTCCAGTTCCCAGGAATACGGAGTCTCATGACAAAGAACGCTCTCATGCCATTTTACAGGGACCTCTGGTACCAGGGACCCCTGAAACCCTGTCTTCCCCAAGGGACCTCAAGCCCCTATGTGACGTGCCCTAGGCCCAACAGTGGCCCAGAGGTTGGAGAAGCCAGTGGGTGGGGCTGGGATGTTGGGAGTGGGAATGGAGGTCAGCCCCGACCCTGCCCGCTTCTTGAGCAAAGCAGGTCATTATGAAGAAATGTTTGCTAGATGGAGATCTTGTTGCAGATGTTCCGAGTGCCAGACCTGCACAGAGACCCCTCATCTAACGGACACCCAGTCCTGTGGAGGAGGGAAGGCCCAGAAATTTCCCCTCCCCGTGATAGGGCCCACGGCCCACATCTGCTCTAGGAACACCTGGTGGGCTGGCTGTGGCTTAGTGAGACCCCGGTGTGTTTGGACTTCTGCCAGCTCCTTCTTCCTCCCCTCCCCTACCACTAATAAACATCCTACAGGCCAACATCTGCTTCTAGAATCCCTGCACTATCACAAATTGTCAAGGCAGGAGGATAGACCGTGTGTCATGTAACATTGTGATAACTGGATAATGGCTCTAAACATCTAGAAAATAGTATGTGGGCCTCTCCTCTCCTGTCTGACAGCTTGTCACGCTGTGGGGCTTGTGTGCTGCTTTGATGCTGAAAGCTATGCCACCAGTATTTCAGACCCCAGCAGGGCCACCTATG
This sequence comes from Pedetes capensis, assembly GCA_007922755.1. NCBI lineage: Eukaryota > Metazoa > Chordata > Mammalia > Rodentia > Pedetidae > Pedetes > Pedetes capensis. Next base: position 112,146 of record VMDO01001235.1, read on the forward strand.
GTGGACAGGTTTTAGCTGAGCTTCCAGACTAAGACAGCCTAGGGAGAAGGACCCAGCAGCCCACTCCCAAAATAACTAGCCATTGAAAACCCTGTGGATAGCAGAGAAACACTGTCAAATATAATGCCAGAAAATCAGTCCCCCAGGCTGGAAGGCATTTAAGAAATGACTGGGGAAGAGTTGCCTCCTCAAAGTAGAATATACCTTAATGATGGGAATGGAGTAAAGCCTCTGAGACCTTCTTTTGTTGATGTGGGATGACTCAAAATGAGAAGAAACAGTAACTGCAACAATGGCTCAAACATAAAAAATTGTGTGCATGGCACAGTGTTGGATACTGTTTCATACTGCTGTATACTGGGTCTGTATGAGTTAGACCCAACTCAAGGACACCTAATAACAATGTGGGCCTCCATGTGCACTTTTGCCCTGGGCAGTTCAAACATCAGGGCCTGACGGAAAAGTCAGAATTAAGAGTCTGGGAAGACGTGGACTTGAGTCTTGATGCAGCTACAAGCTGACTCTGGGGATCTTAGGAAAGCCTCTTTATTTATTTTTTCAACTCCACAGGGGAGCAGAGCTGTGGTGGTTCCACCCACATGACGGGGATGAGAAGCTGGGATGAGAGGAGGCCAGAGGAGGACAGGTAGCCGTCTGCAATCTCTAAAGCCCCACGTGCATACATGAGGTGCCAGTGGTGCAACACACTCTGGTGTGAAAACTGCAACTATGGTTGGACCATCTCGCCCAACCCAAAGAAGAGATAGCTGAGAACAAAGGAAAGTCACCACCTGACACAGCCTGTGCTTGTCCTCCAAGGCCACACACTTGTCCATTCCATTATAGTGACCTTTAGTTCCAAAAGAGACATGTCAGTACCCCAAATTTGTCATATCAAGGGAACAAAAAAGACCAACAAGACAATGTGGAAAAAGACAGAACAAAGATCACACAGTATGGGATTGCGAGAAACAGATTTTTGAGGAAATGAGAAGAGTCTGAGATTGGTTATCTGGGCTGGTTAGAGATAAAGGCTGAGATCTCAACTGACTGGACTCAGCTGAATGAGGATGAAAAGGAAGGAGTCCCCTGGTGTGTGTGCAGGAAGGAATTCAAGCAATCAAGCGGAAGGAAATACTGCAGCAGTAGAGGAATCAGCACCATCTTTGAAAATCACCACAATGGCTATTCACTGTGGCGGGAGATGCTGTGAAGGGCACCACCGTTGAACAGAGCTTCCTGATATGAGTGCGGATGCCAGGAGCCTGGGTTGGCAGAGGACAAATCGTGCCACTTACACTTCAGTGCCTAGGAGGGAATAGGTGGCCTCGGGGTGATGTGAACCACAGGCATTTTGTTGGTAGCTGAGTATCCAAATACGGTCCTGTTTGATCTATAGGACACAACATTTCTAGGTCTGATGAAGAAAGCCTGACTAATTCCCCACCCCTTAAACTTTCTCCTATCTGAATCTGTCCCTGCAGACAACCCCAGACATCATTTAAGTAAGAGTATAGTGGTTCAGGTGAGTAAAGAACATCAGCCATAGTAGTGGCTGCAATGTCCAGTTCTATTTTGTGTGTGTGTGTGTGTGTGTGTGTGTGTGTGTGTGCGCGCGCACACACGCGTGCGCCTCATGCATGCTAGGGAAGCACTCTACCACTGAGCCACATCCCCAACCCCAATGTCCAGTTCTTAACAAAAGTGGTATCTTCTGCTCAGTGGTAGTTACTGCTGTTCCTTATCAAAAAAATTCTGGGGGATGAGGGTGTAGCTTAGTGGTACAACACTTGCCTAGCATGGGCAAGGTCCTAGGTTCAATCCCCAGCAGCACCAAAACAAAAAACAAAAGCAAATTTCACAACTCATGGGTCACAGCACTTTGGCAAACCACAAATGAATAACAAGTGGCCTGGCCACAAAAGATTGATAGTGGTAAATATTGTATTTTTTATTTAAAAAAACATTTTTCTATCTATTAAAATTGCTAATTGAAAAAATAAGTATAAATCTAATAAAATATTTACAAGATCTGTATAAGGAAAACTACAAAAACTCTGGAAATACAAGAAGTGAAGATATGGCATATGTTCATGGACAGGAACAATCAACATTGTTAAGATATCAGTTCTTCCCGGCTTTATCTATAGACTCAATGACATCCAAATCAAAATCCCAGTAAGTTATCTTGCAGATATTAATAAATTTGTCCTGAAGTTTATGGAAAGGGAAAAGACTCAGAGTTGTTGTTGTTAGGTGCTCTCAAGTCATGTTCCATTCACAGCGACCCTCATAGGATTTTCAATGGCTGATTGTTTCTTGATTGCCTTGGGAGTGGATTGCCGGGTCTTTCTCCCATTTTTATGGTGCTGGGAATCGAACCCCGGACCTCAGAGACTACAGAGCAGTGCTTTACCAACTGAGCTAAATCTCAGCCCAAGACTCAAGAGTAGCTAACACAACACTGAAGAAAAACTTACAGGACTGACACTACCTGACTTTAAGATTTAATATACAGCTGCAGTAACCAAGACAGTGTGATACTGGCAAAAGCATTGACAAATAAACCAATAGAACAGAATAGAAAGTCCATAAATAGACACAAATAGTCAGCTGATGTCTGAAAAAAAAATCAATTCCATAAAGAGAACCTAGCCTTTTTAGCAAACGGTGCTGAGAATAACTGTACGGCCACATGCAAAACAAAACAAAACAAAACAAAAAGCATGAGTCAAGATACAGACCTTACATTGTTACAAAAATTAACTTAAAATGGATCATAAACCTCCATGTAAAATTGTTGTTGTTAGATGCTGTCAAGTCAGGTCAAACTCATAGTGATCCCGTGTACATCAGAAGGAAACCCACCCTGACACTGTGTCATACCCAGCCCAAGTCAATGCTTCTCTCCTATTCATAGGGTTTTCCATGGCTGATTGTTTCAAGATTGCTCCAGGGGATTCTTTCTCCAATTTTTTCGGTGCTGGGGATCAAACCCAGGGCCTCTGAGTCTCTGAGTTCACAGAGCAGCACTCTACCAACTGAGCTAAACCCCAGCCCTACATGTAAAATAGAAAACTATAAAGCATCCAGGAGAAAATCTATGCAACCGTGAGTTTGCCAATTAATTTTTTTTCACTTTTTGAGACAGGGTCTTGCTAAATTATGCAGACTGCCTCTGTTCTCAAATTTGTAATCCTCCCACCTCTGCCTCCTGAGCCGCTGGGATTACAGGCGTGCGCCACCGCTCCCGGCCCAATTAATTTTTATATAAACACCACAAGCAAGATTATTGTAACTTCATTAAAATTTTAAATCTCAAATTTGTTATAGTGGTATATACCTATAATCCCAGTACTCAGAAGGCAGAGGCAGGAGAATGGCAAGTTCAGGGCCAGTCTGAGCTACACAGTGAGTTTGAAGACAGCCTAAACTACACAGAGTTACTGTCTCAAAAAAAAATTAATTTTTGTCTTGGAAGGACACTATTAAGAGAATAGGCAACTCATAGACTAGAAGAAAAGTTTTGCAAAACGTATCAGACAAGGACTTGTATCCAAAATATACAAAGAACTCTTTCAACTCAACAGTAAGAAAATAAGAATGAGCAAAAGATCTGAACAGACACTTCAACAAAAATAAGCAAACGGCAAATGATCATATGAAATTATTCTCAACATAATGTCATTAGAAGATAAGTTCAAATAATGGGGTACTACATACATCTATTAAATGGATAAAATCTAAAATACTAACAATACCAAATGCTGATGAGGATGTAGAGCAACAGAACTCTGATTCATCACTAATGGGAAATGTAAAATAGTACAGCTACTTTGAAAGACAGGTTGAAAGGTCCTTACACAATTGAACATAGGCTTACTGTTGTTGTTGTTGTTAGATGCCTTCAAGTTGGTATCCAACTCAGAGTGACCCTACATACAACAGGCAAAACACTATTGACAGTGCTTCTCTGCTATTCATAGGGTTTTCAATGGCGGATGGATAATTTGGGAATGTGTTGCCAGGTCCTTCTCCCAAGCCTACAGTATCTGGTATTCCCAGGTGGTTTCCTATCCAAGTACTAACCAGTACTGATCCTGCTTAGGCCTGATCTTGCTTAGCTTCTGAGATCTGATGGGATCGGATGCCACAGTGCTATGGCTGCAGGTGGGCTTACTGTACAGTCTAGCAATTCTGCTCCCAGATACTCATGCAAATGATTGAAAACATGTCCACACAAAAACCTGCTCATAGATGTTTATATCAGCTTTATTCATAATTGCCAAACTTTAGGAGCAAGATGTCCTTCAATAGGCAAATGGGTACATCTATGCAATGGTATATTAGTGGAAGGAAATGAGCTATGCACATACATGGCAGGACCTTAAATGTATATTGCTAAGTGAAAGAAGGCTGGGGTTTAGCTCAGTTGGTATAATGCTGCTCCACACACTCTGAGAACCAGGTTCCATCCCTAGCACTACAAAAATGAGAGGACATGGCAATCCACTCCCAAAGCAATCTCGAATCCCTCAGCTATTGAAAACTCTACGCAGGTCTCTATGAGTTGGACCATACTCTACAGCACTTAACAGCAACAACAGAAAGTGAAAGAAGCCAATCTGAAAAGGCTATGAAATGCATCATTCCAAAAAAAAAGAAAAATAAAGAATGTATGCCATTATAGAAAAGGCAAAACTGTAGAGACAAGAATAAAAAGATTAATAGTTACTAGGAGTTTGGGCAGGGTGTTCAATGGATAGTGGAGTAGAGAATATTTTTGTTGTTGTTGTTAGGTGCCGTCGAGTCGGTATCTGTCTCATAGTGACCCTCATAGGGTTTTCAATGGCTGACTGTTTCAGGATTGCCTTGGGAGTAGATTGCCAAGTCCTTCTCCCATTTTTGCAGTGCTGGAATTGAACTCGGGACCTCAGAGACTGCAGTGCAGCACTCTACCAACTGAGCTAAATCCCAGCCCAGAGAATATTTTTAAGGAAGTGAAAGTATTGTGTATGCTATGCTAATGGTGAATACATGATATTATGCACCTGTTAAGATCCACAGACCTGTGCAACACAAAATGCAAACCCTCATATAAACTATGAACTTCTGTTAATAATGTATCAATATATTTTCATCAACTGAAAGGAATATGCCACACTAATGCAAGATGTTAGAAATGGGGAAAAGTGGTATGGGGAGATAGGTTATATGGAAATTCTGTACTTTTTGCACAATTTTTCTATAAGACTAAAAATGCTTTAAAAAATAAAGACTATTTTTAGCTGGTTGCAGTGGCACACGCCTGTAATCCCAATGACTCGGGAGGTGGAGGCAGGAGGATTGCAAATTCGAGACCAAAAACAGTCTGCATAATTTAGTGAGACCTTGTCTCAACAAGTTAAAAAAAAAAAAAAAAAGCAGGGAGGGGGGCTGAAGGTGCATCTCAGTGGTCCAGCACTTGCAAAGCATGCAAGCGCAAGTCCCTGGGTTCAACCCCAAGTACCACACACACAAAAAAAACACCTATTTTTAAATGACCATTGAAAATATTTTGAACACTACATGGCCTCTTCTATGAACCACTTGAATTCAGCAAATATTGTGGGGGGAGGCATAAAATTCTGTGCACAATGGAGTTGCTGCCAGCCAGCCCACACTGCAGAGCACCTGCTTGTCCCTTTGATTTGTCTGTTTGAATATCCCATAAGTCTGATGGTTAATTTAACTATAATTTGGTTACTGTTTATGAAATTCTTTGTCTTTCAAAAATGCAAAATATTTAGAATTTTTTTGTTTATTTTATTTTGGTTTTGGTTTTGATTTTGGGATTTTTGAGATAAATTCTCTCATTATGCTGCCCAGGCTGGCCTCAAACTTGTGATGCTCTGGCCTCAGGCTCCCAAATGCTTGTGATTATAGGGATACACCCCATACCCAAATCTTTTTAAAAATCAATATGCTCTCTGCATACTATTTTACTAATATGAGATATTTCAGTGTTTCATTATTGATATTATTTGCTGTTAAATGATTGATTTTTCATTGTCACTGCATTGCTGTTTCTTGTTTATTAGGTTCTTTTTGCTTTTGAAGTTGTTTGTTTTTGTTTTCTTGAAACAGGGTTTCACTACGTAGCCCAAGCTGATCTTGAATTCTCCATCCTCCTGCCTCAACCTCCCAAATGCTGGGATTACAGGCATTTGCCACCCTGACTGGCAGCCTCTGACGTTTGCAATTAGCCCATTTCAGGCTCTTGCTGAAATTTCTCTGAATTTGTTTTTCAAAATAAACATAATTTAGGTGGATGTCCTGGCACATGCCTGTAGTCCTAGTGGCCTAGGATCACAGGCAAGAGGATCACAAGTTTGATGCCAGAGGCAACCTTGAGCAAGTTAGAGAGACCGCTCTCAGAATAAAAAAAATGTAAAAAGGGCATAGGGGTGCAGCTCACTGGTGGAGCCCTTGCCCAGCATATGCAAGGCCCTGCATTTAACCCCCAAATACTGCAAAAATAATAATAGTAATAATTCTACTCATTACAAGTGATTTCAGGCCTTCACAATTTCAGATTTGTTTTTTCCAAATACTTTATGTTATATGAGCTAACAAAATTTGTTGTGTATTTTTTTCTGAATTTTTGTTTTTAAAATAAATGAAAATTTAAATTTCAATATTTTGTTTCTACATACTTCATTTTTTCATTTTTTGTTATAATTTATCATAAAACATTCTTAAAAATGAAGATGACCTAAAATATATTGATTCAAAGATTTTCTGAAGTTCTTAAGACCTTCAATATGTATTTTATATTTATTTTTACACATTTATTTATGGAAAGTTTTTAAATTAAAATTTAAAAGTTATTAGATTCACAAGACAGACATGGCAGTTAAAAAAAAAAGAGTTTGAGTTATTAGGTTATTTATAAACACTGTCTCAAGTTTGGATTGATCGCCCCAATGTCTCCTCTTCCTCAACTTAGTTGTCATATTTGGAGGTATCAAATGAAGCAAAGGTGCCATGCAAATTGCACCACCACCCCATCTCTGTTTCTACACATTAAACAAACAAAAAAAGATACAATCATTTTCAAGTATCTACATATACAAAATAAGGATGTTTTTATGAGATTGCTAAGAATAATATCAGAATGCTGGTTGCAAAGTCATGACATTAATTGCTAAAGCTAAAATGCCTCTCACAAACACAAACTTCTCATTTTATCTGCCAGCATGAAAATTGTCAACAGCCTAATTGGGACCAGAGAGCACAAATGAAACAGAAAACTCATGTGCCATCAGATGATCCTATGGAGCACGCATGTGAACGACGTGTCATGCAACAGAGAGAGTAAGCAAAGTCAGAAGTTTGTCAGGTGATTGATGTAACCAGGTACATGAGTAACTATGTCAGTTTCCAACACTAATTATAAGTCCCAAAGTGAAATGCATAGAGTAACGTTAGTTGTTCTGCAAGCAAAGGACAAATCAAACCACTGTAGACGAGTTATATGAGGTAATAATGAAGGTTTCAGGGGAAAAATATTATGGAAACGCTGCACATGTTTGTGAGAGCATGACTTGGTGCTATGTCCGGGGTGGGAGGCCCTGTAGAGCATGAATTTTACGACACCCTGAGATGCAGGTAACACATGGTGTTTACTCATAGAGAAGCTCTCATATGTAAATGGTTGCCTATGGCTCTGAATTGCACATTGAAGATGGAACTGAAATGATTAATCTAAGAAAACACAAGGTTGTAGAGTCCATCTGATTTCAGCTGTCAGCGAAACATGAGATCAACATAGTACTGTTTTTCATACCAAAATGTATTAACATTCAAAAGAAGAGATATGCCAAGAATTTATCAGCTGAAATTAGTGTTTTTGCAAATGAATGTCACTTTGCAAATTTGTTGAAGGATATTTGTAGTTTAAATACAATAGCTTAACTAACATTTTTGTGTACTTGAAGCTAAATTGAAAATTATAAAATTGTTAAATGTGTAACAATTAGGTGTGTATGTGATGTGTGAATTAACAAGTGTTATGGATTCAAAGCAAAATGACAACTTTGCAGAAGTTAAAATTGTTCACTTACAATGACTAGTTGTTTTTATTGGTGAATTAATATTAGTATGACATCTGAATATGCTAAAACAATAAGCTCCAACTTTATTTTTAAATATTAACAAAATTTAATTGTATTGTATTGAACCATATGAAATTACCAGCTTTACAGTACAAGGATGGCTTAATACTGGCAATTCCACGTGGCTCAGCCTATCATTCAAAATCTATTATCACAAGAAATTTCCATGGAATTTGAAAATAGCCATTTCAAATATAAAATTTTGATACTTAGAAGTTACATATAAGTTCATCACAAGTCATCAAATCGTGCATTTTAAATGATTGTATTTTTTAATGTAAATTACACTCAAGTAAAATAAAGTCACAAGAAACAAACTTAAGTTTCTTGTGAAAAATGGAAACCATTTTATTATTTGTTCTGTTTTAATATCTAACATCTTGTATTTTATCTATTTTATTATAAACTTGTTATAAACATATATATTGAATTTTTTCACCAAGTGCCACATATATGGTTCCAAATCCCTTCCAATTCATCCTAGTGTGCTATAGAAATTCTGTGAATGCCAAGAAATGTAAAAAGTAAATGTAGCAGAGATTTCTAACTGCCCGTGAAACTACATTCTCTCCTTCATACATAGTGTATGAATTGATTATTTTTCTGATTACTCATGGTCTGCCTGTATTGGAACTGCACGTCCATGCTTTTGCAACATGAGTTCACACTATCTCCCAAAACAGTAAACAAGGCATTTTCCCTGCCTTTTTGATCTTGGGCTTAGTCATGTGAATTGCTTCAGCCCATGGAATGTGGGTAGAAGGACAGCATGCCTTTTTCTGGCTGAGTTTCCAGCTGCATGAAGCATCTCTGATCAGTCTCGTACACTTGCATCATAAGAAGAACATACCCTAAAGACAGAGTGTCCCTCAAGCTTGGGCCCCAGAACAAACACATATGGAGCAGACCTGAACCCAGCCCACAGCCTGGCCCCACGTCCACCAACCTGAAGCCGTCCAACTTAGCCTAGCTTAGGTCAGGTGAACAGAAGTCAGCATGCAAATTTGAGACTGAGAATAAATCCTTCTTATTGAAAGCCACCGGGTTTAGTAGTGATTTGTCACGCAACATTTTCACTGTGACGGCTGAAGTACACATACTAACAGAGCCGGTGCCGGATATGTGGCTGCAACGTGCTCCTCACAGTCAGATGTAGACATCTCACTAACTTCTCAGCAATGAAGTATGGACAGAATTGCTACAAGCCACTCATAGATTTGGGCAAGTCTGCATGTGCCACTCCTTTCTTCCCACTGACCAGGATTATAACTTCTCAGCAATGAAGTATGGACAGAATTGCTACAAGCCACTCATAGATTTGGGCAAGTCTGCATGTGCCACTCCTTTCTTCCCACTGACCAGGATTAAGCATGGAAGGCCCTGGGCTTTAATAATCTGTGTGATGATGTTTCAGTTAGCTTTCTCGTTGCTGTACCAAATACCTGACAGAAACAATTCAAGGTGGTAAGGATTTATTTTGGCTCTAAGTTTTAGAGGGTTCAATCGAAGGTCACTTGGCTCCCGCGTTTGGGCAGAACATCATGTGGCAGGAGTCTGTGATGGAGGCTGTTCTCACTTCTTGGTGGACAGGAAGCAGAGAGGTTGGAATGCAAGAAGGGATGAGTGCAAGACATGCCTCAAGGCCTGCCAGTGGCCTACTTCCTCCAACCAGGTCTTACCTCCTGCCTTACCACCACCTAACAATGCCCCCATACTGTGAATCCATCACAGGGTTACCCCACCGATTACGTCAGAGCCCTGTGATCTAATTCTGTCTGGAAACACCCTCCCTGACACACCCACAGGTGGACTGCACTGACTCCCTTGGAGTTTCTTAATTCTACCAAGTTCCTCATCAGAATTGACCCTCACAAGTGACAATGCCCTCAGGGATGATGGAAAATGACTTGGAAGGATTCTGGGTCCCTAGATGACTGTTGACCCAGACTGCTCACCGTAGAACTGTTACATGAAGGAGGAGTGACCCTTTAAGCTACTATATTTTGGGCATCTGTGCTGCATCCTCTATTTTTGACCTCACTGGTGGAGTTGGGAGGTATCACCTTTGTTGAGAAGCTCTGTGGTGTTATTTCCGGAAACAGCCAAAGTCTGCTTCTCTACAATGATTTCTCCCTGCCCAATGATTTTTTTACATGCTCAGTATATTTGTAATGTTACTTCCTTTCTGGCTAATCAGCAGAAGCAGGTTCCAAAGCAGCAAGCAAACAGAAGAGGTAAGGGGAGACAAAGGCCTTTCCCATCAAGTTCATCTGGGAAACTTTACAACACTTATCATGGCCAAATGTTTGCCAGACTTTCTCATATGAGGCCTTCCAGATCCCACCGGGCCTCCCTTCCTGACTCTAACATTCAGAACGATCTAACCCTTCAGCTCTTCTCACAAAAGATATTTATGAAGCTGTTCCTATGGGCCATAGGATAACTGGTTGACAAAAATCAATTTAATATTTCAAAATAACTAATAGAGAGGATTTTGAATGTTCCCAATACTAAGAAATCATAAATGTCTGCCAGTAACTTTGATCTAATCACTACACATTGTACATATGTACTGAACTGTCACACAGAATCCTATAAATATACACAATTAGTATCAATTAAAAATAAAATATAACCCAAAAAATTCAAAAGAAAATGGAAGTATATTAATCAGAACTTACTAGGCTATGCTGCAGGAACAAATGGCCCTAAAGCCTCACTTACTTGAAACAACAACTAATTTCTTGCTTGTTCTACATGACCATTATATGTGTGCTAAGCCCATGGTTGCCTGGTGATAGAGAGGCTGAGGGGCCAGGTGCTGGGCCAGGGATGTTGCTCAATGCTAGAGGTGTGGCTCACATACTTGGGGCCTTGATTTTGATCCCGGGACCACAAAAAATAAAATTAAATAAATAAAATGAAATAAATAAAATAAAATAAAAATGCGTTGGCATCCAAACCTGGGCCTTTTAGTGTACAAAGCGCTGTTGAGTCATCCTCCAGCTCAGGGGCTTCCAAAGCTGCCTTCTTTCAGCCTCCCCATCCCTGCAGCTCCCAGAATAGCTGAGGGACCAACTTCCCCTCCAGCCCACCCGACATGCTGGGTGTCTAAGACTCCACAGCACTTCTCATAGGTTTACAGGTGTCCTGGGGAGTGCAGAGTGGAGGGCGTCCCTACAGGGAGATAGCCTCTGAGTAGGGGTCAGTGGCTATGCCATGAACTCTTCTTTGCACTCCAGTGAGGATCTACATTGGCCTTCCCCCTGGGCTCAAATGGCAAATGATGTTCTCTGAAGGCTTTGGGTGCTAGCTGGGCCCCAGGAGGGTCCTGGGTGCTCACAGAGACTCCACAGTGTTGCTCCTGGTGGCCTGCACTGGCAAACCTCCTCCCTCTGGCTCAGTTTACCTTCCATTGTCTTAACAGCCATTGCAGGTAGCCTGGACACAGGAATTCCTCTCTCAGCTCCTCAAGTATTTTGGTTATGCTCAGGTCCTTGTCGAGGCAGCTTCTACTTCTTCCTTCAGTACCACTAGTTCCTCATCATATGCTACCTCTTGAAACTGTTGAAGACTATCAATTAAGATCTTTCAACAAACAGATACAGCACTGGAGGTGCTCACTTGCCAAGAAATTTGGAAAACAGCTACCTGGCTAACTGACTGGAAGAGATCCATATTTGTGCCTATTCCCAAGAAAAGGGATCCAACCAAATGTGGAAATTATTGAACAATATCATTCATATCACATGCAAGTAAAATTTTGCTAAAGATCATTCAAAAGCAACTGCAACAGTATGTAGACAGAAAACTGCCAGAAAATCGAGCCAGATTCAAAAGAGGGCCTAGAACTAGGGACATCATTGCTGATATCACATGGATTTTGGCCAAGAGCAGAGAATACCAGAAAGATGTCTATCTATGTTTTATTGACTATGCAAAGGCATTTGACTGTGTGGATCAAAACAAATTATGGATAATATTGCAAAGAGTGGGAATAACAGAGCATGGACCAGCATGAAGTTTTTTTAATAGAAAAAGGAAACACTGCCTGGTTTAAGGTGTACATCAGGGCTGTATACTTTCATCATATCTCTTCAATTTCTATGCTGAGCAAGTAATCCAAGAAGTTGGACTTTATGAAGAAAAATGTGGCATCGTGATTGAAGGAAGACTCATTAATAATTTGTGATATGCAGATGACACAACTCTGCTTGCTGAAAGTAAAGAGGATTTGAAACACTTGATAAAGATCAAAGAACACAGCCTTAAGTGTGGATTGCACTTCAACATCAAGAAAACAAAAATCCTTACAACTGGGTCAGTAAGCAACTTCGTGATTAATGGAGAAAAGATTTAGGTTGTCCACGATTTTGTTTTACTTGGTTCCATGCTCAACACCCATGGAAGCAGCAGTCAAGAAATCTAAAGACACATTGCATTGGGAAAAGCTGTTGCAAAAGACCTCTTGAAAGTGTTGGAAAGTAAAGATGTCACATTGAAGATAAAGGTGTGCCTGACTCATGCCATGGCATTTTCAGTCACATCATATAGTTGTGAAAGCTGGATGGTGAATAAGGGAGATAAGAGAAGAATTGGTGCTTTTGAACCATCATGCTGGAGATGAATACTGAATATGCCATGGACTGCCAAAGGAACCAACAGGTCCATCCTAGAAGAACTAGACATGGCTAGACTGCATCTTATGTATTTTGGACATGCTGTCAGGAGGGACCAATCCCTGGAGAAGGACATCATGTGTGGGAAAGTGGCAGGTCAACGAAAAAAAGGAAGACCCTCAACTAGATGGATTGACACAGTGGCTGCAACAATGGGTTTAAACATAAATAAGATGGTGTGACTGGCACAGAGTCAGACAGTATTTTGTTCTATGGTATATTGGTTTCCTATGAGTTGGACCCAACTCAACAGTATATAACTGTGGGGCATTGCTCTGCCGCTAGACTCGCTCCAGCCATGAGTGGGAACCAGCCACCAAGGACCCACCATCTGGTGAGGGGGAGCTGAGCACTGGAGAACCGCACTTCCCACAAAGGAGGCTTATGCCCATGGCTACTCTGAGAAGCCTTGAGAAAGGCAGGCTCAGAGGTTTATGCCCACTGGGGCTCCTTGCTTCTTTCTTCCTAGTGAAGGTGCCGACTCCAAGTGCTCTGCTCAAACAGCTCTTTATTGTTTCATCTGTCCCGGTCGGTGGAATGGACCCCGACTGCTCTATGTACCGCCCTTATGTCCTCTCCAGGGGCTAGCCAGGGACCAATCAGAGGCAGTCACCCCACACGGGTCTTGGCCAATCAGGGGGATATGCAAATTTGGGTTTGTAAAAGCGGGCAACTAGGAGTGGTTCCTGAACGGTCCAATCAGGAGCCGTTTGGTGGTTTGGAAGCAGCCAATCAATGTTGAGGGGTCTGAGGAAAGGGATTGGATGCCAGTGCCACCTTTGGAAGCTCACTGCCCAGGGGTTCCCAGATGTAGGGGGAAAGATTACTGCCTGGAGAACAAGCCTCAGACCTCCAAGTGGGCCTAGATAGGCCTCAGAGCAAACTGCCTCTCTGGGCAGTGCCCTACATTCAAGAGCAATATCACATAGGGTATTCATGGACTTTTGAAAAGAAAACTAGAAAACTTTTTCTCTGTTTTCTGCAAAAGAGGAACAAAATAAGTAGAGCATAGGGGGAGGGGTCAGTCAGTTTCTCAAAACATTAATCTACCACAAAATGCTTGAGGATTTTCAGAGCAATTTATTCTGCATTATTTCACTGGAATAAAAAACAAAATATCTTTGGAGTGGTAACCACTTCAGGTGACAATATGACAGCTTGTGTAAATTCAGACATGCTTATTTAAAACTAACCTCCTGATGGTATTCCTACCTTGCATTGCCACTTCTGCACTAGCTTTATCACCATGGACCTTTCCTTGCCTTTACCAGTGTAAAATTGATTGACACACTATTTAAAGTGTGTTACTGGTAGGAAACGAATATTCAGGTATCACTCCCACCCTCCCCTCCTAGGAGTGTCAGAGACTGGGTCTCGGTTTCAGTCCATTGTCAGATGTCTGGTAAGTATGGTGGCCACAGCAAGACTGGAGAGTAGGGAAAGAACAATCTATTTAATAAATGGTCCTGGAAAACTGACTATCTCCATGAAGAAAGATGAAGTTAGACCCTTATCTTATATCATGAACAAAAATCAACTCAAAATGGATTAAAGAGTGAAATATAAGACTTGAAACTTTGAAGGACTAGAAGAAAACATAGGGGAACATTCCGTGACATTGGTCAAGGCAAGGACTTTTTAGATAGGAGCCTGAAAGTCCATGCAACAAAAGCAAAACAAGACAAATGGAATTTCACACTAATTTCACACTAAAAAGCTTCTGCACTGCAAAAGAAACAAAGTTAAGGAACAACCAAGAAAGTAAGAGAAAATATTTATAAACCATATATCTGATAAGGTGTTAATAACAGAAATACATAAGGAACTCAGACAACTCAACAGCAAGAGGACAAATAACCTAACTCAAAATTAGCCTTGAACAGATGTTTCTCAGAAGACGACATACCAATGGGCAATGGGTTCACAAAGAAATGCTCAGTTTAACCAAGTTTGGTGGCGCATGTCTGTAATCCCAGCACTTGGAAGGCTGAGGCAGGAGGATTGTAAATTCAGGGTCAATCTTGGCTATATCATAAGACCATGTCTAAAAAAACAAAACAAAACAAAACAAAAAAAACCCTCAGTATTATGGTTTATAAAATGTTCCCCACAGGCTCATGTTTGAACACTTAGTACCCAGATGGAGGCACAATTTTTGGAAGCTGTGGAACTCTAGGAGGTAAGACTGAGCTGGCAGAAGTGGGTCACAGGAACAGGACTTTGCAGGTGCATCCTGGCCCCTGGTTCCAGCCTGGATCTCTCTGCTTGCTGGTCAGCCAGGATATGAACAGCTCTCCTCTGCTACCCTCCACCATCATGACGTTCTACCCAAGTGCATGGGGCCAAGCAGCCAGGGACTCAACCTCTAAAGCCAGGAGCAAAATAAACTTTTTCTTCCTCAAGTTGTTTCTGTCAGATATTTTGGTCATAGCAACACAAAAGCTAATTAATGCCCTCAGCATCACTAACCATCAGGGAAATGTAAACTAAAACCACAATGAGATATCACCTCACACCTATTAGAATGGCTTTTATCAAAGGGATGAAAGGTAAGTGGATAGGGATGAAGAGAAAAGGGAGCCCTTGAGCACCATTTGTGGGAATATAAATTAGCACAGCATTGTGGGAAATGGCATAGAGGTTCCCTAAAATATTCAAAATAGAATTACCATGTATTTCAGCAATCCTACTTCTAGGACTATGTCAGAAGGAATTAAAATCAACACACTGAAGGGCTCTCTGCTTCCCTGTGCTCCTGGCAGTATTATTCACAATTGCCAAGATATGGAATCAACCTAAGTGTCAATCAACGGGTGAATGGAAAGAAAATGTGGTGTATATACACAACAGAATACCGTTCAGCCTTTAAAAATTTCTGTCATTTGGGACAACACAGATGAATCTGAAGGACATTATGCTATGTGAAGCAAGGCAGGTACAGAAAGACAAGTACTGCATGATCTCATTTACATGTG
Organism: Pedetes capensis; assembly: GCA_007922755.1. Classification (NCBI taxonomy): domain Eukaryota; kingdom Metazoa; phylum Chordata; class Mammalia; order Rodentia; family Pedetidae; genus Pedetes; species Pedetes capensis. The sequence goes on from VMDO01001235.1 coordinate 127,956, forward strand.
GAGTCTCATATGGTAGGAGTAGAACAGTGATTACCAGCGGGCAGTGGAGAGGGAAGGGAGGTAATGGAGGGGTAACAACATGTCAGCTAAATAGAAGGTATTTGCTTTGAAATCCACTGCACAGGGGGATGACTATAGCGAATAATAACATATCGTAAGTTTCAAAGTAAGAGAGCAAATTTCAAATACAGCACCACAAGAAATGTTAAGTAAGGTGACAAATATGTTAGTTGACTTGATACAATCATTCCACACTGTGTATGTACTTCAAAACATCACATTGTACTCCATGAGTGATACAATTATGATTTGTCAGTTAAAAATAACATTGATGGCTGGGGATGTGGCCCAGTGGTAGAGCATTTGCCCAGCATGCACAAGGCCCTGGGTTTAATCCCCAGTATCATGCAGGGCAAACAACACACACACACACACACACACACACACACACACACACACACACACACACAATACAAAGTCAAAACTGATAAATATTATAAGATGGCAAGTAGAAGAGGAGCTGACAGTGGAGGGGAAGGGATTAGGAGACAGGGTGGGAAACACATTAGAGGGTCATGGCGGTGACTATGAGCAAAGTACAAAGAATCCAGGTAGGGAAATGATGGAATGAAACCCATTAATTTGTATACTAACTTAAAATTACTAAAATAATAATATTGATAATTTTTAAGTGGAAGCCATTTTCAGTGGAAGCTAAATGACTTTCTAGGAACATTGACAATTCATCCAGAGTTTCAAGAAAAAATAATCCTCACTACTGACTGGATCTCCAACTATCTCCACTTACTGCTTTAATATTCCTCTCTGATTTTATTCCACCCAAGTAGGAAGGGAAAGAGGGAGGGAGAACTTTTCTAAATCTCTTATGTTTGTCCAGCTCTGGGATGCCATAGGCACGTCATCACCAGTAGGGCCAGGAGGCTCAATATCTGTTGTTTGCACATTTACCTGTGTCGGGTTCTTCTTGGGGTTTCTCTCTCTGCGTTGTGGGTAGAAGCGAGAGGTGGGTGCCCCAACACTGCACCTGGTGGCGGTGAGGCTGTGGCTGGAGAACAGAGCATCATGCACAGGAGAGAAGGACAGGTTTATTCACAAAGGAGGGGAAAGGAATGGAGGATTAGGGAACGGGGAAAGGGGAGTTGGAGAAGGGAGGCACTCAGCTACTATCTCTGCTGCTGGGGCAGAGACTCCCGGATGTCGTTGCTCTTCCAGTTTACAGCTTTGCCACTTCCGGGGCCCTAAGCTTGACTCCTGGAGTCTTGCCTTGTGAGGCTGACAGTCCATGTGGGATATCCGGCATTGTAGAGATTGGGGTAGGACAGAGGTGGCAGGCGGGTTGAAGTATGATGAAGGCAGGTTGGAAGAAGGCTGAAGGCGAGGCCAGGCAGATGAGTAAATGGGCCTTGGGTTCCTTACCTTGGGCTCCTAAGGAACCACAAGAACCCAGTGAGCTTATCTTGGATGGTGTTCAGAATGGCTGCTGAACTCTGAACTCTGGAGTTTATATGGCCTGATAGCCAATCAGGGGAACAGGGTTGGGTCAGAAATGACCAATCAGGCACCAGGGAGGCTTTAGATGCTACCATACCTTGGGTGCCATCTTGGCCCACTCGATGAGAGTGGGGAAGAGTGAGATATCTGGATGTATAGCAAAGGTGACCCTTTGCTATCTTGCCCCACAGGATTCCAAGTGGTCTAGATGAGCTCCTGAGACTGGCCATGTTTGGGGTACTATCTATCCCCCTGGGAATCCTAACATACCTGAATGTGGAGTGTCTTTGAAACCAGACTGTCTCAAATCTGATAATTTAATATGGAAAGCCCCACTGACAGCAATGTGTGCATGTCTTCCTTAATAAAGCAAAGCATAAAAGTGAGTCCCTCCACCTGACATTGCCGGGAAAGAGCACCTCTGGTTGGCCTCCACTGTCCAAAGCTTCATGTGGTGTTGTCCATTGTCAATGGCCAGATACGAGTTTAGAGAGGAAGAAGTGTGCCCAACATCCATGCTCAAGAGCCATTGCTGCAGTCACCAGACACCTCTGACTGCTGGCGCAAAGGACATGTGCTTCTTAAAGACTCTTCTTCACTTCCTGAGGCGGGAGGTGAGCGACCTATACCATACACTCCAGGAACCACGCAGAGCCAATCATTTGCCTTTGAACTCCAGTGGCCCTACAATGCAGCAGGCTGGGCAACTTAAGGTCACTGAACAAGCCACAGTTCAAAAATATAATCACCTCCCGAAGCAGAAACAGCAGATGCTGGAAACACATTCTGTTTAATGCTATTTGGCGGCCCAGTTGGAGCTGGCTGGCAGTCAGGTTAATGCCAGAGCTACTTAATTGAATTTTCCCCCATGTAAACACTGTGTGGACTTGTTAATCTAAAGAGCCCATTTCCTGGCACTAATAATAATAATGAGATTTATGGACAACACGATTGTCCCTGTTGTCTTCCTTACTCCATTATCCCACTGAAGTATTCCAGAGGCTGCTGGTGCTGTTCCTGACTGGGAAATCAGGGGCAGAGACCTGAGCGGTTGCATAGCAGACTACTCCTGTCCCTTCAGGAATTCACTGTGGGCCCTCGTTCCTGCTCACCCTGGCAGACACCAAAGTGCTTAGAGATCTCAGTTGATGCAGGAGTCGCTCTGGTCGGGTGAAAACACATGCTATTGTTTGTGAGATGCGGAAGTTGTTTCTCTGGAGCTGAGGGGTAGAGAAGTGGATTTCAGGGGCAGCTGTTCACTCCAGAGCAGCACTCTTCATCCTGTCCCCAGGGCCTTGGGTTAGGCAAGTGTCCTGGGCCCTCAGATGGCCCCAGGTAGCCCAGGCGGCCACACCTCAGCCACAGGTGCCCCAGCAAAGATGCTTCCCATGGCCCCACATCAAAACCACCACAGTCCAATGTCTTCCTGGCAATGGCAAGGCAATCTAATGGGTGATAATGACTGAGGTATCATCCTTCCTCACATGATAACAATTGTAACAGCAACCATAATAACAACATGCATTTATTTGATTTTTAAGCCTTAGCCTAAATTTTCCAATGATGAGGTCTTTAGGCAGTATATCGTGCAAATGGAGAAAGGCTGCGAAGCTGCCGGGAATGTCTTTTAGCATCTAATAAGCCACAGTGCTCTGCTGGCCACCGCCTGGCTGCTCCCCTCTGGGAGAGGAGAGGCTGAGGAAAGCTGCCAAAGCATTATCACAGTAAATAGCCCAGTTGTCCAAAAGAATGGAAATTGCCCTGTACTAATCCTGTGGGATCTTGTCCAGCTATTGACATTACAATCATGAGAAATATAATATGACAAAGCACATTTTAACTTTAGGGAAAAAATCAAAGTAACATCTATATATAAATTGTAGCTATTTTTAAAACACATACCATATGGGTAATGCCTACAGCCATAGCACTGTGGCATTCGATCCCATCAGATCTTGGAAGCTAAGCAGGGTCGAACCTGGTCAGTCCTTGGATAGAAGACCACCTAGAAACACCAGGTGCTGTAGGCTTGGGAGAAGGACCCGGCAACCCACTTCCCAGAACACTCAGCCATTGAAAACCCTATGAATAGCACAGAAGCACTGATAATAGTGTTTTGCCTGTTGTACATAGGGTCACTATGAGTCAGACACTGACTTGATGGCACCTAACAACAAAAACAACAACATATGGGTAATATTTAGACACAATACTAGAAATAGACTATGAATAAGGAATAGGATTACCCCTTCAATTTCCTGAAGTTGGCTGACAATTTTATAAAGATAATAGGCTGAGGAAAGGGAGGATGTGGGCGTAAGGAGCATTTAACTCTAGCCTGAGTGTCCCAGAGACTCTCTGAGGGTAGAATAAGAAGCTATCTGTGCCCAAGTATTGCACTGTGCTGAATAAAATATATAAATATTTAATGCCACTTTTAAAAGGCTCAGACCATCTTTTTTTTGTTCTTTTTAGCATTTTAATTGCACATACTTTGGAGGTACAGAGCGATATTCAATTCATATATACAGTGTTATTGTTGATACTTCCATCTTCTTAAAACATTTTTGAAAAATTTTTCAATTAGCATGTAATGATCATTGTACATATTTGTGAGGTAGAATGTGATTTTTCTAAAAAAATGCATACAGTACTGTGAGATTCATTGTGGGATTTTCACAGAATTGCGTCCTGTCTTCACCCTTGTTCTCTCCCTCTTTAACCCTCCATGTTGCTCCCCTCCCTCTGCTCCTTCCCACAATGATGAGTCCCCTTGTATTTTCCAGTCTTAGATATATACAATTGTCATGCTAGCGTCTTGAGGAAGCACATTTATCTCAGAGGGACATGAAACTTCAGTCACATTGAAAGGTCTCTCTCCTCTCACAGGTGGATCTGTGGATAAACAGATTGCTCCCCAAACAGGTCTAAAGTGTCTCTACCCATCCGCAGGCAACCAACCCCTGTCCCCAGAGCCAATGCTGCCAGCGTGCTGTGCCAGAAAGGGGTCCTGCTGCCTGGAGCCCATTCCTCCCCAGAAGCCACAGCGCTTCCTCCCTCCAGTATGATTCTGCTGGAATTGAGGAAGCCAGAACTATAGCTGTCTGGTTGGTGGTGGTTCCACCTCCAGCTGTCTAAATTTAGCTGCCACACTTTCTGACCTGACTGTCTGAGAGGAGAGTCATTTCAGAACTTCCCATGGAAGTTTTTGTTTGTGTTGTTTTCCATTGCATCAAAAGCATTTCAGCACAAAACTAACATTCTTCAGAATGCCGAGTTCTGGAAACTCCTGAGTTTAAGGGTGGGTCTGAGGCTCCTGGCTCTTTTCAAGTTCCCACAAGATTTTCCAGCTTGAGTTTTTGTTCAATGAAGTGGTTCAGGTTGATCTAATCCTCACCTCCCCCACCTGCTTCTGTGCACTCATGGGACATTAGACAAACATTTACTAAATATCTACTATTTACCAGACATTCCTCCCAGCACTGGAAACACAACCTGAACAAAGCTATCAGAGGGACTGCTTACCTTACAGAGAAAAAGCAATAGTTTATAGTCAAAATAAATAAGAAAATAGTAAATTAGGTGGTGATGCATCTAATTTACAGGAAATCAGCGGGTTGGGAGTAAGCATGAATATTCCAACTTATTAGAGATGGTCATAAGAAATTGCCATTTTGGACGTGCTTCAGTCTCATCCATCTTCTCATGTTTCCTAACAAGCTACCACAAATAGGGTTCTCAGAAGAAAAGGCAATGAGTGCAAAGATCCTCAGGCAGTTATCCGCTTGGATTGTATGGGAAGAAGTCATGAGTCTGTGTAGCTGGGCTGGAGAGAGAATGCAGTTGACCCAGACTCAGAGGGCACTGTGGGTTGAGTGGGTTGTGCAAGGGCAAAGCAGTAATGGAAGAATTTTGACTTTTACTCCCAGAATTGAAACTTAATAAAAGATTTTGAGCAGATTTTGACATAATCTTATAAACTAATAAGATCACGCACTAACATTTTTTTGATTTTTCTCTTTTTTTGCCTTTTTTATTGCTAACTTTTAATGTACAACTTAACCGGTCTCATTATGGCATTTCCATGGGCGCATTTCATTGCACATTGCTCACATTCACCTCCCCCTAACCTTCTCATGACCCACCTCCTCCGTCCCCTCCCTCCCCACCAATGGTCTCTCTTCTACCTACATGTAGGTATTTTTTGTTTTCTTTTGTTTTTGAGTTTTTGTTTTGTTTTTGTTTATATATATATACACATCTCAATTTTGCCATGAAGACAATATATGTGATATTTCTTTTCTTTGCTCCTATTACCTTTTCTTCTTGCCTCCTTTGCCCTTTCTTTAGTCCATTATCTTTTCCCATTTTTTCATTTTGTTAATTTCTGGTACTTTTAAGAAGCTTCAGCTCATCTTGGTTTTTTCCCTACCCAGCCTTAAAATGATCCATTTCTCCAAAGGGCTTTGCTTCCTCTCCTTGGAGAGTGGTATTAGAAGCCAACAACTGGAGCTTGGGTGTGCTCATCGCTCCTGGGCCCCTCATCAGAGAGGTAGGTACCATGCATTCCTAACCACCCCTGCAGGCACCAGTGTCTACACTTGTTTCTGTATCTACCCACCTCCACCTATGTATCTATATATTTATCCAGCCAACCACAAGTTCATACTGACGCCTTTGGCTTAATCCTCTACGGCAGGGTTCACTTTAGCCCTCCTCTCTTGCTTTTCTCTAACTTTCCTCTCTGACAATGAGAAACCTGGGCCCACTGAGGAAGATTATTCTTGACCTTGATAGAGCAGCTTCTGTGGAATGGGGAGACCTAACCTTGGCTGGAAAGCATTTAAGAGGATGGGGGTGGGTAGATAAAGAGAGATTGGATTTGATCTGTGCCTGCTTTTGTTTGTGTGGAAATACTACACTGAACTCCATTAATGTGTACAATTAATACATTTTAATAAAAATAGAGAATGAGAGAAGAGAAATTGGAGTCTACAACTACACCCAAATAATGTTTCTCTATGTTTAGCATTACCATAATCACCAGAGGGCTTGTTACCCCTTGGATTGCTGGGCCCCTTCAGTAGAACCAGAGTAAGACGTGAAAACTTGCACTTCTAACAGGTTCCCAGGTAATGCTGATGTTGCTGGTCCTTGTCCCCCACTTTAACATCTACTGACCTCCAAGAATTTTACCTGAAAAGGGAGGTAAGAAATGGAGTGGCAGAGAGTGAAGTGGGTCAACGGAAGGTTCTTGGTTGTGTGTTTGCGGAGGTGGCAGTGAAGGACAGACAGGACAGCCATGCATAGGCTGATGAGAAGAGCCCAGTAAAGAGGAAATGAATACTGAGGCAGAGATGGGAGTGGGGAGAAGGAGGATGTTGGGGCAAAGTCCTTGAGCTGGTGAGAGGGGGTAGAATCTGAGCCATGGCTGGACTTAAGAGGAGGGTGTTCAGTTTATTATCAGCAAATAGTAGGAAGTTCAGTTTATCACCAGCCATAGTAAGAAAGGCAGAGTGTATCAGAACAGAGGTCAATTAGGACAGGTGGCAGTGGGGTCTTAAACCATCTCTTATGAGAGATTTCTCAATGAAGGAAAATGCAAAGGCCTCAGCTGAGAGAGAGACTGAGAAAGGCAAGGTCAGAGTCTGGGGGCAAAAGAACAACATTCTCCCCAGGAGAATGGGAGAGCAAATCGGTTAGGAAAACCCACAATGATGGCTGTGCTGCACTCAGGCTCCTGGGTTAGCAGCGAGTCCGCCTGGCTGCATTTTGCCTCCAGCCAGCTCTGCAGGGCAGGGCCCGGCATGGACGAAGAGCAGAGTTGGATTTGAGTGGGATGTGGTTTTGCAAGGGAAGGAAAAGCAGCAAGAGAGGCGCCAGAGCTCTGCTTGCTGACTACAATCAAAGCCTTTTCTACTTCTGTTTTGCCTTATGAAATATTCAGTATAAATACTTTCTAAATTTATCTTCTCCCATTATTGAAACAATAATAATTGCAACTTGGAAGGCTGTGAATATCATGGAAACGTGTTTATAATACATTACTGAGGAAAGGTAGACAATAAAACTATGTCTGTCCTGGAATTACAGTTAAATAAAAATGATAAAGGAGTGTGGACAAATATGGATCCAGGGAGAAATGAAAATGGTTTGGTTCACTCAGTGATGGGGATCTTTTTACTTTCCTTCTTATTTATGTTCACTTCAAGTCATTAAACATTAATTGAGCATCTACTGATATCTGGCATTGTCCTGGGCTCCAAGAGCACAAAGCAGGAGCAGGGTGCAGAGGAGGAAAAGGAAGACATGGAAACAGTGGCAGAGGAGAAACTCTGGCTTGTTTATGTAAGAAGTTTATAGACTAAGAAAGATATTCCCACATTTTCCTTTACATAACAAATCATTATTTACAAACATTACTGTCAATGTTGCAGTAGGGTGTTAGTCTCTTTGACTGCATTAGTTAACATTCTTTCGGTTGTGAGTAGCAGAAACCTCCTAAAGTTAGCTAAAGCAAAGAGCTCAGTTGTAAGGCTTGGATCACAGACCCCAATGGCAGGAAAGGGTTGGACCCCAGGAGCAAGATGGACACACCAGCCTCTCTGCTTCTCATCTCTCTCTGCGCTGAGTGTCGCCTTGATGCCTCTCTCTTACAACACAAGGTCCCCACCCTCCTCCTCCTCTTCCTCTCTCTCTCTCCCCTCTCACTTTTTCCCTCATCCCCCCCCCCAAGCACAGAATTCTCAGCTTAGGTCAGACATCCATTACTGAACTGAAGAAATAATGAAAGGGTCTAAGAAAGGGATTTTGGCCAAGTTTGGGTCAGATGGCCACATCCATATCAATAAATGTGGCCAAATCGCTGTGCTGTTTTCATAGCACAGCTGTTGAAAGGCTCTCCACTATGAGCATGAGGGTAAAAAGGACAACCCACTCTCACACACGGTGGGGATGTCATTGCAGCAGTGTCTGACAGAGTCCTTCTCTTTCTTACCTAACACACACACCCTCTTCTGCTGATAAAATTCCCAAGCTGGCCTCATCTAACACAATATTCTGTCTTCTCCCCAAGAGCAAAGTCACACCCAACTACTGCACAGAGATGAGATTTCACAGAACTGCCATTCTTCATCTGGGATCTGTAGGTAACGCCAATTCTTTCTTTGGGCAATCTCTATCTGGTCCATATATGGTCTTTCTGATTTTTCAGCTGGTAGACAACATGACCAATACAACAAACCTCTACCCAATATACAGTGGTAGAGGAAGACAAGGTAAATACAAAAAAATCCAACCAGGCACTGGCCCCAAATCTTACCTTTTTTGTTAGAGACAATAATAAACATGAGATGACTGTTGTATTTCATGAGTCACTGGTAAGTCCCATTCAGGGAAACTCCACTTAAACTCCGTGATACAAATCTTTTCAGCACCTTCAAAGCCATAGGTCAGTGAAAAGTTTCTCCCAGAGAGGGTCATGTTCTTGCAACTTATTTCTCCGCAGAAACACTGAGGAATCTCCCCCTCCTCTTGCATCTATTTAAGGATGGTTCAGAGCCACACACAGAAAATGAGGCTGTAAGGTAAGGGAGTAAGGTGTATTCCCCCTCAAACTACATTATGACATTGTCCCTGTACCCCAAGCTCTATCCAGGCCCAAAGGGCTACATCCTTTGGCCAATGGAAGACCCGAGGAAGGAGCTTTGGGGAAATTCTGGTCTTCCGAGACTTCTCTTTTCTAGTTGCCAGATTCTCTATCTTCCCAATAAAAACTTCAATCTTAGTTTTAGAAATGGGCATAAAAGACAACGCAGCTGTCATTATTTACTCAGATAAGACCTTTTGGCCCCACACAGCCTCCTTCACTGACCACTAGCAGAAGGGCATTCATTCCTTCTTGCATCCTTGTTCTGCCACTCTGTGTCCACTTTCACCCAGGTGCCTTGGACTGAGGCACACCCCTAATTACACCACCACCCTGAAAACACAGAGCACAGCCCTGCTACCTTCCATTGAAACTGCCCTTGAGTTCTGTTACGGATAATGCACAGTTCCCAGGACCAAGTTCTTTACTAACCAAGATTCCGTTTGTTGTACTCAAAAGACGTCCTCTGAAGACTTAAGAAAAAGATGGCTGTGACAGTAGGGGATTGGTCATTGGCAGGGAAACAGGAAACAATGTAGTTTCAAAAATGAACTAAAATCAGGGGTTTGATCCTAATCAGACCTCTTCCTCCACTATTTCCTCCTCCTGCCAGCTGTTCTGATGCCTCTTGCTACAGAATGGTTTTCTCTATTTTTCAGGAAACACCATAGCAAATGTTGCTGCCAAGAGATGCTGAGTTAACATGCTATAGCCCACCTGACTAAGAGGAAATAGCTCTTTCTCAAACCCAAAGTGGTCAATGGACTCGTCAAGGGTAGTTAAGAAGCCCAGCTCACACCTTACAAATAGGGCTAGGAAATGGCCACCATGGAGGATGGAGGTGGGACAGTTCTCAGAAAAGGGAGATGTATGTGGTCAATAAACAAAAAACTGAATGCCAACAAGCTTAGATAATTTAACCATAATAAATTCATAGAAAAATGCAAGCTACCCAAGCCAAATGAAGAAGAAATAGAAAATGTGAATAAAAGCTGGGTGCAATGGTGCAGGCCTATAATCCCAGCAATTGTGAGGCAGAGGCAGGAGGGTTGAAAGCTCAAGGCAAGAAGCAGCCTATGTAACTCAGTGAGACCCTGTCTCAAGATAAAAAATTTTAAAACTGGCTAGGGGTACAGATCAGTGGCAGAGGCCTTGCAGAGTATGCGTGAGGCTCTGAGTGCAGCCCCCCAATATCACAGACAAAAAATCTGAACAGAATTATAACAAGTAAAGATATTAAATTAGGAATTTTATTTTATTTCGAGGTTTTTGAGGCAGGGTCTCGCTGTGTAGCCCAGGCTGGCCTTGAAGGATTTCTACTCAATCTATGAAACCAGCATTACTGATACCAAAGCCAGAAAAAGACATCTCAAGAAAAGAGTATTACAGACCAATACCAGCTCCATTATAATCTTGTGGGACTACTGTCATATTGCAGTCCACGTTGAATGAAATGTTGCCATGTGGCACATAACTGTATGGAAAATCCTAACAAATTTACAAAAAAGCTATTGAAATGATGATCAGTTTCGGCAAGGTTGCCAGACACAAGCTCAGTATACAAAAATCAACTAGATTTCTATATAACAGCAATGAGAAATCTAAAATTTTGATACTTCCATTTACAATAGTATCAAAAATACAATTACTTAGGAATAATTTTCTAAAGAATTGCAAAATATGAAAAGTGAAAAACATTGTTAAAATAATTAAATACCTAAATCCATAGACCTAAAATCCCACCCCATGTTAGGTTGATCGGGAAAAAAAATTTTTTTTGGAGTGCTGTGAGTTGAACCCAGGGCCTCCTGCATGCTAAGCAAGCACTGTACCACTGAGATGCACCTCCAGCACACTTGCTTTTAATGTTTTATTTTGAAACAGGGCCTCACTAAGTTTCTTGGGTTGCCTCTATTCTCGACTTCTCAGTCCTCCTGACTCAGCCGCCGAAGTCACTGGTATTACAGGTGTGTACCATGGTGCCTGGGGCTGGGATTTGGCTCAGTTGGTACAGTGCTGTGCTGCAGTCTCTGAGGTCCCGAGTTCAATTCCAAGCACCGCAAAAATGGGAGAAGGACCTGGCAATCCATTCCCAAGACAATCCCGAAACAGTCAGCCACTGAAAACCCTATGAGGGTTGCTATGAGTCAGATACCCGACTCCACAGCACCTAACAACAACAACAACAACACCATGGTGCCTAGCAGAGAAACATTCGTAAGATGACAATACTCTCCAGATTTATCTACAGGGTTAAAACAATCCCTGTTAAAAACCCAGCTGGCTTTCCTTTTTCAGGAATGGAAAAGCTAATTCCAAAATTCATATAAGAATATAAAGGAGCAGACAAAATCATCTTGCAAAAAAACAAAGTTGGAGGACTCATGCATTCTAGTTTTAAAACTTACTACAAAGCAGCAGTAAACAACAGTATGGTATTGGCATAAGAATGGACATATAGATAAATGGAATAGAATTAGAGTTCACACATAAACATTCAAATTTATGGTCAATTTATTTTCAACATGATGTCAAGACAATTCATGAGAGAATAAGCAGTATTTTTTAAAAATAGTGCTGGGCCAGTTGGATATATACATACAAAAGAGGGAAGTTGGACCCTTTCCTCAGACCATACACAAAAATTTCAAATGAGTTGGCCTTTTTTATTTTATCTATATTTATTTATTTATTTATTTATTTATTTATTTATTTTGGTGCTGGGGACCCAACCCAGGACCTCATGCATGCCAAACAAACATTCTACCAACTGAGCTAAACCCACAGCCTCTTAAATGCAAAGGCCAAAGCTATAAACATCTTTTAGAAGAAAGCACAGGTAAAAGCTTTGTGATCTTGGGTTAAGGCGAAGCCTTTTGCCTCTGACAGCCAAGGCACAAGTAGCAAAGGGGTTGCATTGTTAGGAGTAAATTAACCAAAAGAGGTAAAGGCCTGCGTGCTGAAAATTATAAAACTTTAATGAAACAATAGAAGAAAATACAAACAAGTGAAAGATATCCAATGTTCATAGATTAAAAGAATTAACAGTGTTAAAATAACTATATTCTCCAAATGATCTAAGGCCCAAGGCAATCTCTATCAAAATTTCATTGTCATTTGTCACAGAAAAATAAAAATTGATCCTTTTGTTAATATGAAAACACAAGAGGCCCAAATAGCCAAAACAATCTTAAGCAAAAAGAACAAAACTGGAGACATCATACTCTGTAATTTCAAAAATATTATAAAACTACTGTAATCAAAATAGCATGATATTGGCATAAAAATAGACACATTCAGCAATGGAGCAGGGTAGAAAGCCCAGAAATAAACTCACAAATTTACAGTCAATTGAGTTTATGGCAAAGGTGCCGAGAATAAATACATAATGGGGAGAAGACAGGCTGTTCACACAAGGAAACTGGCTGGCCACATACAGAAGGATTACATGGAATCTTTGTCTTCTATCATGAACAAAAATCAGCTCCAAGTAGATTAAGGACAAACTTAACCCTTGAAACTGTTAAACTACTAGAAGAAAACAGAGAAAAATTCCCAAAACATTGGTCTGGGTAAGGATTTTTGGATATGACCCTACAAGGTCAGGCTACAAAAGACAGAAAAGAAATAGGATTGCATCAAACTACAAAGCTTCTCCAAAGACAAGTTGTTGTTGTTGTTAGGTGCCGTTGAGTCGAGTCCAACTCATAGCGACCCTATGTACAGCAGATCGAAACACTTCCCGATTCTGTGCCAGGCAAACGATCTGATTTATGTTTAAGCCCATTGTTGCAGACACTGTGTCAATCCATCTGGTGGAGGAGACAAGTACTGCATGTTAAAAAGCAGGCATGAAAGTAGAAAAGAGATTACTGGAGATAGGGAAAGGTGTGGGCATGGAGGACTTAAAAGAATTGGACTTGACCAAGGCATGCTGTGCGCATGTAAGGAAATATCACACAAAACCTCATTAATATGTGCAATTAATACATGTTAATAAAAATGAAAAATGAAAAAATAGAAAGCTTCCGCACAGTAAAAGAAACAACAAAGAAAAGAGACAACTCACAGAGTAGGAGAAAATATTTGCAAACCTCCATCTGATAAGGCTGGGGTTTAGCTTAGTTGGTGGAACACACTTCCGTATTTCCTCAGGAGCTTGGTTTGATCCCCAGCACTACAAAAAATGGGAGAAGGATGCGGCAGTCCACTCTCAAAATAATCAGCCACTGAAAACCCTGTGAGGATCGCTATGAGTCAGACATGACTTGATAGCACCCAACAATAACACCACATCTGGTAAGGGATTAATACCCAAAATAATACAAGACACTCAGGCAACTCAGTTGCAAGGAAACAAATAACTCAATTAAAAAGTAGGCAAAGAACCTCAACAGGCACTTCTGAAAAGAAGACATACAAATGGCCAACAAGGTTACAAAAAAATGTTCAGTCCCACTAATTATACACGAAGTTCCAATTAAAACTGCAAAAGGCATCACTTACATCTGCTAAAAGGTTTAATCAAAAAGATTAAGACATCGGGTATCTTGTAGGATCCTGAGAAATGGGAACCCTTGTACAGTAAGTTACTGGTGGTTTTGTGAATCAGTGTAGCCACTATAGAAATGACATGGAAATTCATCAAAAACTAAGAATAGAACTACCATATGATTCAGTAATCCTGCTTCTAGGAATATATCCAAATATAAGTAGAGAGAGAAGATAGATAAAACAAGAATGGAAAATTATTGAAGCTGGGTGCTAGAAACAAGAGAATTCATTATATTGTCTCTCAGGTTTGAAACATTCCATACCAAGGACTTTATAAGATTAAAGTGTGGAATAATTTTTTTTTGCAATTCTGAGGTTGAACTCAAGGCCTCTGTATGGTAGGCCAGTGCTCTCCCCCTGAGTCCTCCTCCACCACCCTCTTTTTATTTTTATTTTTTAAATTACATAGGCTGCCTCTGGCCTCGAACCTGCAATCCTCCTGCCTCAGCCTCTTAAGTAGCTAGGATTACAAGTGTGAACCACAGCACCTGGCTCAAATTTTTAAATGTTAAAAAAAATGTTAAAAAATGTTAAAAAAAATTTTTGTATTTCAGCGAATACCATAAAAATTGAAAAGATAACCTATGTAACAGGAGAAAATTGTTGCAAAGTTTATATCTGATGGGAGAATGATATGCAGAGTATATAAGGAAATCTTTCAGGGCAATGGCTTATGCCTGTAATCCCAGAAACTCAGGAGGCAGAGGCAGGAGGATCACAGACTGGGGCCAGAGGCAGCCTGTGCAACTTAGCGAGACCCTGTCTCAATATTAAAAATTTAAAAATGGACTGGAGGTGCAGCTCAGTGGTTGAACTTGCAAATTTATGTGTGTGGCCCTGGGTTCAACCCCAAAGTACCACAAAAAAGAAAAGGAAAAGGAAGGAAGGAGTAAAGGAAGGAAGGGAGGGAACTGTTTTCAAGGAGGAATTAGCCTAGTGTGGCATTCACCTACTATCTCAGCACTTGGGAAGTGGTGGAAGGAGGATTGCAAGTTTGAAGCCAGCATGGTCTACATGGCAAGACCTAGTTTAGGGGCAGGGTGGGCAAATACTGAAAAGATAGTTCTCTGAGGACATTCAATGGCCAAGAAGCACATGAAAAGATGTTCTGCATCACAAATCATTTAGACAATGCAAAAGAAAACAACTACAAGATCCACTTCAGACCCACTGAAATGACTACAACCGAACAGAGAGATTACAAGTGTGGGCAAGGAGGTGGAGAAATTGGAACTCTCACGCCCTGCTGATGGGAATATACAATGGTGCAGCTGCTTTGGGAAGCAGTTTGGCAGTTCTTCACTAGATTAACCTTGTTGTTGTTGTTGTTAGGTGCCGTGGAGTCGGTATCCGACTCATAGCGACCCTCATAGGGTTTTCAATGGTGACTGTATCGGGATTGCCTTGGGAGTGGATTGCCAGGCCCTTCTCCCATTTTTGCGGTGCTGGGAATTGAACTCAAGACCTCAGAGACTGCAGCACAGCGCTCTACCAACTGAGCCACCATATGATCACACAGTTCCATTCCTCGGCATATAACCAACAAAAATGAAAACATATGCACACAAAAACTTCTACACAACTGTGCATGGGAACATTAAAATAGTCAAAAAGGTGAACCAACCCAAATGTTCACCAACTGATGAATGGATAAAATTCAATATATTCACAAAATGGGATATCATTAGACAGTAAGAGCTGGTATATGGCATAGTATTGATGATCCTTGAAAATATGCTAAGTGAAAGGAAATTCTGAAAGAATATATATTATATATAGGATATATGAAAAGGGGCTGTGGAGGAATGGGGAATGACTGCTTATGGGTACATGGTTTTATTTTGAGCTGATAAAAATGTCCTGAACTTGTTTGTAGTGATCGCTACACAAATCTGTGAATATACTAAAACTATTGAATTATATCGCCATTGAAAACCCTATGAATAGCAGAGAAGCACTGACAATAGTGTTTCGCCTGTTATACGCAGGGTTGCTATGAGTCGGATACCGACTCGACAGTACCTAACAACAACAACATTGAATTATATACTTTTAATTGTAAGGTATGGGAATTAAATCCCTATAAAGCAGCCATTAAAAATAAAAAGAAATGCCTTAGTCAAATATTATGATAAAATCTACATCAGAAAATACTGAGACTGGAAGCATTCCAGGTTTTAGTGCAAAGACATGCAGAGGATTTTCAAAAGAACTTTCAACAATTAAGTTCAATTATTTAAAGTAAGAGCAGTTAATTAAAGTGATCTACAGTTATTTGCTCTTACATTTGCTTTATTAGGGAACATAGTATTTTACCTTTGATATTTTAGTAAAGAGATGTGAGGTTGCTGGTTTATTTGGTTGCTGTTGTTTGTTTGTTTTCAGTAGTGGGGCATTGAGCCCAGGGTTTAAGGCAGGCTTTGCAAGCACTGTATCACCGAGCTGCACCTAGCCCAATTTTTTTTACTTTTTATTTCGAGACAGGGTCTTGCTAAGTTACACAGGCTGCCTTTGGCCTCAATCTTGCCATCTTCCTGCCTCTGCCTCCTAAAGTGCTGGGATTACAGGCGTGAGCCACCACCCAGCACAAGAGCTGTTTTTTAAGTTTCCAGGGTGTGAAAAGGTAGGAAATTCCCTGTACTGGAACATCTCTAAAGCACCAACACGTAAGACAGTGGGCTCTCATTGCACTCTTGGAGGAGGTACAAAACTCTTGGAGGAGGTACAAAATCCCGAGTGGAATCTGTTTAAACAAGAAAAACACAAAAAAATTACAAACACTGTATGTCCTTGATAATAAACTTAATCTGAATTAAGCAGTGGAATGAAATATTGAAGAGATACTGCATTTTCATTTCAAGGCCTGCAATTCATAGGATTTGGAGAGGTGCTGAGTCTTACTCTGTAGTGCTATGGTTTGGATGTTGATGTACCCATGTCTTAAAGCCTTGGTCCCAGGCTGGGACTTTTGGGAGGCAGTGGAGCCTTTAAGAGGTGAAGCTAGTGGGAGGTCTTTAGGTCATTGAGGGTGTGCCTTCAAATCGGATAATAAGACTCCAGCCCCTCCCTCTTCCCGCTTTCTGACCATCAAATGAGAAGTTTTGCTCCACCACACACTTCCACCATGGTGTGCTGCCTGCCTGCAGGCCTAAAAGCAGTGGGTCCACCCAGTCATGGACTGCATCCCAATCGTGGACTCTGCTAAAACTGTGAGCCAAAATAAACCTTTTCTCTCTATAAATTGACTGTCAGATATTTGTTACAGTGACAGAAAGCTAACATATATGATAGTCAGGAATCAGGATCCAAACAGGAGCTCCATCTTTGCCCTGATTTGAGATCAGGTACAACTAATGACTCATCCAATTAAATTTCTCAAATAGATAAAGAAAATCTATCTCAAGTTGCAAGATTGCCACTGAGGTACATAAGTCTCGCGCCTCTTCAGCACTGAACATATCTCATAATGAAGCAATGTGCTTTTGAAAACTGAAAATATTCTACTAGACATCAGTCCTTTTCAGGTGATCCTTAGGATCCTCACTGGGCATGACTTAGGACCCATTCCAGAGCCAATTATTTTTCATCCAAAATAATTCTGTGACTTTCAAATCTCTCTTTTTTTGTATTGAGAAACTGCTTTCTTTTCTGTTTTTATTGATTTTTCTGCACACAAACTTGCCTTGTGAAAAAATGGTTTTCTCAGACAATTCTCAAAACGACAACAAAACAAAAGCAAAAACAAAAAAACATGCTGACTAAAATTGCAATGTCAAGAACTTAATACATCTCCCTACTCACACTTGTCTCCCCCAAACACAGAATCAGCAATGTCCAAGTCCTGCCACCAGAGAGCAGAGCAGAGGTCTTTTACAACAGAACATCATCAGAATCTTTAAATCCCAAAGTTTTCTTTTTCCCTTTTTTTTTTTTTTTAACTTACTTTGCAAATGCTCCACTATTAGGCTGAACTGCCACGCTACTTTCTACTTTTTATTTTGAGTCAGGGTCTCACTATGTTACTCTGGCTTCGAACCTGCAATTTTCCTGCCTCCACCTCCCTAGTAGCTGGGATTATGGTGCGTGCCACCGGACCCAGCTGAAGACGCTCATGTTATGCTTTCCATGAGTCTGTGCCATTTGAATGTCTTACAACACGCACAGCCTACTTTGTGTAATTTTTTTTTTTTTTAACCAGAGGAAGAATTAATGCTTATCAAATTGCATATATGAAAATTGTCACAACGAAAAGCATGTCAAAATGAATCACATTATGATGTACATTAAAAATTTCTAATTAAAAAAAAAAAAAAAAAAAAAAAAACCAGAGGAAGAATGACAAAGACAGCCCAGCGTGGTGGCTCGTGACTGTAATCCCAACACCTCGGAGGCAGAAGCAGGATCGCAGGCTCAAGGCCAGAAGTGACCTGTGTAACTTAGTGAGACCCTAACTCAAGATAAAAAACAAAAACTTGCCTGGAGGTGCAGCCCAGTGGTAGTGCACTTGCAAAATATATGTGAGGCCTGGTTTAATGCCCAAGGACCAAAGTAAAATAAAATATAAAATAAAACTTATTGCTCTTCATAAGCTAGAACACTATCCTAGGATTTCAATAAATTACTAAGCTGATATTGCATAAAATAAGAAGCCCCACTGTTACTGCTCCAGACCATGGTATAATAATGAGTAGACAAGAAGCAGGAAAGTTTGGGGTCAGCTAGTAAGCATCCAATTCCAGTAACTTAAGCCAGTGTGCCCCCCACATGTCTTGTTATGCTGTGGGGGTTTGTGTGTTGCTGTGAAGCTGAAAACTGTGCCACTGGTATTTCAGATACCAGGAGGGCCACCCATGGTGGACAGGTTTCAGCTGAGCTTCCAGACTAAGACAGACCACGGAGAACGACCTGGCATCCCACTCCCAAAACAATTAGTCATTGAAAACCCTGTGAATAGCAGAGAACCACTGTCAAATACAGTGCTGGAAAATGAGCCTCCCATGCTGGAGGGCATTCAAGAAATGACTGGGGAAGAGTTGCCTCCTCAAAGTAGAGTCGACCTTAATGACAAGACTGGAGTAAAGGCCCTGGGACCTCCTTTTGCTGATGTGGCACGACTCAAAATGAGAGGAAACAGTGTCTGTAACATTGGGCTCAAACATAAAATGATAGTGTGCATGACGCAGTGCTGGGTTGTTTTGTTCTGCTGTACTTTGGGTCACTATGGGTCAGATCCAACTCAATGACACCTAAAAACAACAACAAGCCAATGTGCAAGCCTAGCTGATAAGGACTTAGAAATTCTTTTCCTTGCCTTCTGTTTGGCAGAGGGAGGAACAAGGGTAAAGGCAAAGGTCCACAAGGTGAGGGGATGCTCAGGGCCTCCCTCCCTAGATCTCCTTGTGAAGCCTGATGGTGAAACAACAGGGACAGCTGGCTGGGGCCAAGGACAGCCCCAGGCACAGGTGGAAGCTCAGCAGCCCGGCCAGCCATGGGAAAGCCGCCCTTGGAGCAGAGGTTGTCAATGGGGGCCTGCAGCCAGCAGCAGTAGCTCCAGGAGCTTGGACCCCAGGCCACCCCAGGCTGTGGGGACCAGCCCAGCCATCTGCGCTCCAGCCAGCCCTCCAGGGATCCTGATGCAAGAAGTCTGAGAGCCCCGGCCTCTTCCTTAGAGGAAGCCACAGCCCAACCATGTGAGGGAGGAGCCCGGTGGGAGGCACACAGGGGTTCACTCTCCAGGAAGAAACACTTTGTGCCTGAACCCCTGTGAGAAGGGATATGTTCAGGCTGTTTGGGAGTTTTCCCTCAGATGTCACACAGGGACTCTGAAGCTTCTAACATTGCACACAATGATGGAAAATACAGAACTGCCGGGTGCGGTGGCGCACGCCTGTAATCCCAGCAGCTCGGGAGGCAGAGGCAGGAGGATCGCAAGTTTGAGACCAGAGGCAGTCTGCGCAACTTAGTGAGACCCTGTTTCAAAAACTAAAAAAAAAAAAAAAAAAAAAAAATGTGGGCTGGGGGTGCAGCTCAGTGGTCCAGCACTTGCAGAACATGCAAGCATGAGGCCCTGGGTTCAACCCCCAGTACAAAAAAAAAAAAAAAAGAAAGAAAGAAAGAAAGAAAGAAAGAAAGAAAATACAGAACTTTCTACTAAGAGAAAAGCAGATATGAAAGTTCAAGTTGAAAGGTCAAGGAGATACAGAAGGTCAAATTGAAAGGCCAAGCTGGACCTGGGAAGATCTAAGAAGGACTTCCCCTCTGAGGATGCGCACCCTTCCACCACAGACCCCCAAGCCTGCAGGTGGACCCCAGGCCCCCATCCTTGCAGCAATGCAGCCCTGCATTGGTGGAGTGGAAAGCAACTGACAGCCGAGAGCAGGGTCCTCTGCCAGAGAAGGAGGCCACTGGGCTCCTGAGGACAGGCGAGAGGAGAGGCCAACCAAGCGCCCACTTTGCTGGTCTTCCTAACACAAAACCCTAGAAGTGAATGAGTCAGAAGGAGGTAGAAAGTTGGATGTCTTGAAACCAGCATCTTAGGGGATTTCAAGTGAGATTCAGATGGCTTTGTAAATTGTCTTTTATCTCTTCTCACTTGCCTAGAAAAGCAATATGAGGGAGGACAAGTCTTCCTCTTGGGGATAATCACATGGGCCTAGGAGCCAGAATGCCTAGGTTCTAGTCTGTTAGTCTGGGCTCTGACACTTACTGGCTGTGTGACCCCAGGAAGTTCCTCAACCTCTCTGTTCAACAGTTGTCTGATCCGTGGAGTGGGGCAATAATAATACAAGTAAGGTGCATGGCATGTAGGATCAGCTCTTTTCACTATATCAAGATTTCTGTTACTGAATTAAATGAATAACAACCATAGTAAGACATTGAGAGACCGAGGCTGCCTGGGAACCAGAAGAAAGCATTTCACTTCATCTTCTGTTTATGTCTGCTGTGTCTCAACCTAGAACCGCTTTACCCCTGGGAACATCCACCCTTCTCTACCTGAGCCTCTCAGGGGATCTGGCCACAGCCCAAGCCTCCTACCCTTGGGTAGTGACCTTCGTGGGGAATGGCAGGCAGCTGCTGAGGCCCTGCAGGAGGCACTGCCACTGGTGGACAAGGAAGGGCTGGGAGTGAGTCAGGAACCCCGGGCTAGCCTTGGAGGCGGCCTCAGCCACAGGGAAGCATCTTCTGCACAGAGCAGAGACCTCTCTGTCAGGAGAATTGAGGCAGTCCTTCTCACACAGCAAGGCAAACTGCCCAGTGCCAGGGCCCCAAAGGCCAGGAGAACTCAGTGGAAATGGGGCAGTCTTGAAAGAAAGATTCAATGTAACACAGTAATAGAAGCTGCTATTTGCTCCATGCCTGCAGCCATAGCCCTGTGGTATCCGATCCCGTCAGATCTCAGAAGCTAAGCAGGGTCAGGCCTGGTTAGTACTTGGATGGGAGACCACCTGGGAACACCAGGTGCTGTAGGCTTGGGGGAAGGACCCAGCAACCCACTCCCAAAAATCAATCTGCTATTGAAAACCCTATGAACAGCAGAGAAGCACTGACAATAGTGTTTTCCCTGTTGTACAGAGGGTCGCTATGAGTCGGATACCAACTCCAGGGCACCTAACAACAACAACAACAACATTTGCTCCACACTAATTATTTCTTCCTCATTACCATCTTAGTTTTTACCTGAGCACATTGTTGCTCATTTAGATAACATTTCCAGGATTTTCTGAGGTTGGGGTAGTTACTTAACTTAATTAAGTTAATAACTTAATTTTTACCAGTAGCATGTAAGCAGAAGTAAGCTTACACTCTCTTCTTCCTCCTTGCTACCTGGAATGCAGGCACTATGGTGATGCCTCAAACACCTAGCAGCCATCTTGGGCCGTGAGGTGTCCTAGTGTAGCAGGAAGCAAGGCCCACCAGAGAGAAAGAATCACCCAAACACCAGCATTAATTAGAAGGAGAGGCTTCATTGCCCATGGAGCAACAGCAGGATTCCTGGTCCCAAAACAGTTGTGCTCCCTGAGTTATTTTTTCCTGTCCCTTATATAGGACTTACAGACTAGTGCACAGCAGTCCTCAGCAGCCTGTTTCCCTCCTGCCACCCAGTCTGCAGGCTGCTCAGCTCTGCCTACAGCTCAGACACCTCTGCTTCCAAGGCCAGCTGGTTTTTCTCCCATGCACCTCTGCCCCGTGGGGTTTGTTCCAGCTGCTATCACTTGTTCCCAGCCTTGGCTGAGAAATCACATTCAGCAGGTAGCGCTGTGCTGAGGCTTCACTCCGGGGTGTTCCTTTACTTGTTTAAACACCTTTTTTTGTTTAGTTCCCCTGTGGAGAGGCTCTTCCTTCAACCCCCCTTTTTAACAGACACATTTTGTAGATTTATCAGTCTTTTTCTTTTCTCTCTTATGGTTTTCCTATTTTTTTTTAAATTGGGGTGGGGGCCTTCCTTCCCGGGGAGTGGTGTCAGGCTCTGCCTCAGGGAGAAAGTCCCAGATGTCTCCTCCTCAGAGCCTGGCTCTTCAGGAGCTGTAACTAACCTTGACAGC